>CM066036.1:785245089-785795089 GCA_033557465.1 Ichthyophis bannanicus
GGGGGGGGGGAGGAGGTGGAATAGAAGTGGTGGGAATTTATGAAAAGAAGAATGGCGGGGGGGGGGAGGAGGAGTGGAATAGAATGGGGAGGGAATTTATGAAAAGAAGAATGGGGGGGGGAGGAGGTGGAATAGAAGGGAGGGAATTTATGAAAAGAAGAATGGCAGCGGGGGAGGAGGTGGAATAGAAGGGGAGGGAATTTATGAAAAGAAGAATGGCGGGGGGGGAGGAGGTGGAATAGAAGGGGAGGGAATTATGAAAAGAAGAATGGCGGGGGGGGAGGAGGTGGAATAGAAGGGGAGGGAATTTTATGAAAAGAAGAATGGCGGGGGGGGGGGAAGGAGTGGAATAGAAGGGGTGGGAATTTATGAAAAGAAGAATGGCGGGGGGGGGAGGAGGTGGATAGAAGGGGTGGGAATTTATGAAAAGAAGAATGGCGGGGGGGGGGGGAGGAGGTGGAATAGAAGGGGAGGGAATTTATGAAAAGAAGAATGGCGGGGGGGGGGAGGTGGTGGAAAAAAAGGGGTGGTAAATTATGAAAAGAAGAATGGCGGGGGGGGGAGGAGGTGGAATAGAAGGGGTGGGAATTTATGAAAAGAATGGGGGGGAGAGGAGGTGGAATAGAAGGGGTGGGAATTTATGAAAAGAAGAATGGCGGGGGGGGGGAGGAGGTGGAATCGAAGGGGTGGGAATTTATGAAAAGAAGAATGGCTGGGGGAGGAGGTGGAATAAAGGGGTGGGAATTATGAAAGAAGAATGGCGGGGGGGGGGAGGAGGTGGAATAGAAGGGAGGGAATTTATGAAAAGAAGAATGGCGGGGGGTGGGAGGAGGTGGAATAGAAGGGGAGGGAATTTATGAAAAGAAGAATGGCGGGGGGGGGAGGAGGTGGAATAGAAGGGGTGGGAATTTATGAAAAGAAGAATGGCGGGGGGGGGAGGAGGTGGAATAGAAGGGGAGGGAATTTATGAAAAGAAGAATGGCAGGGGGGGAGGAGGTGGAATTAGGAAGGTGTGGGAATTTATGAAAGAAGAATGGCGAGGAGGGGGGGGGGGGAGGAGTTGGAATAGAAGGGGAAGGGAATTTATGAAAAGAAGAATGGCGAGGGAGGGGGGGAGGAGGTGGAATAGAAGGGGAGGGAATTTATGAAAAGAAGAATGGCGGGGGGGGGGGGGGGGGGGGAGGGAACAGAAGGGGAGGAATTTATGAAAAGAAGAATGGCAGGGGGGGGGAGGAGGTGGAATAGAAGGGGTTGAATTTATGAAAAGAAGAATGGCGGGGGGGGGGGAGGAGGTGGAATAGAAGGGGAGGGAATTTATGAAAAGAAGAATGGCGGGGGGGGGGGAGGAGGTGGAATAAAAGGGGTGGGAATTTATGAAAAGAAGAATGGCGGGGGGGGGAGGAGGTGGAATAGAAGGGGTGGGAATTTATGAAAAGAAGAATGGCGGGGGGGAGGAGGTGGAATTGAAGGGGTGGGAGTGCAGAGGGGAAGGGAGAAAGGGAGAGAGTCTGTGAAGGGAAACAGAGTGAGGTCACAGCTGGAGAGGTGTTGGGGGGAGGAAAGAGTACAAGGGCTTGGAGGTGGAAGAAATGAATGCATGGGGACAAAAGGGCACAATGAGGGGGACACTGAGCGGCGGCAGCTAGCACTTGTATAGTGGCTCGACATGGCCACTGAATCTAATCCTGGATATTCAATGCCAGCACTGTTCCCTCTAAGCTGTGCGTGTGTGCGTGCGCACAGACCTCGCCGAGCGAGCACACATACCTTACAACAGAGCACACAAAAATTACGGTTCTGATTCTGATAGAAAACAACACAGATGTCTTAAAATTTTAAAGTTGTGATTATAATTACAGTCAAACCTCGGTTTTCATTTGCCCCGGTTTTCATACGCTTCGGTTTTCAACGTCTTTTCTGACTGAGATTTTGTCCCGGTTTTCATGCATTGCTTCGGTTTTCAACGTCTTTTGACTGAGATTTTGTCCCGGTAGCAGGGAAGGAAAAGCTGTCAACGTAAGCAGGGAGATGGTGCATGAATGTGGGAGGCAGTGCTTTCTCTTGCAGGGTACGTCTGAAGATTATATCATTAAGATTTTCTGCCATTCTGAAGCATTGAGCAGATAATGTAAAGGTATTTTAATGGACTGAATCAATGTGATTCCGAAGAGAGAGCTGGGCACAGCAGCTTGTCAGGGGTGGCTAAGGCCAGATGTTAACATACTGTACTGTACAGTACTGTACTTAGCTTGCTTTCAGTGATGTTAAATGTTCATTTATCCATTTCATTAGTCATTTATATTTATTTCTCATTGTTTTCTGTATGTAAAAATATAGTTATTCTCTAGAAAATGTATTTTTGTGAATATTTTTGGGTGTCTGGAACGGATTAATTGGATTTACATTATTTCTTATGGGAAATATTGCTTCAGTTTTCATACGTTTCGGTTTTAGTCAGACTTTTTCGAACGGATTAATCATGAAAACCGAGGTTTGACTGTACTAGAAATTTTCCGCTTCATTTAGTAATCGTCTATTTTCATTTAATTTGATTAAAATCAATGTGGTGTACATACTGTATTCTGACGTGTAGTCAAATTTTAAAGTATATAACTCCGAGTGTCGTTATGTGGCGCACAAAAATTTAACCTTCCTTCAAAAGCTGCACACAGCCTACAGAAAATTAGAGGGAACACTGAATGCCAGAGCCATAACTGCTCACCAGCATTGAAAATCCAAGTTGGCCAGACAGCACTTCGGCTCTCTGGCAGTGGCTGGATATTGCTGCTGCCCGGTTAGCTAAAGCAGCGTTTCAGCCGCCTAACTGTCGCTGCTTCAGGATATCTGGTAGCCAGTTATCCATGAGTTCCGGCTCTGCCCTGACGCTAGCACCGCTGTGCTTATTAACGGCCGAATATTCCACTGAGTGCCATTTACACAGTTTGCAGGTCTGACTTTGAAAATCCCCCCAATGTGTATAAAGTGTTGAGAGGGACTTGAAATGGGGTACCAGAGACCTTTGAAAGAGTTAATATGGAGAATGGTTTAGAATACACTAGCAGCCTGAAGAGATATGTGTACCCAAAACCAAGGCCATGTTTAGCAGAACGGGACAGAATGTTTTTGCTTCTTCTAATTCAACTAAACAATATGTCTCTGCTTACTTTATCCCATAACAAGGCTTGTAACAAAAGTGGTGCTGACAACGCAGTTTTTCTGTCAATAAATGAGGTGCTCTGGTCTAGCCAGGTTGAAGGGGATTTACAGGAAATGCTCGAATTTGCAGGACTGTGGACTCCCTTCCCTTAAGGCCTTAAGAGTTTAACATATTTCTGTGTGTGTGAATTGTTTTATTACTTATTATTACTCTCTCTCTCCCATTGCTTTGAGTGAAAGGATGAAGCCCAAGAGCCCAGGTTCTGTTGCTGGTGGGGGGTGAAGCAGGGTACATTCAGTTGGTGCCGTCCACGCATCTTTCTTTTTCTTCATTCAAAGTAAGGCAGAGAGGACTGTGAGTATGGAATACGGACGGTCGCTGACTTTAGTGTTTAAGAGAGGCCGTCCGTATGTGTGCAAAACTCTGGAGCACGACTAGTGGTAATGAAGCATTGTTATTTCCCTAGAGGAACTTTTTCAGAGAGGCTTCAGTGATGAAGTATGAAATGGCAGTCAATGTTTAAGGGTGGCTGCCCACTACTTCCGAGTGTCCTAGTGTACTTGATGCGAGGCATTGGTACATGTGAAAATATAAGCTGTTTGTATTAGAAGAGAAAGTGTATAATGATGTCATGTTTTAAAGGGATAATGTTTTCTGATTAGAAAAGATTTTGAACAGCCTGGCTAGTTGTGCTCTGAGCTGTATTGCTAGACTTGCAAGTTCATATTTGAAATGCTTGTTTTCTTATCAGTAATGTGTAACAACCGTGCAGATTTGTATTGTTTCATTCTTGGGTCTTAAGGTAATTTCAGTTGTTTTCTGTATCTGAGGATGTGTTTTGGTTTTTAGAGAGGTGCACTTTGTTTTGAAAGCATTTCTGGCTTTAGTTTAATTATAAAACAGAGATATGTTGTAGCGCTGTGATTTAGATATGCTGAATTTTATTTTGGTTTAGTATAAAGTAATTATTCCAATACTGTGAATGATGGCGAATTTCCAGCTTGGGTATTTCTTCTGAAGTTATGTGAAGTGCTCCAATGCCTGATATTATTAGCATTTCAATTTGTTGTACTAATCGCCTTTGCTATTGAGATTTTTGTTTTAAAATGTTTTGAAGGAATAATTTTCATATCGTAAGGTTTTTAGTATATGCTAATTACAACAAACTTAGAGAGCTGTCATGTGGAATGAGCAGAAATAAATTTATATCTTCTATATGCAGTTCATTTAAAAGTAGAAGGAACGTTTTAATAGTTTGTTTCTTGAAGTCTCAGTCTGTATAAGTCCTCTTTAAAATGGCTGCGTCTGTAGTGTGACATTAAGAAATAACTTTGTTCTGTGTGTTGTAAAGGAACTGCAAGCTAACACCTTTATTTGCCCATGGTTTTCTGTTATAGAATAAGAATTTTATCTGATCCACACAATTAAAGAAATATGAATTTTGATACTAGAACTGATGTTTTAAAAGAACATGCAACCTGAGAAATATTTAAAATTCTTGTCCAGTGAATTCTGTGAAGCCTGAGCAAGTAAGAATACTTTAGAGGTGGATGACTGATGGAATATATTTTTTTTAACTAAATGAAGCCTTTCTTATTGTTGGTAATTAGGTTCCAGAATAAGATTACTTTCCTTTTAACCTGCCCCATTCTCTGAGCTGGTTTCATTCCTCTCCTGATTTATTTTTCTAATGCTGGTCTTCCTTTCTTGTCTTTTATATTTGTTTGCTTCTTTTTTTATGAAGGTGGTCTAATAATGTGAAGTAATGGATCAGTTTATTTTGTGATTGATTTTGTAGCATTAATGTACATATACAGCTAGGGGCCGATACAATTGTGGATGTCCCGGCCCTCTGTGCACCCAGTCAGAACCGGATGTATAGAGTTAGCTGGGATTCTGATCCCACGGGGCACGTCTAGCCCCAAAGGATCAGAATCACGTCTAGGCCTGTATGTGCAGGCTGGGACCCCAATTCAGGATGGCCTGCACATAGAGGCCATGCCCGGATAGCTCAGTCAGGGCTTTTCAATGGAGCTGCGGCACCATAGCATCCGGTTGCCATGGTACTGCGGCTCCATTCAAAAGCTGTGATCCCCGGCCGCTGGACCAAAAAGTGCATTCCCCGCAGACCGACCCCCGATCTGACCTCCGAAGGCCAGAGTTGGGCTGCGAGGAATTTCCTTGCCCCCTGCTGCCCCTTATGGGCCCCGGGCCTGCCCGATCCACCCGACTAGGGGAACGTATTCCACCTCAGAGGTGAAATAAGTTCCCCGTTCAGGCCGTCGGCCCTGGATGTACATGGCCGACATTGGCATCGGCCCTATACATCCGGGACTGACGACTGCCTACTGCCCGCCCTAACGCCGCCCCACTCCACCCCTTTCCCGTCCCTGTCTAACTTCCCCATAATGTGCGGAGAAGTTAGTTGGGGACGGAAGGGGGCCCAAATATCAGGGATAGATGTCCCAACGGGCAGTAGAAATAAATACGCATGATTGCTATTCGTGCCTCAGAATGACCCTGATAGTGTTTTTTTCTATCTGGGTTTGTGCTATAATATGGAATAGATTCTTTGAGCCAGTGGATTAGGAGAATGCAGCGTACAATGCAGTAATAGCTTGATAGAAAAAGACAGCACAGATAACATAACAGCAACAAGTCTGGCAGAGTTTTGTGTGTTTACAGTAACTCTGTAGCGAAAGATATTGTCACTGACCTGGTGCGAAAGCCTTGACTGCAAGTTTTGTTAGAAGTGTCTTTTTAAACAAAGAATAGTTACAATTAAAGTACAGCTTGAATGTAGTTAATTCCCATCTATAACATAAAGAACAATTCTTGTTCCAGTTGTCAGCAGTAGAAATAAATATGCATGATTGTGATTTTATTTAAAATTATGTTTAAGATTATTTTAGGGATCTTAGATTTGACAAGTGTGATAGAGGGGAGAGGAAAAACCTAAAATGATTCACCATTTCTGTATTTGTGTTTGTACAGTAAATAAGTTTGATCCATGATGTGTGATCCTGGTTAAAAGAAAATGTGTGTGTTGAGTGCAAATGCAAATGGGACCTCTTGAAGTTTCTTATATCTGCAGAATAAGATTCTCTAGAGTACGTATTTTAATTGATGTGAATGATTGGGAAGATCTTCAATGGGTGATGGCATTTGGATATGTGATAGCGTTTTGATGTGTTTAGATATCTGATAAGCTGTGCGATTTTGCATGATATGACAAAGACTAAGAAAAGTTATGAAGTTACAAGTGAATAGGGGTGGTTCTTCCATTAGGCCACCTGAGGCAATGGCCTCAGGTGGCACTCTGATGGGGGCGGCACTCCGACGCCGGCAGCATGCCAGCTCTGTTTTAATTTTAGATTTTGCAGCCTCTGGCCTGCCTCTGATTTCTCACGTGGAAAGGCAGAGGGAGGCCAGAGGCTGCAAAATCTAAAATTAAAACAGAGCTGGAGTGACGTCGCTGGACAAATCAGCCTGATCACTTGCAGGAATCCTGCAAGCGATCAGGCTGATTCGTGCGGCGGCGGCGGCAGCACTCTGACTGTTTTCATTTTAAATTTTGCTGCCTCTGGCCTACCTCTGCCTTCCCACAACTTTTTCTTTCTTGCTGCAAGCATTCTTGAGGAACAAAATGTGGCGGGAAGGCAGAGGCAGGCCAGAGGCAGAAAAATCTAAAATAAAAACAACCAGAGTGCCACCGCCACCGCTGGATGAGAGGTACAGGTGGAGGGAGTGGGGACAGAAGGAGGACAAGTGAGAGACAAAGGGGAGAGACAGGGGGCAAGTGCTAGACAAAGGGGAGAGACAGGGGGACATATTGGATGAAGGGGAGAGATGGGGGGGGGGGAATGCTGGACAAAGGGGAGAGACAAGGGGCAAAAACTGGACAAAGGGGGAGACAGGGGGACATAGTGGATAAAAGGGAGAGACAGGGGGCAAGTGCGAGACAAAGGGGAGAGACAGTGGGGCAAATACTGGACAAAGGGGGAAATGGAGGACAAGTGCTGGACAAAGGGGGAGATAGGGGGACATCCTGGACAAAGGGGAGAGATACGGGGCAAGTGCTGGACAAAGGGGGAGACAGGGGGATAAGTGCTAGACAAAGCAGAGAGACAGGCAGGCAAGTGCTGGACAAAGGGGGAGACGGGGACATGCTGGACAAAGGGGAGAGACAAGGGGCAAAACTGGACAAAGGGGGAGACAGGGGGACATAGTGGACAAAAGGGAGAGACAGGGGGCAAGTGCTAGACAAAGGGGAGAGACAGGGGGGCAAATGCTGGACAAAGGGGGAGACAGGGGACAAGTGCTGGACAAAGGGGGAGATAGGGGAAAAATGCTGGGCAAAGGGGGAGACAGGGAACAAGTGCTGGACAAAGGGGGAGATAGGGGAAAAATGCTGGGCAAAGGGGGAGACGGGGACATACTGGACAAAGGGGAGAGACAGGGGGCAAGTGTTGGACAAAGGGGGAGACAGGGGGACATACTGGACAAAGGGGGAGACAGGGGGACAAGTGGTAGACAAAGTGGGGAGACAGGCAGGCAAGTGCTGGACAAAGGGGGGAGACAGAGGGACAAATGCTAGACAAAGGGGGGAGACAAGGGACAAGAGCTGGACAAAGGAGGAATAAGGGGCAAATGCTGGACAAAGGGGGAGACAGGGGCACATACTGGACAAAGGGGAGAGACAGGGGCAAGTACTAGACAAAGGGGAGAGACAGGGGACAAATGCTGGACAGAGGGAGACAGTGGGACAAGTGCTAGACAACAGGGAATCAGGGCAGGAAGACAAATGCTGGGCGACCAGGGGGTGGGGATGCTGGACAAAAGGAGAGGGGGCCGGAAGACATGCTGGAGGGGGGAAGTAGGGAGACAAATGTTGGATGGGGGAAGTAGAGAGACATGCTGGACAATGGGGGGGGGGGGGAGACAGGACGACAAATACTGGACAACACAGAGGGGAAGAAGAGCTGGGGAATGGAAGGACTGAGGGTGAAGGTTGAAAAGCGGTAGGTAGATGGCGTAAAAAAGATGGAGATTGAGAACTGGATAGTAAGGAGTAGTGAAATCTGGGTGGCCAGATAGAAAGAGAAATAAATGGAAGAAAGGTGGAAAGAAAAAAAAATCTATATCCAAGATGGAAGGAAGTGAAGAAAACAAAAGGAGAGACAAGAAATGGCAAATGGAGTCGAGACTGTAAAAAGAGAGCTAAGAGAAGACAGAAGAAAGCAGAAGCTTCAGATTGGGACCAGCAAGATCATATATAAAATGGTCAGACAAGAAAGGTAGAAAAAATAACTTTATTTTCAAAGGAGTGATTGGACTTTGCACTATTTTTATATTTTACACAGTACAGGGAAATGTGTCTCTTTTATTTCTCTGGTATTGTATTGCATGCAGAGTCTGTCTTCTTGGGCTTTCAGTTTAATTTTTGTCTACATATTTTTATTTTCACGTTAGGTTATTCTCACTTATTCTGTACTTGGCGAGGGTCTGTGTTCTGAGTGTGTGACTGAAGCCAGGCGTTCTGTTAACATGGAGTTTGTACGAAGGGACCTGTACTGTAGTAATTTGACTTGTTTAGCTTTGCAATCAGTGAATGGATATTCTAGGGCCCGCTACAGTATTTGGGTAGATCCCTTGTTGTATGTGTTTTGGAAGTTTATGCTAGTATGATATGGTTGATTTGGCCTTGTAGATCATCTGTGACTTTTGTAGGGTTTTGTTTTAGTTCACAATATGACTGGTACTGGAAAATGTTTGTTAGTGAGATGACCAGAATCAGATTTTTTTTTTTTAAATTAGATATTGAGCTTTGTGGGTGGATGTCCTAGTTCCGCTCTGCACCCACTGTTGGGGGGGGGGGGGAGGGGAGAGGGTATTGTGAATGCAAAATATATGTTCAAAAAGAAAAAGCAACAACCATAACAGAGTTTATAACAAGAAAATAAAAATGAGTTATTTAATTTGGTGTTATAAACTGTGCAGTGGTTCTCGCTCTCTCTGTTAGTTCCGTGGTGTGCCAACATCTTTTTATTTCCTCCACATTATCTTTTTGATTTGGTTCAGTCTCTGACTGCAGTTTTGAGAAAGCCTCCCCCCCCCCCCCGGCTTGGGGGGGGGGCACCATCTCATCCCTCGCCTCAGGCAGCAGATTGCCTTGAACCGCCTCTGCAAGTGAAAACCACATTGTGTGTCAAAATAACAAGTTTATTTGACTAAAGAGAATAAAAAAGTAAAAGGGAAAAAAGCGTAGTTACTGTAACAGGTGATCTCCGGGAACAGCAGGAATTTAGTCTTCACATATGGGTATCATCGGTACCAACGGAGCCCGCGCGGGAATGCTCCCCAGCGTCCAATAGGAAAGCTTTTGGGAGCATCCCCACAGCGCATGCGTGCTGCCTTCCCACCTCTGTACCTCTCTCACTTCAGTTGAGTTTATAGCTGAGACCAAAGGAGAGAAGTAGAGAAAGAGAGAGATAGAGACAACTCCTAGGGGAGGTGGGTGAGATGTGAAGACTAAATTCCTGCTGTTCCCGGAGATCACCTGTTACAGGTGAGTAACTACGTTATCTCCAGGAACAAGCAGAAATGTAGTCTTCACATATGGGGACTCCCCAGCTGAAAGATGCCAAGGGGTGACACCAGCTAGCTGAACCCAGGTGAGATGGGTCATGCTTCCTCCCATGGACCTTAGGCATCCAAACTGTGGATGGTGGGTAGGAGTTGTATTAAGTATGGAAGAGATGTTGTAAAACAGCCTGGCCAAACGAGGCATCCCGACGGGAGTCCTTGTCTAAGCAATAGTGGGCTGTGAAGGTATGTACTGAAGTCCAAGTGACTGCTTTGCAGATGTCATCAATAGAGACAGAACGAAGGTTAGCCGTTGAGGCTGCCATTGCTCTCACATTGTGAGCCGTGCCATGGCCTTAGAGAGAAAGTCCCTTACTCTGATATGTATAGGATATGCAATCTGCAATCCAATTTGACAGAGTTCTTTTAGAAACTGGAAGTCCCAAATGTCTAGAGTCAAAAGCCACAAAAAGCTGAGAAGATTTTCTATGTGGCTTAGTTCTTTATTTACATTCTCTTATATATCGTGCTATTCTGCATCAGTGTGGTTTACATTGAACAAACTGAAATTACATTGAACAGGGCATTATAACTTGGAGATAACTATTTTACAGGGAACATGGGCTATGGAGGGTTAAGTGGCTTGCCCAAGACCACAAGGAGCACCTGTGGGACTAGAAACCCCAGTCCTTCCGGCCCAAGGTTGCTGTCCTCTAGTGGGATTTGAACCCCCGACCTTCCAGCCTGAAGTACCTTGCCCCAACCACTAGGCCACTCCTCCACTCCACACTTTTATTTCCACACTTTTTATCTTTTTATCTCCACACTTTGGAGATAAAAAGCCAAGGCTCTGTTACAATCCAATGTGTGAAGATTCCTTTCTGCACTGGAGGCATGAGGCCTAGGGAAGAATACAGGAAGATAAACCGACTGGTTTAAATGAAAAGGCGAAACCACCTTTGGCAGAAAGTGAGGATGAGTCCTGAGGACTACTTTATCATGGTGAAATCTTGTATAAGGAGGGTCAGCTACTAACACCTGTAGTTCACTAATGCGTCTTGCAGAAGTGATGGCAATTAGGAAAATAACTTTCCATGAAAGAAACTTTAGGTCTGAAGTGGCTAAAGGTTCAAAGAGTGGTTTCATAAGCTGACTAAGAACAAGATTTAGATCCCATGCCACCAGTGGTGGTTTAATGGGAGGTTCTGTTAAAAGTAGGCCTCTCATAAATCTTGATATAAGTGGATGAGAGGAAATAGGTTGTCCATCGAAAAGTTTATGAAAAGCAGCAATAGCACTAAGATGGACCCTAACTGAATTCGTCTTCAGACCAGAAGTTGATAATTGTAGAAGATACTCTAATAGCAACTCTACCTTTACTAAAAGGGGGTTAAGTCCCTTTTGTGAACACCAGATAGAGAACCTTTTCCACTTGAAAGCATAGGAATGTCTTGTGGAAGGTTTTCTGGAAGCCAGGAGGATATCCTTTACTTGTTGAGAAAGGTTAACATCCTGGAATTCTAGGCTTTCAGTAATCAGGCCCTAAGATGTAGGGACTGGGAATTGTGATGCAGTAAAGATCCGTCCTCCTGTGACAGGAGATCTGGAGCATTCCCCAACTCCAGAGGAGAGGTTTGAGAGAGACGCAGAAGAAGAGGATACCACGTTTGCCGTGGCCAACATGGAGCTATGAGTATCATATGACCTCTGTCTCTCTGAAGTTTAAATAAAGTCTTGGGAATGAGGGGAATGGGTGGGAAGGCAGTGGAGCAGGAAAGCATCTCTTGCCTGACAGTTTTGAGCCGGAATTCTGGAACAGAATCGGGGAAGTTTGGCATTCTGTGGACTTGCAAAGAGGTCTATATCTGGTGTTCCCCAGATTCGAAACACTCGAGCAAGCTGGTATGAGTGGAAATTTTGTTTTATTATACAAGCAACAAAAAGACATACAAAAAGCAAAAACAAGCAACCCAACCAAGACCCACACCCCCCAAAATCCCCACCCACCCCGACATAGCAAACACAAGAATCAAACCCCCCCCCCCCGTGACCCACCGCCCCAAACCCACCACCAAACCCAGCAACCAACTCAGGTGCCCACCACCCCCAACACAACCCACCTCAGCCCAAACAATGTCCATGTCCCAACCCCCCACCCAGAAGTCCAATGTCCATTGTCCATGTCCGTCCCAACCCCCCCCCGTAACAACACCCCATAGCAATCCATACAGTGTCATATCCATCCCCAAACCCCTCCGCCCCCCACAACAACCCCCACCAGTCCAAATGTCCATATTGTCCACTGGTTGAGGACTGCCAGAAACCCCTCCCAAACCCACCCAACATACATAGTCCCTTGTCCCCATCCCCTTCCCTTCAGAGGGAGCAGCAGCTCCCCCACCCCCACCCCACTCCCTGCCCCCTCCCCATCCTCCCCACAAAGCAAATACATCGAAAGTAAACTCCCCGCCCCACCCCCCCAAACAAAAACATAAGGGCACATCGAGCCCGTCCCCAACAGAATCCCACCAAAAACAAAATCAAAGATACAAAACAAAAGAGCAACACAACCCAGTGCTGCCCTGCAACCCAGGCAGCGGAACGGGATGCACAGAACACACAAAAGACGTGCCCCAAACCAAAAAAAAAAGCAAAAAACAAGTGGGACATCCATCCCCCAAGGAGAGAGGGAGAGCGGACAAGTGGTCAAACTGCTGCAGCACCAGCGCACCCCCGCCCACCCCACCCCCCCCCCCGGGAGACAAACAACCCCAAAGTCCTACCAAGGAACAGACCCCAGGGAGGGGAACCCTCCCCCTTCTTTCACACCCCCCCCGGGAGACAAAGCAAACCCAAATCCCTACCAAGGACGAAAACCCCAGGGAACCCCTCCCCCTCACGGGGGGCGGAGGGTGAGGTGACGCCACAGACGCTCCCAACGATGGGCCTCCACCACCCGCCTGTCGCGTTGCGCCATGCTGGACACTTCCTCCAAAATGTCCTGCACCACCTCGTCGAGGGGCAGGACCAACCCTCGGGTCGAGACATGACAGCGCGCTTGCCACAGGTGGTAGTGCACTACAGCCATGATGAGGTAGAGGGTCCCGGAGTCCTGCCTTAGAGGAAAGGACCAGGCCCCGTACACCCACTCCGCATAGGTGAGGAGGGAAAGGTCGCGCAGGTGAAGAGCAGTGGACACCAACCGGCAGGCCTCCACGTTAAAGGGGCACTGCCGGAGGAAATGGTCCATGGTCTCCGTCTGCCCTTCACACCCGGCCCTCGGACAGACCCGCTCGGCCTGTGACCTGTACTTGAGGTTGTACCTCACGTACAAACGCCTGTGGAAAGACAACCAGGCCACATCCCGAACTTTCTTCGGCAGCCGAGGGGAGTTCAACTGCCGAAGGCCCCGCTGCATCACATCCGCCGGACAGTCCCACAGGGCCCACCGTGGTTGAAAGTGGGAGGTAAGAACCATCCGGTACAATCCTTTCCGCCCCAAGGACTGGGCGAGCGGGTCGGTCACCCCCCACCGCCGAATGAGCCCCACCATCGCAAATACGTACGATGGGGCCTGTTCCCCGCTCCGACGCACACGTGGGACTGAGGACGCCCCCTCCCACTGCTTCCAGAAGCGGGAGAACCACTCCCGATAGGAGGCCACCCACCAAACTCCACCCCCTTCCCGCATCCTACCTAAGTGAAACGCCATAGACAAGACTGACAGGAAAACAAGGGGGTGCAACATACCCAAACCGCCCTGTGCCCGATCCAGGCAAACGATGTTGCGCTGGACAGGGTTCAGGCGGTTACCCCACAGAAAACAGAAAAAGACGGCACTGACAGATGCCTGACGGGACGACGGAAGAACGAAGACCGTGGCCACGTGCAGAAAGAGGGGAAGCAGAAAACGTCCCGAGGAGTTTGATCTTCTCCTCGAACGTACACCTCCACCCCCTCCACCGCAGCACCCGACACCGTGCAGTCTCAAGACAACGATCCCAATTGGACTCCGCACAGTCCTCCGACCCGAAGACGAGGCCCAAAACGCGGACCTCCCCCACGGGAGGAGGAAAGGGGGCGCAGGAAGGCGGGGAGGCCTCCGAGGGGCCCAACCACAGCGTCTGGCACTTGCTGTGGTTGACAACAGAGGGGCCACCTCCGAGTACTCCTCCACGGCCTCCCGCAGGGCCTCTACCCCTTCAGTGCCGTCCACGTAAACTGAGATGTCGTCAGCGTAGGCAACGACAGTCACCGGGGGTGCACCAGGCGCCTCCAGGCCCCGCAACCCACCTGAGGACAAACTCCGGAGGAAGGGGTCGAGGGAGAAGACATACAGCAGGGGGCTCAAAGGGCACCCCTGCCGCACCCCCGAGGACACCAAAAGGCCGTCCGAGCCACCCGTTAATAAACGGGAAGCTCACCCCCCCTCGGTACAGCGCCTGCAAGACGAAGAGGAAACCTGCGGGGAGGCCGAAGTGCTGGAGCACCACCCACAGGTACCGGTGACTGACTGACTCGGTCGAAGGCTTTGGACTGGTCCAAGGAGACCAACCAATGGTCCCGTTGGAGCTGCGACCGGCCTCTCTCCACCACCTCCCGGACTGTGGCGACAGCGTCCAGAACCCCTCTCCCCCGAACGGAACAATACTGGGAAGGGGACAGCAAAACGCCCGACACCTCCACCAGTCGGTTGGCCAAACACTTGGCCAGAATCTTCCGGTCCACGTTCAGAAGAGAGAGCGGCCGCCAAAAGTTCAAGGAGCTATCGTCCTTCCCCTTGGAGAGCAGCAGCAGGACAGACTCGCGAAATGACCGCGGGAGAAACCCCGTGTCCATGATCTCCTGAAACAGGGAGGTCAGGAAGGGGGCCAGCTGGGCAATGAAAGTACGATAGAACTCCACCGGGAGCCCATCGCGCCCAGGCACCTTCCCCAACGGCATGGCACGAATCGCCCTCTCCACCTCCACCTGCTGAATCGGAGCAGCGAGTGCATCAACCTGTGCCTGGACCACAGCCGAATACACCGGGGGAAGGCCCAGGTACTCTCGGATATGGGTGAGGTCCACGGGGCGATCCCCAAACAGGTCCGAGAAGTATTCCCCCACCATCTGCAAAAGGTCCTCCTGGGAGGTATGAATGGTACCGTCCTCGCCCCGCAGGGCCATTACCTCCCGACGCCGGACTCTCTCCTTGCAAGTCAGGAAAGGGTCTGGAGTGGCAATTTTGTTTTATTATACAAGCAACAAAAAGACATACAAAAAGCAAAAACAAGCAACCCAACCAAGACCCACACCCCCCAAAACCCCCACCCACCCCGACATAGCACACACAAGAATCAAACCCCCCCCCGTGACCCACCGCCCCAAACCCACCACCAAACCCAGCAACCAACTCACGTGCCCACCACCCCCAACACAACCCACCTCAGCCCAAACAATGTCCATGTCCCAACCCCCCCCCAGAAGTCCAATGTCCATTGTCCATGTCCGTCCCAAACCCCCCCGTAACAACACCTCATAGCAATCCATACAGTGTCATATCCATCCCCAAACCCCTCCCCCCCCACAACAACCCCCACCAGTCCAAATGTCCATATTGTCCACTGGTTGAGGACTGCCAGAAACCCCCACCAAACCCACCCAACATACATAGTCCCTTGTCCCCATCCCCTTCCTTTCAGACGGAGCAGCAGCTCCCCCACCCCCACCCCACTCCCTGCCCCCTCCCCATCCTCCCCACAAAGCAAATACATCGAAAGTAAACACCCCGCCCCCACCCCCCCAAACAAAAACATAAGGGCACATCGAGCCCGTCCCCAACAGAATCCCACCAAAAACAAAATCAAAGATACAAAACAAAAGAGCAACACAACCCAGTGCTGCCCTGCAACCCAGGCAGCGGAACGGGATGCACAGAACACACAAGACGTAACCCAAACCAAAAAAAAAAAAAAAACCAAGTGGGACATCCATACCCCAAGGAGAGAGGGAGAGCGGACAAGTGGTCAAACCGCTGCAGCACCAGCGCACCCCCCCCCACCCCCCCCGGGAGACAAACAACCCCAAAGTCCTACCAAGGAACAGACCCCAGGGAGGGGAACCCTCCCCCTTCTTTCACACCCCCCCCCCCCGGGAGACAAAGCAAACCCAAATCCCTACCAAGGACGAAAACCCCAGGGAACCCCTCCCCCTCACGGGGGGCGGAGGGTGAGGTGATGCCACAGACGCTCCCAACGATGGGCCTCCACCACCCGCCTGTCGCATTGCACCATGCTAGACACTTCCTCCAAAATGTCCCGCACCACCTCGTCGAGGGGCAGGACCAACCCCTGGTCGAGACATGACAGCGCGCTTGCCACAGGTGGTAGCGCACTACAGCCGTGATGAGGTAGAGGGTCCCGGAGTCCTGCCTTAGAGGAAAGGACCAGGCCCCGTACACCCACTCCGCATACGTGAGGAGGGAAAGGTCGCGCAGGTGAAGAGCAGCGGACACCAACCGCAGGCCTCCACGTTAAAGGGGCACTGCCGGAGGAAATGGTCCATGGTCTCCATCTGCCCTTCACACCCGGCCCTCGGACAGACCCGCTCGGCCTGTGACCTGTACTTGAGGTTGTCCCTCATGTACAAACGCCCGTGGAAAGACAACCAGGCCACATCCCGAACTTTCTTCGGCAGCCGAGGGGAGTTCAACTGCCGAAGGCCCCGCTGCATCACATCCGCCGGACAGTCCCGCAGGGCCCACCGTGGTTGAAAGTGGGAGGTGAGAACCATCCGGTACAATCCTTTCCGCCCCAAGGACTGGGCGAGCGGGTCGGTCACCCCCCACCGCCGAATGAGCCCCACCATCGCAAATACATACGATGGGGCCTGTTTCCCGCTCCGACGCACACGTGGGACCGAGGACGCCCCCTCCCACTGCTCCCAGGAGCGGGAGAACCACTCCCGATAGGAGGCCACCCACCAAACCCCACCCCCTTCCCACATCCTACCTAAGTGAAACGCCATAGACAAGACTGACAGGAAAACAAGGGGGTGCAACATACCCAAACCGCCCTGTGCCCGATCCAGGCAAACGATGTTGCGCTGGACAGGGTTCAGGCGGTTACCCCACAGAAAACAGAAAAAGACGGCACTGACAGACGCCTGACGGGATGACGGAAGAACAAAGACCGTGGCCACGTGCAGAAAGAGGGGAAGCAGAAACGTCCGAGGAGTTTGATCTTCTCCTCGAACGTACACCTCCACCCCCTCCACCGCAGCTCCCGACACCGTGCAGTCTCAAGACAACGATCCCAATTGGACTCCGCACAGTCCTCCGACCCAAAGACGAGGCCCAAAACGCGGACCTCCCCCACGGGAGGAGGAAAGGGGGCGCAGGAAGGCGGGGAGGCCTCCGAGGGGCCCAACCACAGTGTCTGGCACTTGCTGTGGTTGACAACAGAGTGGGCTACCTCCGAGTACTCCTCCACGGCCTCCCGCAGCCTCTACCCCTTCAGTGCCGTCCACGTAAACTGAGATGTCGTCAGCGTAGGCAACGACAGTCACCGGGGGCGCACCAGGCTCCTCCAGGCCCCGCAACCCACCTGAGGACAATCTCCGGAGGAAGGGGTCGAGGGAGAAGACATACAGCAGGGGGCTCAAAGGGCATCCCTGCCGCACCCCCGAGGCGACACCAAACGGCCGTCCGAGCCACCCGTTAATAAACGGGAAGCTCACCCCCCCTCGGTACAGTGCCTGCAAGACGAAGAGGAAACCTGTGGGGAGGCCGAAGTGCTGGAGCACCACCCACAGGTACCGGTGACTGACTCGATCGAAGGCTTTGGACTGGTCCAAGGAGACCAATCAATGGTCCCGTTGGAGCGACCGGCCTCTCTCCACCACCTCCCGGACTGTGGCGACAGCGTCCAGAACCCCTCTCCCCCGAATGGAACAATACTGGGAAGGGGACAGCAAAACGCCCGACACCTCCACCAGTCGGTTGGCCAAACACTTGGCCAGAATCTTCCGGTCCGCGTTCAGAAGAGAGAGCAGCCACCAAAAGTCCAAGGAGCTATCGTCCTTCCCCTTGGAGAGCAGCAGCAGGACAGACTCGCGAAATGACCGCGGGAGAAACCCCGTGTCCATGATCTCCTGAAACAGGGAGGTCAGGAAGGGGGCCAGCTGGACAATGAAAGTACGATAGAACTCCACCGGGAGCCCATCGCGCCCAGGCACCTTCCCCAACGGCATGGCACGAATCGCCCTCTCCACCTCCACCTGCTGAATCGGAGCAGCGAGTGCATCAACCTGTGCCTGGACCACAGCCGAATACACCGGGGGAAGGCCCAGGTACTCTCGGATATGGGTGAGGTCCACGGGGCGATCCCCAAACAGGTCCGAGAAGTATTCCCCCACCATCCGCAAAAGGTCCTCCTGGGAGGTATGAATGGTACCGTCCTCGCCCCGCAGGGCCATGACCTCCTGACGCCGGACCCTCTCCTTGCAAGTCAGGAAAGGGTCTGGAGTGGCGACCCCACCGGCCGCCCCCTCGAAGCATAGGGAGGCATGGCGATCATAAAGCAGGCCACGGAGCTGGACCTGCACCTCTTCCACCTCCTCCCGCGCTGCTCCTCGGGATACCAAACGATCCAGCGACCTCCGGAGGACATTGTAAGTGAGGTAGCGGGATCGAGCCATGGAGGTACCCCGGGAACGGAAGAGTTGGCGGGCACGCGTCTTCACCTCAACCCACCAGGCGCCACGGGAAGGAAAAACACCCAACAGGGTCTCCTGGTCTGCGAGAAAGGCCAAGAACTCCTGGACCACCTCTGATGTTGCCAACAACTGCACATTCAGTCATCACAGGCCAGGACCCCTGCTGAGCTCCTCATGGTTAGCCAGGAAGGACACGGAGAGGACGCGGTGGTCCGAAAAGTCAACCGCCTGCAACTGCGGAGGGGAACACTCCACCCGGGCACTCACATATTATCCGATCGATACGACTTCTGTGGGTCCCATGGTAGTAGGTGAACCCCGGCGACCGTGGAAAAGCCCGGTGGAAGACATCCACTAGGTCAGCCGTCCGGGTCATCTCGGCCAAAAAGAGGCCCTCGTAACTGGGTGGGCAGCGCTCCCCCCCTCGGTCCTGCAACAGGGTGATGGTGTTGAAATCCCCTGCGAGGACCACCAAACGGGAGGTGTGTAAGTAGGGGCGGATGACCCGAAACAGGGTCTTCCGTGCCAACTTAGACTGGGGGCCATAGACCACCACGAAACGAAACCGATGGGGCCCGCAGTAGCCGTCTAAGAGCAAGCACCGGCCCTGCTCCAGTTCCCACACATACTGCACCTGAAATCGGTTAGATGTGAACAAAACCGCCACTCCTGCATAGGGCTGGGCCGCAAGTGACCAGTACGAAGGACCCCACCTCCACTCCCGCTTCGCCCGATGAAGGCTAGCGAGCGAGGTGAGCCTGGTCTCCTGCAAGAAGATGACATCCAGCCCACTCGTGGAAAGAAAATCATAGGCCGTAGCCCGCGCCTGGTCTGTAAAAATGCTGGCCATGTTGATAGTGGCGCACGAGAACGCAGGAGTGCACGCCATGCCTAGTTCATGTGCAGTGACCCTTTCCTCCTCTTCTCACCATACCCTGGATCCCCGGAATCCCGCTTGCAGGACAAGCCCGCGAGCTGGAGCAACTCCTCACGGTCCACGTTGACCACCTCGAGGATCTCCTCCTCCTCCTGCTCAACCCTGTCACCCCAGGAGGTGCTGGTGTCCCCGAGACCACCAGGCAAAGCTGTCGCAGGGGCTAACCCAGCTCCCATGGGGCGAGGGGGCACGGACAGGTCAGGGGTCGGAGGAATGATCTCCTCTGTGGGGTCCACCACCGGTGCCGCCCCCCCCTCCCCGGACAAAGACTGAGACAACGGACCAGTGCCCACCCCCGCGGGGGAGGCCGAGACGGCCGGGTCAGCAGGGGGCTCCTGCGAAGGCCCAGCACCCAACTGCGGGGGCAAAAGCCCGTCCTCCCTCACCTGTCGGGCGCCAGTATCCACCTTGATTGGAGGACCCTGACCGCGGCGCGCCTTCGGTACTTTTGAAGGCCGCCGCTGAGGAAGAGGGTCCGCCCCCGCCGCTAATCGCTCCGAGCGCCGCACAGGAAGCCCTGCCTCCACAGGCAAGCCCTCATCCGCCTCAGCCGCATCAGCAGCCAGAAAGACGAAACGGTTGATGTCCAACACAGGCTCTGCATCCGGCAATGGGGATGTCTCCCGTTTCTTCCTTTTGGACTTGCCACCCTTGGAAGGGACCGTGGTCCATTCATGAGGTGGCACCACCCGCAATCCACTATCCTGTCGTGACACAGCAACCTCCACCACATCAACCCTCTCCTCCTTCCTACCCAAATCCCCTCCCCCTGGTGGCTCCCTCGGTTCAATGGACTCCTCCACCCTAGGGCCCCCGGACTCCTCCTGAGGGAGAGGGTCCTCCACAACCTCCTCCCGCACAGGAGCCCGAGGTGAGGCAACGGCATCCCCCCCCGGTCCATTGTGTGATGCGGAGGGGCAGCGGGCAAAGGGGTGGCCCAACTCCCCGCAAAGGTTACACTGAATAAGCAAACACCCGGCCGAGGCGTGACCCCGTCCACCACAATGGGTGCAGACCTGCTTGGGACAGTTCATGCTCAAATGACGGAATGAGCCACAGCGGTGACACTCGCGAGGTTGCCCGGGGTAATAGCACAAGATGCGATCCCGACAGAGGAAACCGGCCGAGGGCACATGCTGCACCACGTTTCCCACCTCACGCAAACGGATCCTACCCTTCCACGACCCGTCCCACACCCCTAGGGGCCCAGCGCCCTTAACCAGGGGTGCGAGGAGCACCGCATGGCGCGACAACCAAAACTGGATGTCCTGCCCTGGGAGCGACTCATTCCTGGCCAGGATGGTCACAGGTACTGTCCCCTGGCGAGAGATAGGCACAACACGAAAGTCAGCCCACCCGCCCTGCCCCCTCTGCTGCTGGTATCGGTCCCAGAAAATCTCCAGCCCCCGTCGCAACATGAAACTAACATCATATTCAATGGTGTTGTTCATGTGGATGAAGGCATAGAGATCTCCCGGGAGAAACCCCAGCCCAAGGACCATCCTCAAGACCTGTTCCCTGGCTGGAGGGGGCCCCTCCCCAGCCCACCGGATCTGCGCCACGTTGCGCCGTCGGACCTCACCCCCTACCCCTCGGAACACTCCCCCACTTCCTCCCCCTCCTGCAGGACCACTCCCTTGGGAACCCCCCTCCCCCCAGCCCCACCTGAAGTCCCCGGGGTAGTACCGGACCCCCTCAGAGCCTCTGCAAAGGTACAGGGGGGAACCAACACCCCAGCTCCCATCTCCTGCCCTCCACTCTCCTCCCCCGCAGCTACCTGCGAGGGACGCTGCTGCTGTTGTTCAGAATCCGCAGCCACCTCAACGGGGGCGACCTGGGGGCTGGGCAGGACCAGCTCAGCAAAAACCGAGTCAGGGATACTATCCCTGCCGGATCCCTGGGTGCCACCGAGAAACTATGGAGCACCCCCCTCTGCAAGACCCCGTTGCCTCCTAAATGCATCAAAGGTCCCTTGAGGGCCCTCCGGGGTTTCCAAGGCCAACATGATGGCATTACGGACCTGTTGCTCGGTGACACCCAGAGGACCAGAGAGCCCCCCCGTACCCCCGTCCTGTGTTCCTAACCCATCGCAGGGCTCCTGTGTTTCCGCCACTACCACCGGGGACGGACACCGCTCCCCCCCCAGTCCCGGGAACTAGGGGCACCACCCCATCCCCCAGCCCCACAGACATCAATCCCTTCCCCCCATCAGGACAAACCATTACCCCCCCTCCCACTGGTAGACCAGTAGTCCGCTCCCCCTCCCCTCTTTGCCAGCTACCGGGGTACCCTGCACTTCCCCACGGACGGCAGACACTGAGGACGCCAAACCCCCACCTAACCCACCGTCCGCTACCCCCTGCACGGCTACCGGCAATAAGGCAGGACCATCCCGAGACAGCAGGACAGATCCCCCCATAACCAATTCCCCCCGAACCTCCACCCCCCTGCCCCCCTTCACCCCCAGGTCCTACCTTATTGCCGGTGCCAGACGTGGCACAAGGGTCAGGAACATCCCTGCCGGCATCCAGGGCTCCAGCAGCAAGGGCAGACGCCCCCCTGCGAGCCAGGCCCTCCTCGGCCACACCAACTGACATTACAGGCACCTGCGCATCCCGCTCAGCCGACCCAGGCTGCAAGGACAGTGGAACAGCAGTCTTCCGGCCCCCCCCCAGGGGCTGCAGAAAAAGCAAAGCAGCCCCTACCCTGCTCCGACCCCTTTCCTGCGCCCTTCCGGCGCCAGACAGCCACCTCAGGGAACACTGGGCGGCCATCCTGCAGCTGTCTGGGAGCCGGAAGGGCAGCCACACCAGGGGAATCCGGACCCCCAACCTCCCCCCCCCACCAAAAGCCTGCCCAGGGATCCTGGCAAGTACTGCAGGAGAAGGAACCGGATGCACAGCAGATACGGGGTCTACAGACCCCCGACGCTGCAGAACCGGATGCACAGTAGAAAGATCAGCCACCCGATGAAACTCCAGCGGCACAGCAGGCTTAGGAAGAAGTGGAACGTCCTCCGTTGCTTTCCCGCGGCACTCCAGCGGCAGCACCGAGACAGACCCGCGGCGATGCTCCCACATCCGGGAAGACCCGGAAGAGACAGAAGCCAGCTGTCGGCGGCCATCGCGGATTCCCAAACGACCCGGGGAAAGCCCCGCGAAAACCTCCTCCGGCAGGGCACGTCCGTCAGCTGTAAGGACTGCACAGCAGGAACTCCGGCGGCCATCTTGGATACCTCGTTCAACCGGCAAGGACGTCGGAAAGGCCGTCAGAGAGGCACTCGCGGCCCCACGAACCTGCTGCTCACTTCCTCGATTCTCCGAGCAGGGGACCAGCAGCTCTTCTCCATACACTGGTTCAGCGGCCATCACCTGTTCCCGCGGATCGTGGTGGACCGGAGCCCCGCCCCCAAACATCCCGGCTGCACCAGCCACCGAGGAAACTGGATGTTTGCCGGGTACAGTGATGACAGCATTCACGGAGGTCCTCTCTAATGGCCCAGAAACAGCAGGCACCGGCAGGTAAGAGATTCGCGAGTCAGGAACAGGTGAGGAAGGGAAATGTCGGCTCCCCAATGCACCCTGGACAGGTAAGGGTAGTGAAAGGGACCTTGGAAGGTCTATCAGCCGTCCCACCCCCGGGGGCCCCCCCTGAACTGCACCCTGGACTGCCCAACGATCGTAGTTCTGATAAAGTTCCGTGAGGGACCCACAACCCTGGGTTTTCAAAGACAGAATCTGAGTATACCGTTCTCTCAGGGCCCGCTTTACCCCCTTTCTATAGGTCTTATAGGCCACCCATTCCTCACCGGGAATGGTGGCCTGCAGGCTCTCCAGGTGGGAGAGCTGGGCTTGCAGCTGTGCCGCCTCCTCCTGGAGACCCCGGAGTTGCCGTACCGCCGCCACGATCTCATCTGGGGCCCTAGCTGGCTGCTGGAAGGACAGCAGGCCCGACCCCCCGTCCTCATCCTCACTGGAGGAGGTAGAGGCCTCCTCCAGGACCCGAGGCGGTGGGGGGAACCCGCCTCCCCCAGTACTGTACGACACAGTCCTCCAGGGTCTCCCCAGGGCCTCTCCCTGCTTCCACCCAGCCTCCACACCCTGCCTGGGAAGGAGAAAGGAGCCTCCTCCCTGGGGTAGCGGGCCCAAATCTCCATACCTGTGGGTCCCTCTTCCCTGGCCAGGTGCAGTCCTACCTGGGGAGTCCCCCTCCCGGGGTACCAGCTGTACCAGGCTGCCGTCTTCCCCATCCGGTAGCAGCAAAGGAGGCCTACCAGGCTTAGTAGGCCTCTGGGCCTGGGCCTCTCCCGCTGGAGGTGGCCCAGGATCCGTCATCCAAGCTCAGGCAAACAGCTAGGCTCCGCCCCCTAGCAGGAGCTCTGCAGGATAGGTCCTCACACCTTGACTGCTCAGGAGCAACTGAGTGGAAATTTTGCATTTATTAGACAAGCAACAAAAAGACATACAAAAAGCAAAAACAATCAACCCAAACCAAGTCCCACACCCCCCCAAAACCCCCACCCCCTCGACATAGCACAACAACAAGAATCATAACCCCCCGTGACCCACCTCCCCAAACCTACCACCAAACCCAGCAACCAGCACACGTGCCACTCCCCCAACCAACAACCCGCAACAGTCCAAACAATGTCCATGTCCCAACCCCCCCCCTCAGTCCAATGTCCATGCCCGACCCAACCCCCCCCTGCAACAACACCCCAGAGCAGTCCAAACATTGTCCATATTCCTTCCCAAACCCCTCCCCCCCACAACAACCCCCACCAGTCCAAATGTCCGTATTGTCCACTGGTTGAGGACTGCCAGAATCCCCCCCCAACCCACCCAAATACATATTCCCCTGTCCCCATCCCCTCCCCTGCAGAGGGAGCAGCAGCTCCCCCCCCCTCACCCCTCACCCCGCCCCCTCCCCATCCACCCCACAAAACAAATACATCAACAGCAAAATCCCCGCCCCCACCCCCCAAAACAAAAACCTAAGGGCACCTCGAGCCCGTCCCCAACAGAATCCCACCAAAAACAAAATCAATTATGCAAAACAAAAGATAAACAAAAGATAATTATAACCCAGTGTTGCCCTGCAACCCAGACAGCGGAACGGGATGCACAGAACACGAAAAGGATGTACACAAAAACAAAAACAAGTGGGACAGCCAACCCCCAAGGAGAAAGGGAGAGCGGACAAGTGGTCAAACCTCTGCAGCACCAGCGCACCCCCCTCCCCTCCGGGAGAAAAACAACCCCAAAGTCCTACCCAGCAACAAACCCCAGGGAAGGGAACCCTCCCCCTCCTGTCACACCCCCTCCCCCGGGAAACAAAACAACCCCAAAGCCCTACAAGGACGAGAACCCCAGGGAACCCCTCCCCCTCACGGGGGGCGGAGGGTGAGGTGACGCCACAGACGCTCCCAACGATGGGCCTCCACCACCCGCCTTTCATGTTGCGCCATGCTGGACACTTCCTCCAAAATGTCCCTCGTCGAGGGGCAGGACCAACCCCCGGGTCGAGACATGACAGCGCGCTTGCCACAGGTGGTAGCGCACTACAGCCGTGACGAGGTAGAGGGTCCCGGAGTCCTGCCTTAGAGGAAAGGACCAGGCCCCGTACACCCACTCCGCATACGTGAGGAGGGAAAGGTCGCGCAGGTGAAGAGCAGCGGACACCAACCGGGAGGCCTCCACGTTAAAGGGGCACTGCCGGAGGAAATGGTCCATGGTCTCCGTCTGCCCTTCACACCCGGCCCTCGGACAGACCCGCTCGGCCTGTGACCTGTACTTGAGGTTGTCCCTCACGTACAAAGGCCCGTGGAAAGACAACCAGGCCACATCCCGAACTTTCTTCGGCAGCCGAGGAGAGTTCAAATGCCGAAGGCCCCGCTGCATCACATCCGCTGGACAGTCCCGCAGGGCCCACCGTGGTTGAAAGTGAGAGGTGAGTACCATCCGGTACAATCCTTTCCGCCCCAAGGACTGGGCGAGCGGGTCGGTCACCCCCCACCGCCGAATGAGCCCCACCATCGCAAATACGTACGATGGGGCCTGTTCCCCGTTCCGACGCACACGTGGGACCGAGGACGCCCCCTCCCACTGCTCCCAGAAGCGGGAGAACCACTCCCGATTGGAGGCCACCCACCAAACCCCACCCCCTTCCCGCATCCTACCTAAGTGAAACGCCATAGACAAGACTGACAGGAAAACAAGGGGGTGCAACATACCCAAACCGCCCTCTGCCCGATCCAGGCAAACGATGTTGCGCTGGACAGGGTTCAGGCGGCTCCCCCACAGAAAACAGAAAAAGACGGCACTGACAGACGCCTGACGGGACGACGGAAGAACGAAGACCGTGGCCACGTGCAGAAAGAGGGGAAGCAGAAACGTCCCGAGGAGTTTGATCTTCTCCTCGAACGTACACCTCCACCCCCTCCACCGCAGCACCCGACACCGTGCAGTCTCAAGACAACGATCCCAATTGGACTCCGCACAGTCCTCCGACCCGAAGACGAGGCCCAAAACGCAGACCTCCCCCACGGGAGGAGGAAAGGGGGCGCAGGAAGGCAGGGAGGCCCCCGAGGCGCCCAACCACAGCGTCTGGCACTTGCTGTGGTTGACAACAGAGTGGGCTACCTCCGAGTACTCCTCCACGGCCTCCCGCAGGGCCTCTACCCCTTCAGTGCCGTCCACGTAAACTGAGATGTCATCAGCGTAGGCAACGACGGTCACCGGGGGCGCACCAGGTGCCTCCAGGCCCCGCAACCCACCTGAGGACAAGCTCCGGAGGAAGGGGTCGAGGGAGAAGACATACAGCAGGGGGCTCAAAGGGCACCCCTGCCGCACCCCCGAGGCGACACCAAACGGCCGTCCGAGCCACCCGTTAATAAACGGGAAGCTCACCCCCCCTCGGTACAGCGCCTGCAAGACGAAGAGGAAACCTGCGGGGAGGCCGAAATGCTGGAGCACCACCCACAGGTACCGGTGACTGACTCGATCGAAGGCTTTGGACTGGTCCAAGGAGACCAACCAATGGTCCCGTTGGAGCGACCGGCCTCTCTCCACCACCTCCCGGACTGTGGTGACAGCGTCCAGAACCCCTCTCCTCCGAACGGAACAATACTGGGAAGGGGACAGCAAAACGCCCGACACCTCCACCAGTCGGTTGGCCAAACACTTGTCCAGAATCTTCCGGTCCGCGTTCAGAAGAGAGAGCGGCCGCCAAAAGTCCAAGGAGCTATCGTCCTTCCCCTTGGAGAGCAGCAGCAGGACAGACTCGCGAAATGACCGCGGGAGAAACCCCGTGTCCATGATCTCCTGAAACAGGGAGGTCAGGAAGGGGGCCAGCTGGGCGATGAAAGTACGATAGAACTCCACCGGGAGCCCATCGCGCCCAGGCACCTTCCCCAACGGCATGGCACGAATCGCCCTCTCCACCTCCACCTGCTGAATCGGAGCAGCGAGTGCATCAACCTGTGCCTGGACCACAGCCGAATACACCGGGGGAAGGCCCAGGTACTCTCGGATATGGGTGAGGTCCACGGGGCGATCCCCAAACAGGTCCGAGAAGTATTCCCCCACCATCCGCAAAAGGTCCTCCTGGGAGGTATGAATGGTACCGTCCTCGCCCCGCAGGGCCATGACCTCCCGACGCCGAACCCTCTCCTTGCAAGTCAGGAAAGGGTCTGGGGCGGCGACCCCACCGGCCGTCCCCTCGAAGCATAGGGAGGCATGGCGATCATAAAGCAGCTGGGCCGCCTCCTCCTGGAGACCCCGGAGCTGCTGCACCGCCGCCATGATCTCATCTGGGGCCCTAGCTGGGTGCTGGAAGGACGGCAGGCCCGACCCTCCGTCCTCATCCTCATCCTCACTGGAGGAGGTAGAGGCCTCCTCCAGGACCCGAGGCGGAGGGGGGAACCCGCCTCCCCCAGTGTTGTACGCCACAGTCCTCCAGGGCCTCCCCAGGGCCTTTCCCTGCTTCCACCCAGCCTCCACACCCTGCCTGGGAAGGTGACAGGAGCCTCCTCCCTGGGGTAGCGGGCCCAAACCTCCATACCTGTGGGTCCCTCTTCCCTGGCCAGGTGCAGTCCTACCTGGGGAGTCCCCCTCCCGGGGCACCGGCTGCAGCAAGCTGCCTGTCTCCCCATCCGGTGGCAGCAAAGGAGGCCTACCAGGCTTGGTAGGCCTCAGGGCCTGGGCCTCTCCCGCTGGAGGTGGCCCAGGATCCGTCATCCAGGCTCAGACAAACGGCTAAGCTCTGCCCCCTAGCAGGAGCTCTGCAGGATAGGTCTTCACACCTTGACTGCTCAGGAGCAACTGAGTGGAGGGACCACTCGTGTGGCAGCAGTATTCGACTGAGTTTGTCTGCCCACAAGTTTTGAATGCCTGAAAGGTATACCGCAAACAGGTGAATTTGTAACTCTCTGGCGAGGGCCCATAGTTGCAAAGCTTCGTTGCATAGTGACAGAGAGCCTGTTCCACCTTGCTTGTTCACATAGAACATAGCTACCTGATTGTCAGTTTGGACCAGAACTGTTTTGTTGTTGCTGAAATGGCCCTGAAAGACTTGAATAGCATTGAAAATGGCTCTCAGCTCTAGGAGGTTTATGTGAAGCGAAACCTCCTGTGAGGTCCAAAGACCCTGAGTGGAGAGATCGTGCAAGTGGGCCCCCAACCCATCTTGGATGCATCTGTCATCAGATTGGTTTGGCATAGAGGCTGCTGGAAAGGAGAGCCTACAAGGAGGTTTTCCAGGGATTGCCACCATTGCAGGGACGAAATCAGATGTGTGGTAGTTCTGATTTTATCTGTTGGTCGACCCAAGGCTTGTGACCACTGACAGGAAAGGGTCCACTGGGCTGCTCGCATGTGGAGGCGAGCATAGGGAACCACATGGACAGTGGATGCCATGTGTCCCAGCAGTTGAAGCATCTCCTGAGCAGTAAGGAATACTTTCGTAGATGCTTGAAATGCCAGTTGTATTATACATAGACAGCGTGGCTGGGGCAGGGAAGCCCTTGACTGCCGTGTGTCTAGACGAGCCCCTATGAATTCTAGAAATTGAGAGGGGGTGAGATGAGATTTTGGGAGGCTTATGACCAGCCCCAAGTATTGAAGAATTCCCATTGCTCGAGAGAGAGCGAAGCTGGCCTCTGGAGCTGTCTATGCTCGAATGAGCCAATCGTCTAAGTAAGGGAAGATGAATATTCCCAGAGTCCTCATAAATGCTGCTACCACTGCCATGCATTTTGTGAAGACTCTTGGAGCAGAGGCTAGTCTGAAGGGAAGAACTCTATACTGGAAGTGTCTTCCTTGGACCAGGAATCAAAGGAACTTCCTGTGATCTGAGTGGATGAGAATATGCGTGTACGCATCTCTTAGATCTAGAGAGCATAGCCAGTCCTGACTTTGGAGGTATGGTAAAAGTGTTCCGAGGGAGATCATTTTGAACTTTTCTTGGAACAAATATTTGTTTAATTCTCTGAGTTCTAATATAGGTCTGTGTCCCCCTGTCTTCTTTGGAATAAGAAAGTAGGGGGAGTAAAACCCTGTCCCCTGTTGGGGAATGGGTACTTCTTCGATTGAGCTAGAAGTGATGTGACCTCCTGCCACAAGAGGTCGGTGGCAGCCCCCTGAGAATTGAACTGTTTTACTATTGTAGGTGGGGGCAAGTTGAGAAAATGAAGCTTGTACCCCAGTTGTACAATGGACAAAGTCCAATTTTCTGATGTTACTTGTTGCCATCTTTTGGCAAAATAGTATAGTCTTCCTGGAATGGTCAAGGGTTCTGGACCTTTTAGAGACAGAATGACTAAGTTCTCCAGATAGAAGTCAAAGACCCTGAGGGGGCTGGGTCTGTTGAGCCAGTTGAGTTTTGTAAGCTTGCGGCTTTCTTTGCTGTCTGTTCTGTTGTTGCCCCTTCTGGGGAACATGGAGCGGACAGTGAGTTTGATGGATGTAAGATTGGTAAGGCTTCTTTTTCTTACTGAAAAAGGGGTTTTTGAATATTTTCTTCTTTACTCGGTTGGCTGTAGACTTTGACAATCTGTTTAAAGTAGTATTGTCAGATTCAAGCTGATTAGCCTTGTCCTGCCAGTCCTTGCCAAAGAGATTTCCTCCTGTGCAAGGAATGTTTCCCAGCTTTTCTTGCACCCACTGTTCTAAGTCTGATGCTTGAAGCCAAGCAATACAACACATTCCTATGGATATAGCAGAGGTTCTGCTAATACATTCAAAGCAATCAAAAGTAGCACGGTTCATGAATTTTGAGACATTCTGGGCGTGCTTGTCCAGAATAAGGTAGTCTGCTCTTTTTTCCTCCGAAACACAAGAACTAAGGAGCTCTAAGTCTTTTGTGACTTCTTCCAGGAACATTCCCATATAAAGAATGTAGGAACTGATCCTAGCTCCTAGCATGGAGGATTGAAAGCATCGAAGGCCAAAGGCATTGAGAGTCCTGGATTCACAGCCTGGAGGATTAGAAGAATGTGTTTTAGCACTCTTGATCCTTCGCATGCCGATTCCACTACCATTGAATGGTGTGATAACTGAGGTTTTTGAAAACCAGGACAACTTGGCACTCGGTACATAGTGTCAAGGCATTGGGAATGTAAAGATATTGTTAAAGGAGTTTCCCACATTCTCAACATTAGATCATGTAAGATCTTGTGAATGGGAAGCATGACTGCTTCCTTGGGAGCCATAGGGTATTGTAGAATTCTTAATTCTTCTGCCCTAGGTTCCTTTTCTGGAATCACAGTGATTGCAAGACCCTTTGCTAAATCACGTATGAAATCCTGGAAGGACATATCCTCTGGAGGAGACATTCTGCATTGAGGAGAAGGAACTGAATCTTCTAATAGATTCGCTCTGGTACCGGTAGAATCGTCAGAGTCATCGGAATCGGAAGACTCAAACAAAAGGTGCTCCTGTAACGCATGGTATCGGTACCGCTCAAAGTCGGTACCGAAATGTCTTGGTTCCTGATTCCCGATACTGGAGATCGGCATGGGAGGAAGCAGTACTGTCGAAGCAGGTACTGTCGGTACCGGCACTGATGTCGGTACTGATACCTGTTGAACTGTCTGTTGTGGTCTTAGCGGTACCGAAGCCGCTAAGAAGGCCACCAGACTGCGTTCAATAGCGAGGATTCTGTGATCTATCGCTCCTTCCGATGCCTGGGTGCCGGTACCAGTGGAAGCGGCTACGACCCCAGAACATGGCACCAGTAGTTCCGCAGAGGTGGAGGCCTCTGGAACATCCTGGAGCCCTGTTAATGCTTTGGAGCCCGAAGACTCCCGCCAGGGCTGTTTTGCCGTTGAAGCATCCTCGAGGGAAACGCCAGTGGCATCTCGATACTTTGAAGGAGATTTACCCTTCGAGGACTGGCTAGTCTTAGAAGACTTCAATTTGGTTACCTGAGATCCATGGGAAGAAGATGAAGCCCTGGAAGACATTGATGCAACTGACATCGTATCGGCGGCAAAAAGGGTACCGAGTTTTGCAGCTTTATTCTGCAGACCCCTTTTGGTCAACCTCGTGCAGGAGAGACACTCCGTTGGACAATGTTCAGGACCCAAACATTTTAGACACCAATCATGGGTGTCTGTGACGGAAATGGTACCGCCACATTTTGAGCATTTTTTGAAACCACTAGCTGGTTTCTCCATGCTTGAAGAAAAATGGGCCTAGTGCCCAAAATGGCGCCTAGCACCAGAAGCAGGGAAAGATCCCTGAAGAAATACAAGGTTTGTTTTTTTTAAGGAAAGAAGAAGAGGAGAACCGGCGGTACCAGTAGACGTCGAATGAAGGCAGATGCTGTCTTACTTCAACAAAGGCTAACACACCTTGTTAATGAAGACGTGCGTTTATTTATAATACAAAGCAGGGATAACTTGAATTTCACTTATTTAACTTCTTAATTCGTACTTATTTAGAAAGGCAAGTAATTCATATATCTACCTATGATTAGTTAAAAAGATATCTGGAAAACTATTAGAATAAAAGCACTTAATTACAGAATAGATAACTAGAAAGATAATTACAGAAGAAGAATATACTTCACCGAAAGAGATTTACTTCATCCCTGTCACACTTCGATTGAATGGATCCCTGATTCAACCAGACAAGAGAGACTTCTCAATCGGGAGTTTCTCTAGGCAATGCGTCCATTCCTAGATGAATCCATTTCTCTCTCTGTCTAGCTGAAAACAGGTACCCATTTTATCCAGTTGCAAGAACAATCCAGTTATTTCCTATCATGTGACACATACGTAGTATAGAGTCAGTTATCCATTAAGCACATCCAAGACACTGGCCAGGTGCTTGAAAATGCTCAAGGGAACCCCCCACCCCCCCTGGTCTACATTACAATTGATGAATTCTTAGGAGAAATGTTTCCAAGGCAAGGTGAATTGTCCTGTTTTGTCCTGTTAATGGGTTTCAATTTGTCTGCTAGTAGAAAGGCTCCTAGGTGAAGTGTTCTTTTGTTCTCTGTAATGGGTCTCCATTTGCTTGCTAGGAGAAGGTCTCCTCCCTGATCTTTCCAGTATCTGTAGTTATGTAAATTGTTTCAACAGTTTCAAGTGCCCCTATTCACAGATGAGGCATATTCACTGCTGAGACATATTCACTAGTGGCATAATCAATAGTCAAAATTCATCTGTACCACATTCGGTCCTTTGACTATTGATTGTGCCTATAAGATACTGGTAACATTGTGGGGACTTTGGGTGGATGAAATATAGTAATGAAACTGGGTATGCATTGAATAAAACAACATATCATAATTAATAAACAAATACAAATAATAATTCCCCCAATGATTTGTCTGAGGCTACCCATACTGGGCAGCCATCCAAATACCCAATCCCACCAATTAACATTAATATCTTGTTTAATATCTTTGGCTAGTTCTTGCAAAGCTTGAATATGAGACTGAATGGAAGTAGCATGGTCAGTTAAATTAAAGCAACACATGCCTTCAAAATGTTCACATCCATAATTGTGTTTTAAAAGTAAATAATCTATTGCTACTCGATTTTGCAAGACTGCCTTCCTAGTACTACTTAAGTCAATAAATAATTCTTGTAAAGCAACTGAAGTATGATTAAGACTTTTTACCATGGTGCAAGCTAAAGCATTAATTGTGCGAGTGTTATATAAGGCTAAACCAGGCACTCCCAGAAGGGAAACGGCTGCACTGGTATATTCTACTTTAGAAAGTAAAGTGACTTTTGAATCACAATCTGCGGGTATCATAGCTGTTATTGTTCTTCTCTTTCTAATTTTAGTTTTAGGAGAGGGTGGCATAATAAGTCCTAATCGACTAAGAGTGCAAGGCCCCCCTGTGAGATTTCCTGGAATATATGTATAAGTGGTATTACCACAAGACAATAACCACCCTATTGGCAGTTTAACATTTCTACCATAACTAGCTTGTACTATTGTATTATTACAATTCATAGTATTAGTTACATTTCTACATTTCCTAGTTGCATCACATAAAAGTATTATATCAATGTCCTTGGCAATTTCTTGTTGCATCTTTAGTTGTTGGCATTTCGGTATTTCATCAGGATTACATGTCATGTTATAACATACATCGCCTGGGGCGATATTATGGGTGATTATTTGAGTCATGTTATCCCAAAAATTGAAATTAGTGGGACAATCTCTGCAATATTCGTATAGCATGGGGTGTGTCCTTATATCTTCTTCATTTGCCCAACTGTCATTTTGTGTAGCTTTAAAATAGTACAACAAAACTCGAGCTGGTGTGGGTATTGCAATCAAACATGTAGTTAACAGATCCACTGGATTACGCATGTCCGAAAGGCAAAAGTTAGAAATATTTAAAACTTTTCGGGCTAAATAAGTCCAGATATTCTGAGGTGGTTCTATCGCATCTGCTAAACGCTTGGGCAAGTGTAATTCGGGTTGGGTTACCACTTGCACTCTCCAGTAACAGACTTTCCATGTACCCAAGATCAGGCTAGTAATGAGTGCCCATGTCACTACATGGCATATGAAAGCTTGCTGGAACCGATCCCGGTCCTTGATAGAAATATGCTGGTTCATTGGTTCATAAGGTGTAGAGATAACCTATAATGAAAAGACATCATTTTATTCTCGCAGGTAACATTTGTTTGCTGGTATATATTCCCACTTTTCTTGTCCAGGTCTCATAATCAATATTATGTTATCATTCCCAGTGGCAATAACTTCTGCCTGCTCAGGTGGGTGATTTGGTGATTGTACCCAAATCCTTGCCCCGGTGTTTAAATTAGCAGATCCAAATCCAGCATTGCCTCTAACTGTTAGAGCAGTGGGGGCACTCCCCTTCTTTACTACTCCTCCATAAGTGGGGATGATAAGTAATTGGGCCACTCTGTCCCCAGTCTGGATCATTAAATCTGAGTTACCACTGTTCATTAGAATAATTTTTATCTCTCCTTGATAATCTGCATTAATCACTCCTCCAAGTATTTGTATGCCTTTCAGGGCCAATCCAGAGCGAGGGGCAATTAACCCAAAATGCTCAGGTGGTAACTGGACTCCTATTCCTGTTTCTATTAACTGCAAATCATGGACCTTTATTCTATATTCCTGCAGAGCATGTAAATCTAGTCCGGCTGCCTCTGGTGTTGCCCGATATGGGGCTAAGGCACCTTCTTTAATTTCCCAATATAGAATAGTGTTAGTGGCTACATAAGATTTGATTTGTAATGCGGGAGTCAACATCCTCATTAGAGGAGTTTCAGTTTCTGCAATTGGTCTATTGTTAAGGATCTGTAGTGCTGCAGATAAATGATCTCTCCACTTTTGCAGGGATCCTTCCCCTAATTTCCTAAGATGTTCTTTGAGCAATCCATTCATTCTTTCTATAAGTCCTGCAGCTTGAGGGTAATAGGGTATATGAAATATCCATTCAATGTTATGCTGTCTACTGTGATCCTGTACAAGCCTCCCTTTAAAATGAGACCCATTATCACTTTGAATCTGAAGAGGGATCCCATAATATAAAGTAATAAGGTCTAATGTTTTAATGGTGTTAATCTGCATAGCCCTCTTACATGGATATGCCACTAAGTACCCGGAATATGTATCCACAGCCGTGCATACATACTGACATCCCTTACTGGTAGGTAGAGGTCCTATGTAATCTATTTGCCATATCTGGCCTGGTAGTTTTCCTCGCCCTAAATGGCCATACACTATGTGTGGGACAGACCTGTGCTGTATATGCTGACAAATTGGGCATTGCAAGATAATTGTTCTAATGGCATCTAAGGGGATAGGGATTCCCCGTGTTTGTGCCCAGCGGAAAGTAGCTTTTTCACCTAAATGCCCACATTTCTGGTGAGCCCATTTTGCCATGCCCAGCAAGTCAGATTCTTTGGTGTCTGTTTGTGCTTCAGCAATTTTAGCTTGTTCATCAGTAATAGAGTTAAACCATCTGTCTAACGAATCAATAGCACAATGAGCATCTACATGATACACAGTTACCGTACTTAAAAGCAACATTTCCCAAATTTGCTGCCACAGTTCTTTTCCCCAAATTTCTCTTGAATGTATCTCCCAATTATTTTGCTGCCAGGTAGGTAGCCATGTGGCTAAGCCATTGGCTACTGACCAGGAATCAGTGTAAATATGACAAGTCCCTGGGGTCTCTTGTTTTAAAGCCTGAAATACTGCATAAAGTTCAGCATATTGGCTACTTTTCCCTTCACCTGTAGTTGTCAACAATTTTTTAGTAGTGGGATTGTAAGACACAGCCTTCCAACACCTTTTATTTCCCACATATTTAGCAGACCCATCAGTAAACCAAACATGATTTCTCTGTTCTGAGGTTAATTGTACAAATGGTTGTCCCCACTTCACTGGAGACTCTGTTGCTGTTAATTCATGATTTGGCAATTGCATGGTCTCAGTGTCCTTAAGAGGGGCTTGAGCTACCCTTTCATGTAAGGTAGCAGTTCCCCCTATACCAATTTTAGCTCTATCCTGAATATACCATTTCCATTTGATTATGCTTGCTTCTTGTGCATGTCCTATTCTGTGTGTCTTGGGGGAGCTCATTACCCACTGCATAATAGGAATTTCTGGTCTTAACATCACAGTGTGTCCTATGGTCACCTGTTCTGTATCCACCAAAGCCCAATAACATGCTAACAACTGTTTTTCAAAAGGGGTATATCTAGTCCCTGCTTCAGGGAGCTTCCTCGTCCAGAATCCTAGAGGTACTTTTTTCTTTCCCTGTTTCTGCCATAAACTCCAATTAGCATACTGTTCTTGTACTGATACATTGAGCTCGAGTTCCCCAGGTTGAACAGGCCATAAATCTAAGGCTTGCTGTATAGCTTGTTTAGCTAGTTCAAAAGCCTGCTGCTGCACATCTCCCCATTCAAACTCATATTTCTTCCTAGTTATTTTATACAATGGTGCCAGTATTTGACTCAAATGGGGAATGTGCTGCCTCCAAAAGCCAACAGTCCAACAAATGTCTGGGCCTCCTTTTTATTTCGGGGAGTATTAAATTCCATTATTTTCTGTTTGGCTTTTGGGAGCACTTCTCTATGACCCTGATGCCACTGTATGCCCAGGAATTTTACTGTCTGGGCTGGTCCTTGAATTTTTGCAGGGTTAATTTCCCAGCCCTTTTTTTCATGTGTGCAATGAGAGCTTCAAGATGTTCCTGCACTATCTCTTGTGAGGGCCCCTGCATTAAAATATCATCAATATAATGTGAAATTTGTACCCCATCCGGAGGTGGGAGTTCATCTAAGTGTTCTGCTACAATCCTGTGACAGATAGTGGGGCTATGTAAATACCCCTGGGGAAGTCTAGTGGGACAGTACTGTCTACCCTGCCAAGAAAATGAGAACTGCTCCCAATTCTCCTCCGAAATTGGAATAGTAAAAAATGCATTAGCCAAATCTATGACAGCATACCATGTCCCTGCGTGTCTTTGAATATTTTCAATAAGAGTAATTGTATCTGGTACAGCAGCAGTCAGTGGAGGGGTATACTTATTCAATTCTCTATAATCAACTGTCATTCTCCAACTGCCATCTGATTTCTTTACCGGCCACACCGGATTATTCCAGCCAGTGGTAACTGGCTTAATCACCCCTGCTTCTAGCAATTCCTGAATTGTTTCTCCTATTTCCTGATGTCCTCCCGGGATCCTATACTGCTTCATACTCACCATCTTAGTGGCGGGGGGCAGCTTTACTGCTGGCATTTTAAGGTGTCCTACAGTAATAGGTCTAGCAGACATGTAAGGTTTGATGCCAAATTGGTATTGTTCCTCATCAAGTATCAGTGTCAACCCTTTTAATATGTCTATCCCAATTATATACTCGGGAATGGGAACAATTAACACCGAGTATTTTCTCTTAGGTAACTGACCAATTTTCATTTCCAATGTGGTTTGTACAGCATCTGTTTTCCTTCCTCCCAGCCCAGTGATTGTAACATGCTGTCCTCTGAAATGTTTTGGATTTCCATAAATTAAGGTGGCCTCCGCTCCAGTATCTACTAAGGCTCGGACCCTCTGATTGTTCTTATGTTTCCAAAAAATGTCTAAATTTACATGGGGTCTCATGTCTTTATGAGTCCACCCTTCAACTGGAGCTTGGCCTACTTCCTATTCTTGAAACAAATCCTGTGCCCATGAAAGATCAGGGTATAAGTCAGAAAGTGGTGCTGTGGGAATAACATTTGATCTTGCTTCTCTAATCTCACCCTCCTTCCTTTTCCCCTCATTCTTTCTCTCCTCTTCATTCACTTCAGAATTTTGTTTACTCACATTCCTATTTCCACTTTTCTTATACAGCCCTCTTTTCTTATATTTCCCACATGCTCTGTGTGTCAATTCCATCAATCTGTTCCTTTTTAACACCATCTTTAAGGAGAGCAGTAAACATATCTTTCCTGGATACTCGGTTGTTTATATTTCCCTTCTGTCCTTCTGATCTATTCTCCCTTCTGTCACCAGCACTGTACTTTGGACCCCACTCTCCCAATTCACCTAATTGTCTCACTGCTTCTATTACTTCTGATAAAGGATTCCCTGTTTGATTTATCAGTAAAGTCATAATAACATGTTTGTAAGCTGGTGGAGCCAAACGTATAATCTTATTCCTCATTGATGCAGTCATGGCACAATTCATTAACTGATCAGCTTGCCCTATAAAAATAGCAGTTTTCATGCCTTCCTCTTTAATGCGCTGAATAGCGTCACGCAAAGCAAACCATTGTTTATCATTTGGGGGCCAATCAGCTTCGGCAGGAAATTTAGCATTACATCCTTCTACTGCCAGTTGGAGTAAACTAGTCATATTTTGTGATATGTAATTACGAAACTGCTCTTGTATCACAGGGTCAACACTAATTAGACAAAATTTCCTAGAATCACCATGATCTAGCTGTACTCCTGCAGCTCCAGTTTCATAAATACGCACCATCCAGGTAATCAGTGATTCCCCAGGTTTCTGCCTAAACCTGTCCTGGATATCATTAATCTCTTGTTGATTAAAATCCTCCACAGTATCTAGATTAACTCCTCCAGGATTTTGGGGAGTACTCTGCACTTTCCTCCTATAAATCGGTTGTGCCTGATAGTTTTTATTACTAACTCCTTGCTCTTCCTCAGAGTTAGATGATTCAGTAGAATCCCAGATATTACCATCCCAGTCATCAGGATTCCAATTTACACCTGCTTTAGCAATAGACATGTGCACTTTCTTTTTATTTACTCTCCCCTTTTTTTTACGATATTTATACTGGGCCACCCTGACAGCTGCTCTCTCAGCAACCTGCTGATAAGTATCTAATTTATCCGTCAACAAACGGATTTGGCATTGTAGCATTGCTATCATATTTTGTAAATCACAATTCTGTTTTTCAAGTTGCTCAATCAAATCTACTTTGCTGGATTTTGTCTGATGTATCTTACGATATGCAGACAGCAAAAGCCAACCTCTCCTCCCCAACACACTCAATTCTATCCCTTTTTCAACAGGTATTTTTTGCAAGCATGTAAGGAGATTTACAGGTTCCGCATCTTTTAAAACAGATTCCCAATTCTCACTTAGTCCTGAATTGCAAGACCATTCTCTAGCTAACATTTCATAAGGCGCCTGATCCCATCCGGGGATATTTACAAAATCTTTATCTTCCTTTACAGTCTTTGTACTATTTACATTTTTTACTCTTCTTTTCAACATTGTTATAGCCTTTCTTTTTATCGCACCCCACTTCTGGTACCAAATGTCTTACTTCAACAAAGGCTAACACACCTTGTTAATGAAGACGTGCGTTTATTTATAATACAAAGCAGGGATAACTTGAATTTCACTTATTTAACTTCTTAATTCGTACTTATTTAGAAAGGCAAGTAATTCATATATCTACCTATGATTAGTTAAAAAGATATCTGGAAAACTATTAGAATAAAAGCACTTAATTACAGAATAGATAACTAGAAAGATAATTACAGAAGAAGAATATACTTCACCGAAAGAGATTTACTTCATCCCTGTCACACTTCGATTGAATGGATCCCTGATTCAACCAGACAAGAGAGACTTCTCAATCGGGAGTTTCTCTAGGCAATGCGTCCATTCCTAGATGAATCCATTTCTCTCTCTCTGTCTAGCTGAAAACAGGTACCCATTTTATCCAGTTGCAAGAACAATCCAGTTATTTCCTATCATGTGACACATACGTAGTATAGAGTCAGTTATCCATTAAGCACATCCAAGACACTGGCCAGGTGCTTGAAAATGCTCAAGGGTACCCCCCACCCCCCCTGGTCTACATTACAATTGATGAATTCTTAGGAGAAATGTTTCCAAGGCAAGGTGAATTGTCCTGTTTTGTCCTGTTAATGGGTTTCAATTTGTCTGCTAGTAGAAAGGCTCCTAGGTGAAGTGTTCTTTTGTTCTCTGTAATGGGTCTCCATTTGCTTGCTAGGAGAAGGTCTCCTCCCTGATCTTTCCAGTATCTGTAGTTATGTAAATTGTTTCAACAGTTTCAAGTGCCCCTATTCACAGATGAGGCATATTCACTGCTGAGACATATTCACTAGTGGCATAATCAATAGTCAAAATTCATCTGTACCACAGATGCGACCACAAAAAACAAGAAATAAAGGTAAATTTTCTGCGGTGACAGGATACCACGTCCTGTCGGCTCCGCGGAAAATGAAGAACTGAAGTGAGAGAGGTACAGAGGCGGGAAGGCAGCACGCATGCGCTGTGGGATGTTTCCAAAAGCTTTCCTATTGGACGCTGGGGAGCGTTCCCGCGTGGGCTCTGTCAGTACCGACGATACCCATATATGAAGACTACATTCCTGCTTGTTCCTGGAGATTAAAATTAATAAAAAAAAACTTCAGTCTGGGGGAGCAGGTTAACAAGTGCATATATGTGACAATGCTTGTTATGAAGAAGTGATAGTTTGTTAATTTCTCTTATTTTTGTTTCTTATTCTGCAAGAAGGGTAGTGATACATATGATATTAAGGAACAATCTTCAGATTAGAGATTTAGCTTTTACAAGTCGCAAATAATGAGTGATGCAATTTCATTCTGACAAGGAAGTTAAGTAATTAAACCAAGATGGTAAATGTGTACATGATGTTTTCTTTTTATGTTAGTAGAAAATCTAGATATATATCACATCCATGAAAGTGTAAGAGATTAGAGTAGGAATGTCCCAGTCTATTTTTTAGCCACCTGCAAGAGTCTATTAGATTTTAAATTCTCATGATGTGTGTTTCAGTTATTATGGGATGACCCCTGCAGAACTGATGTTTTGTTGCTAGTGGAATAGGTATAAAATTGGTATTGAGGTAGATTTAAGATGTAGATAAATTTCTCTGTGCAAGAGATTAACCGATCCTTTATTAAATACTGACCATTGAATTTCTAATTGGTTTAAGTCCTGGGTTTCTTTTTGTAAATTTCTTGAATATTCTGTTTATCTATATTTGTTCCTTTGTGTGTGTCCTGATGTCATCCTCTGAGATGTCTATGCCAATCAGACAATGTTCAAAATAATGTGAGTCAAATCATTACCTGAGGTAAGAGAGCATCCCTAAGAATTTTTAGTAAATGAAATTAATTTAATTTAATTGCCATAAACTATCAGTTATGTTTTGATGTTTGTTACCCCTTAAGAAATAAGATTAACTATACCTTCTACAGTTGAGCACCTGACAAGAGAGGTGTGTCTATAGGCCACATGTTAATGTTTTTTTAGTAGATAAGAGAAAAACTGAAGAATGTAGATGTAAAATACAAGTATGTTGCAAGTTATCTTGAGCTCCATATAGTTACTGTGATTAATTAACATTAGATTAGATAATTCCGTTCAGTAATTCTATATTGCCATTAATAGTTGTGCTTGTTTGCCATTGTGAGGAAATCAGAAGAATGCTGTTATGGTGAGTTTTTGTTCTGCAAATTAGATATTACATCACTGAATCTTATGGGCCGAAGACGATGACTACTGTGAATGAAAGGAAGTCTGCAATGCTACTGAAAGCTGGATTGGAGCAAAGATCATCGATTCCAGCAATGCTACAGAAAGATGTATGTGCAGCCATGATGCCTGGGCGGACAGTTACTGACACTCTCTATTCAAGATGTGCATAGCGCAGCCCAGAGTGAACGAAGAAACTGCTGAAGAACTTGGAGTTACCAATGGTGGCAGAAGATGTGATGCAAACTTCTAAACTTCTGAAAGATCTATGAAGAGCAGTCGGCCACTGCTAACAAATTTTGCTTGTAAGTATAATTGGTAGAGCCTCACTTCTATAAAGATTCTTATTGATGAAGTTCACCCATAGACCAGATGTGCCTAGGACTCTGAAACGAAGTGAAGAGGAAGGTGTTTCCTGCCATGGCAGAAGATTTATTTTATTTATGTATTGATATATTTATGCATTTATTTTCCTATTGCTGTACGCATGTATTCATTTATTTATCTATTTATTTTGACATGGAAAAGTTTTATAGTGATTCTTTACAGAATCATAGGGGAGAGGGACTTGAAATGGGGTACCAGAGACCTTTGAAAGAGTTAATATGGAGAATGGTTTAGAATACACTAGCAGCCTGAAGAGATATGTGTACCCAAAACCAAGGCCATGTTTAGCAGAATGGGACAGAATGTTTTTGCTTCTAATTCAACTAAACAATATGTCTCTGCTTACTTTGTCCCATAACAAAGCTTGTAACAAAAGTGGTGCTGACAAGGCAGTTTTTCTGTCAATAAATGAGGTGCTCTGGTCTAGCCAGGTTGAAGGGGATTTACAGGAAATGCTCGAATTTGCAGGACTGTGGACTCCCTTCCCTTAAGGCCTTAAGAGTCCGGTATTTTTAACATAATTCTGTGTGTCTGAATTGTTTTATTACTTATTACTCTCTCCCATTGCTTTGAGTGAAAGGATAAAGCCCAAGAGCCCACATTCTGTTGCTGGTGGGGGGTGAAGCAGGGTACATTCACAAAGCAAACCCGACGCAAGAACACACACACTGGCAACCCACATCTACACCATCCATACACACACACACAATTACCCCATCCCCACACTGAACCCCACCCTACACACAGGCACATCACTTCTACACCACTTAACATATACACACACGCACACACACACACACAGAGTCATCATCCCATCCTCACACCGCATTCCACGCACAGGCACATCATCTCCACACTACACACACACACACACACACACAATCACCCCATCCCCACACCACACTTCACTCCCCCCCCCACACACAATCATCCCATTCCCACACTGCACCCCACGCTACACACAGGCACAACACTTCTACACCACTTAACATACACACACACACACACACAGAGTCATCCCATCCTCACACCGCATTCCACGCACAGGCACATCACCTCCACACCAAACACACACACACACACACAATCACCCCATCCCCACACCACACTCCACTCCCCCCCACACAATCATCCCATTCCCACACTGCACCCCACCCTACACACAGGCACAACACTTCTACACCACTTAACATATACACACACACACACACACAATCACCCCATCCCCACACCACACTCCACTCCCCCCCACACAATCATCCCATTCCCACACCACACTCCACTCCCCCCCCACACACAATCATCCCATACCCACACTGCACCCCACCCTACACACAGGCACAACACTTCTACACCACTTAACATACACACACACACACACACACACACACACACACACAATCACCCCATCCCCACACCACACTCCACTCCCCCCCACACAATCATCCCATTCCCACAACACACTCCACTCCCCCCCACGCCAGCATCCCTTTCCCCCACCACACTCAACTACACCCAAACAAATCATCCCATTCCAACAACACACACACCTCCCCCCACACAATCATCCCATTCCCACACCACACTCCACTCCCCCCCACACAATCATCCCATTCCCACACCACACTCCACTCCCCCCCACACAATCATCCCATTCCCACACCACACTCCACTCCCCCCCACACAATCATCCCATCCCCACACCACACTCCACTCCCCCCACACAATCATCCCATCCCCACACTGCACCCCACCCTACACAAAGGCACATCACTTCTACACCACTTAACATACACACACACACACACACACACACACAGAGTCATCCCATCCTCACACCGCATTCCACGCACAGGCACATCACCTCCACACTACACACACACACACACACAATCACCCCATCCCCACACCACACTCCACTCCCCCCCCCCCCACACACACAATCACCCCATCCCCACACCACACTCCACTCCCCCCCCACACACAATCACCCCATCCCCACACCACACTCCACTCCCCCCCCACACACAATCACCCCATTCCCACATCCCACATCCCACATGACATACCAGCATGTCATCTCCACAGCACCCAACACACACACACACACGCACACACAATCACCCCATTTCCACATCGCACCCACACCCCAGCATATCACCTCCAGACCACCCAACACATACACACACCCCCACACACAATCATCCCATCCTCACACTGCATTCCACGCACAGGCACATCATCTCCACACTACACACACACACACACAATCACCCCATCCCCACACCACACTCCACTCCCCCCCACACACCTACAATCATCCCATTCCCACATCGCACCCCACACACCAGCATATCACCTCCACAGCACTCAACACACACACATACACACACACAATCACCCCATTTCCACATCGCACCCACACCCCAGCATATCACTGCCAGACCACCCAACACACACACACACACACACATACATACACAATCAACCCATCTCCACACTGTACCTCACCCCCGACACACATACACAATCACCCCATTCCCACATCGCACCACACACACAGACACATCAACACCACACCACCTAACACACACAAACACACATTCATCCTATCCCCACACTGCACCCCCTCCACACACACACAATCACCCCATTCCCACATCGCACCACACACACAGACACATCACCTTCACACCACCTAACACACACAAACACACAATCATCCCATCCCCACACTGCACCCACACAAAGGCGCATCACCGCCACACTACCCAACACACACACACACACACACAAACACACACACACACATAGAATCACCCCATTCCCACATCACACCCCATCCTACACACAGGCTCATCACCTCCACACCAAACACATACACACATACACACACAATCACCCCATTCACACAATGCACCCCACACACTGGCAGATCACCTCCATACCACCCAACACACACATACACATACATACACACACAATGACCCCATCCCCATACTGCACCCCACACACACACACAATCACTTCATTCCCACATTGCACCGCATATACCGGCACATCACCTCCACACCACACACACATACTCACACAATCACCCCATTCCCACATCGCACCCCACACACCGCTATATCACCTCCATACTCCCAACACACACACACATACATACATACACATACAATCACTTCATCCCCATATTGCACCCCACCCCCCACACACAATCACCCCATTTCCACATTGCACCCCATACATAGACACATCACCTCCACACCACACATACACACATTCACTCCATTTCAAACATCGCATCCACACACCGGCACATCACCTCCACACCACTTAATACACACACACACACACACAAAATCATCACATTCCCACATCGCACCCCACACACCGACACATCATCTCCACACCACTTAACACACACATACATACCATCACTCCATCACCATACCACACCCCTCCCCACACACAGGCACATCACCTCCACACCAGCCAACACACACACACATACAACCACCCCATTGCCACACTGCACTCCACCCCACACATAAGCACATCACTTCCACATCACACAGACAGTCACCCCATCTCCACACTGCACCCCATACATACATACAATCACCCCATTCCCACATCGTACCACACACACTGGCACATTACCTCCACACTACCCAACACACACATGCATACACATAATCCCCACACCGCACCCCACCCCCTTTCCCACACACACAATCATCCCATTCCCACATCACACCCCAAACACTGGCATATCACCTTCACGCCACCCAACACACACACAAACACACACACACACACACATATATATATACACACACAATCACCTCATTCCCACACCACACCACACCCCTACACACAATCACCCCATTCCCACATCTCACCCCATGCACCGGCACATTACCTCCACCCCTCAACACACACACGCACGTACAATCACCCCATCCCCACACCAGACCCCATCCCACACACAGGCACATCACCTCCACACCACACACATACAAAATCACCCCATCCCCACACTGCACCCTACCCCACCCTCCACATATGCACATCATGTCCACACCAAACACACATGCACAATCTCCCCATCCCCACACTGCAGCCCACCTCACACACAGACACATCACCTCCACCCCTCCCCCCCTACACACAGAGACACACACACAGGGTAACTTATTTAAGACTAATAAGAGAAAATATTTTTTCACTCAACATGTAATCAAACTCTGGAATTTGTTACCTGAGGATGTAGTAAAAGCTGTTAGTTTAGCCAGGTTTAAAAAAAGTTTGGACAAGTTCCTGGAGGAAAGGTCCATAAACCATTATTAAAAGGGACCCAGGATATCACTGCTTGACCCAATAAAAGCATTGTGGAACCTGTGTCTTTTGGGGAAACTGCTAGGTACGTATGACCTAGATTGACCACTATTGTAAACAGGATACTGGGCTTGATGGACGTTGGTCTGACCCAGTATGGCATATCTTATGTTCTTATGTTCACGTAACCCCAATCTTGAAACACCTCTACTGGCTGCCGATCCACTGCAGACTCTCTCAAAGTACTATTGCTGACCTTCAAGGCAATAAACAATTGCTCATCCACCTCCCTCAAGGACCTCGTCCACCACACTCCCCCCAACAGATCCAGAAGGTCATTCGCTGCCAACACGCTGGTAATCCCCAACGCAAAAACGAAATGCTCTCAAGCAACAAGGAACAGAGCCTTTGTGTTCTATGCAACCACATGCTGGAACGCCCTCCCAATCACCATCCGGTCCATTACCGACCTCGCCCACTTTAGGAAGGCCCTAAAGCACCATCTCCTTCTCCTGCACTACTCCCACACTAGTGATAAATCACAACCAGTCATACCCAACCACAAGGACAACACCCCCAGCACACTCATGTCACATTGACGCAGCTTCACCCTTTAAACCTACCTGCCCAACCTGTAAATAGAACGTGTAGATAGCCATCTAATCTTGTAAATAGTTGCCAAGCAGCTCCGGTCAACACCATACATAGGTGACCTGATTGCTGAGCCTGTATATAGTTCCCCTCGTTAATCCCAAATTACAACACCTGTTCATTGTAAGTACAGTGCATATCCCCCTGCACTGTACAAGTTATTGTTACCTGTAAACTGCACTGATTCTAAAGAGAACGGTATAGAAAAGATTTTAAATAAAATAAAATATGTTCTTATCCACACACTGCACCCCAACCCACACACAGGCACATCACTACCACACGCCACACACACAATCACCCCATCCCCACACCACCTTCATACTATCCAACACATACACATACACACATAATCACCCCATTCCCAAATTGCACCCCACTCCACACACTGGCACATCACCTCCACTCCACTCCACCCAACACACACATACACAATCACCCCATCCCCACACACAATCACCCCATCACCACCCAATACACACCACACACACACCATCCCCACACCGCACCCCACACAGAGACACATCACCTCCATACTCCCAACACACACATACACAATCACCCCATCCCCACGCCACACACCACACCCTGGCTCATCACCTCTACACCACCCAACACACACACACACACATATACACACAGAATCACCCCATTCCCAAATTGCACCCCACCCCACACTATGGCACATCACCTCCACACCACCCAACACCCACATACACGCAATCACCCCCATCCCTACACTGCACCCCACACACAGGCACATCACCTCCACACCAACCAATACACACCACACACACATACATACATACACAATCACCCCATCACCTCATCACACCACATCCCACACACAGGCTCATTATTTTATTATTTATTTACATTCTCTTATATACTGTGCTATTCTGCATCAGTGTGGTTTACATTGAACACACTGAAATTACATTGAACAGGGCATTATAACTTGGAGATAACTATTTTACAGGGAACATGGGCTATGGAGGGTTAAGTGGCTTGCCCAAGACCACAAGGAGCACCCGTGGGACTAGAAACCCCAGTCCTTCCTGCCCAAGGTTGCTGTCCTCTAGTGGGATTTGAACCCCCGACCTTCCGGCCTGAAGTACCTTGCCCCAACCACTAGGCCACTCCTCCACTCATCACCTCCACACCACCCAACACACACACACACACCCCACACAGACTTATCACCTCCAGCACAGATCCCTGGGGTGCTTCTCTATTCATCTTTCTCCATTGAGAAAATTGGTCATTTAGCCCTACTCTCTGCTTTCTATCTTTCAACCACTTCCTGATCCACACTTTTGCACTGCCTCCAATCCCATGACTTTTTAATTTAGCCATGAGTCTCTCATGAGGGACCTCGTCAAAGGCTTTCTGAAAATCCAGACACACTATATCAACCAGCTCACCTTTGTCTACCTGTTTATTCACACCTTCAAAATAACATAACAGACAAGGCTTTTCTTGGTTAAATCCATGTTGGCTTTCTCCCATTAAACCATGACTATCTACATGTTCAGTAATTTTATTCTTTATAATGGTTTCTATCATTTTGCTTAGTACTCATGTCAGGCTCACCGGTCTGTAGTTTCCCATATCACCCCTGGAGCCCTTTTTAAAAGAATTGGCTTTACAATGGCCATTCTCCAATCTTCTGGTACTACAGATGATTTTAATGATTGTTTAGAGATGACTAATAATAGGTCTGCAGTCTCATATTTCAGTTCTTTCAACACCCTTGGATATATACCATCCAGTCCAGGTGATTTGGTACAGTTTAGTTTATCAAATAGTTGTAATATATCTTCCTAGTTTATCGATATTTTTTTCAATTCTTCTGATACATCGCCTTTATATACCATTTCAGGTACAGGTAATTTCCCTACATCTTCTTCAGTAATGACTGAAGCAAAAATTCATTCAGTCTCTCCACTATGGCCTTGTCCTCACTTAGCACCTATTTTACCCCTCTAACATCCAATGGTCCAACTGACTCTCTCACAGGTTTTTTGCTACGAATGTACTTGAATAAGTTTTTATTATGCATTTTTGCTTCCACAGCAAGCTATTTTTTTAACTTCTCTCTTTGCCTGCCTTATCAGTGCCTTGCATCTAACTTGACAATGTTTATATTGTTTCCCATTTTCATCATTTGGTACCTTTTTCCATTTCCTGAAAGATTGCTTTTGGCAACAACAGCCTCTCTGACCTCACCTTTGAACCAGACTGGCAGGTTTTGGCCTTTATGCTGCATTTTTTAAAGCTTGGAATATACAGTGATCCCTCGTTTTTCGCGGTTAATGGGGACCAGAACCTTCCGCGAAAGCTGAAAAACCGTGAAGTAGTATTTGCCCCTAGGAATTTTTGTGTATGCGGGTACTGTACAAGAATGTTTTAAATATGTAAACAGTATTCATACTTTACTCATTTAAGACAAAAATTACAACAGTACTGTATACGTATTTACTTAAACGTGTCAGTGCTAATTACAATAGGGTTAATTACAAAACCTTATACAGTAATAAACATTAATCAACATTGCTTTCTGAGAGAGGCGAAGAGTCTTGTGTTGGTGGCGGAGGAGAGGCTCTCACTTGACTCGGAGACTCTTCTGCTGGAGGTGCTGACGGTAGAGCCGGGGGCTTTACCTTGGAGAGAAACATGGTGATGGGTAGTTGTCTTTGTTTTTTCTTTTCCTTCAAAATTCCCCTGTACAAGGACATAACCCCGTCAACGCGATTGCTGAACTCGACAGCTCGAACCATATTGTCATCAATGTCTTGTGCAAATTGTTGCATCACTCTTGCCATGTTGCACAATTGTTGCAGATTCTCCAGGGTAAGGCCACCTTGATCCATCGGCTGAATTAGAGATGTAGTGTTCGGGGGCAGGTGAGGCTGCAATGATGCGCAGACAATCAACTCACAGGGATAAATCCACTCGTACTCTTATTGGTCGATGTCACACCGGAAACCAATCACGCGCCTTTATGAAAGCCCGTGGTATGTACAGTACTCTGAGTCAACTCATCTCTTTGGTTGACATGCAGGGATCCTTCTCTCTCGCGCATCAACATGAAACAACGCTCCTTTCCACAATGTGGCTGCTGACCCGCGAAGCACTGAAGCCGCAAAACATGAAGCGCGAAGTGGCGAGGGAACACTGTATCTGTTCTGGGCTTCCAAGATAGTACTTTTAAACAACGTTTTCTTGGATTCTGAGGGTTGGGGGATAGTGCTTGCTGGGATTTGTTAGTGGAAAGAAGGGGTGCTTTCATGAATTCTGAGGGGTGGGAGGAGAGTGCATGCTAGGGTCTGGGAGTAGAAAGGGGGAAAGTTCTTTCTTGGACTCTGAGGGGTAGAGGGAGAATAGATTCTGGGGTTTTGGAGTGTAAAGAGGGAAAGTGCTGTCTTAGATTCTGCGAGTTAGGGGATAGTGCTTGCTGGGGTCTGGGAGTGGAAAGGGGGAAAGTGCTTTCTTAGACTGTGAGTTAGGTGATAGTCCTTGCTGAGGTCTGGGAGTAGAAAAGAGGAATGTGCTTTCTTGAACTCTGAGGGGTCAGGGGATAGTGCTTTCTGTGCCCTGAGGGGTAGGAAGTAATTTAGTGGTTAGACCAGTGGCCTATGACCAAAGCAACTAAGGTTCAAATCCCACTAAACCCTCTATCACCTCAGGTACAAGATTGTAAGCTCTCTGGGGCAGGGAAATACCTGCAGTACCCAATTGTAACTCATCTTGAGTTAGTGGAAAGGAAATAAATCCATATTTATTCCCTTAGTCTCCTGTTCACCACCTATGTGCATCTTTACCTTTAATCTAGTCCCCACTTGTTGTATTGCCTGCCTTGATGAGACTGTAAGCTCTGAAGAGCAGGGACTCTTTCATGTGTCTGTGAGGTGCTGCATATACATTTTAGTAGTAAGGTGCTTGTTAGGATCTGGGAGTGGAAAGAGGGAAAGGTGCTTTCTGGGTCCTGGGGAATGGGGAGAGCTCTTGCTGGAGACTGGAAGTATTTTTAACCTCCCTCCCTCCCCCCCCCCCCCACACATGCATTAATATGGTAGAAGTGAACTTATTGATGTTCACATGCTTTTGTATTTAGAAAGCAGTCTTCCCCCTTTCCACTCCCAGACCCGTTGCTCATGATGCCACCTGTTTGCAGATGCCGGTCTAATGATTCCTGGGGCTGCCAATGTACAGTGCCACTGTTGTCCTATATGGGCTATCACAGCAAGTGCAACTATTGATGTCATCTCTTTCCTGCACAGGTCCCTGGCAGTGCAGGATTAAGGTATACCTAAAAGAGCCCCCTGCCCCAAAATATTTGAGCCCTGGCAAGTGCCCAGTTTGCTGATGCCTTAATATTGTGCTGCTTTCAGGAACAGACAGGAGTTAACAGCTTTCAATAAGTCTGAGATATTGGGTTGGAGATGGAATTTCTTGGCAAACTGCAGTGATGGGACTCCACTATGCACAGAGCTGATACTACCCTTGATCTTCAGCACAGATACAAGGCCAGAGAGGGCCTATAGTCATATGCATTCATCATGGCAGACGGAATAAGTAATGTCTTGTCACATTGCCATGCACTCTTTCCCTATTTCTCTCCCAGCTGTCGAAATAATCAGATGTTAAGTCTGACTGAGGCTGAAGGAATTTGGGCCTGAGAAAAGCTGGAAACTAGGGGAGGGTGTAGAAGGGGGGAGGGATATCTGATGTCAGAAGCTATACAAATAGCCCTTCAAATTGCTCAGTTCTTTCTCACTTCACTCCAGCTCAGAGCCGTTCAGCAGCTGCAACTTCCTTCTCAGAACCAGAACCAATATCAGAACCATGAGCCACTCCTACTCTTCCAGTCAGCGGGTCTCCTCCTACAGCAGAGCCTTTGGTGGAGGCTCTCCTTCTTTTTCCAGAACTTCATATGGGTCCAAAGGTGGTTCTGGAAGTTCCCTGTCTTCTAGAGTTTACCAAGTCTCCAGGACCTCAGCAATCCCCACCATGTCAAGTTTCAGGAGCACTAGAATTGCCCCACTGAAAGTATATTCGGGAGAGGTGCTGGACTTCAGCCTGGCCGATGCCATGAACCAGGAATTCTTACAAACCAGGACCAATGAGAAGGTGGAGCTGCAAGAGCTGAATGATCGATTTGCTAATTATATTGAGAAGGTGCGCTTCCTGGAGCAGCAGAACCAGATTCTGGTGGCTGAGGTGAACCGACTGAAGGGCAAAGAACCCACCCGTGTTGCTGAAATCTATGAGGATGAACTGAGGGAGCTGAGAAGGCAGGTGGACATTCTGACTAACCAGAGGGCCCGAGTGGAAGTGGAGAGAGACAATCTGGTTGATGACCTTCAGAAGCTGAAGCAGAGGTGAGGGGGTGTGGCACTTTTTCTTTACTGTCTCTCTGCATGTCCTCCCTCACACAGTTTCTCTTTGCTGTCTCTTCATCTCTCTCTCTCATGTGCTCTCTTTATCTCTGCCTTGCTCCCTCTTTCCCCTTGCTGTTTCTTCATCTCTGTCTCTCACACTCTCTTTCTCCACCTCTCTCAGATATTCCTTTTGCTCTCTCTTTTCAGCTCTGTCTCTCTCACTCTATCTCCCACTCCCTCACATTTTCCTTTTACTGTCTCTTCATTCTCTATCTCCCTGTCTCTCACATTTCCCTTTCCTATCTTTCATCTTGCTCTTGCACACTCCCTCTTTCATGCTTTCTTTTCTCTTCTCTTTCTCTGTCTCTATTATCCACTGTCTTTCTTCTTTTCTCATTCTAACACCTTTTCCTGTCCACTGATTGGTTTTAAAGTCTCTAAGCAAAAGAATCAAGCTGAGTGCTGGAGGAGCATAAAGCCTGGAAGACAAAAACTGCTCTGTCTCAGCTCAGGGTCATGTCTGAGCTGCCAGATCCCCTTCACCCTCTTCTAGTGCCTAACATATGAGTGCTTAAGTTGGTCACATGCTAACGTATACACAAAGGGGTGGAAAATGGTGCAAAGGAACAGAAATGGGCAATACTTCAGTCCTTGCTCACGTTAGGCACTACTCACAAGCAGCTCAATTAATTACCAAAGGACTGATTCTAAAAACCATTTTCCATGTGTGAAACGGTCCCTATAACACTGTACAGAGCTACAAGTGCATAGAATGACTTAGCGTGTACACTGATGTGATCCCCACATAGGTATTCCTGGTAATGAGGGCGATTTTACAAAGGGGCAAGTAGGTCCCTGCTTAGGCATTGTAGGTGCCTTTCTGGCAGATGAAGCAGAGAGCACACCTTGAAGTCAGGTACAGACATTTCTGCCTGTTCAAGTGAAGGCACATAAAGTTCGCAAGTACACGTGCAGAGTAAGGTATTTATAATCAATGCATATACACATTAACTTCACCCAGACCATACTTCTGACATATGCCAGTAGATATTCTATAGGAGGCAATTTATGCATGTAAATTTGTGTGCTAACAGGGCTGGTCCTGACAGCCTGTTTTATAAGCACACACAGGTACCTATGTTTCCTTTATAAAATATGGACCGTCCTTAACAACAAAAAAGTCCCAATGTCAGGGCAACCATTAACAACTTGACCATAAAGCTCCAACTATAAACCATTGAAAAAGCCAATTTCTTGGTTACTGCTTAGCAAAATTATTTTTTTGTCAGACCCCACACTATAACGGTAAACACTATAAAAGCTATCACCGTGTCTTTATGAGGTTCATTTTACATTTAATATGCACTCATCATCACGCTCTTAAAAACAGAGTTTCAGAATTCAAAATTTTTTTTATACTTTACAAGGTCAGACCATCTTTACAATTCTGCTCACAAATATTCATTCACCCATGACACAGAATCATCAGAATGTGCTGAATGCATTTGGACATGTCACGTTTGATGAAATTATTGGATGAAGGCATCAGAGTCTGTACTTCCATGAGTGGAACTGTAAAGACAGTCTGTAAAGTATAAAATCTTTTTGAATCCTAAAACTATGCTGTTTTTAAGAGCGTGATGATGAGTGTATATTAAATGTAAAATGAACCTCACAAAGGGACAGTGACAGCTTTTATAGCGTTTACCGTTGTAGTGTGGGGTAAGCAGTAACTGAGAGAGAGTTTTTTTCAGTGGTTTATAGTTGGGGCTTATAGAAGACTCAGTCAAGCAACAGCTGGGAGTACCTTGGCCTTTCCATGCCCCCAACATCTCTGAGCATGGAGTTTATGCTGGGCATTCTCACAACGAATTCTTTGATGGCCTTCAATACTCATGTGGCTACATTTCCAATTTCTCCTGAGATACTCCTCCCTGCCTCCTTCCATTTCTCATACTTTAAGCCCCCCTGTCCCTCTGCTCTTTAAACCAGCACCTTCTGCGTCCCTTCTTCCTGCTGCCCTGCATAGGAACCACCAAAAACTCCCATTGTGATTAATCTTCATTTATGAAAAAGAGAGGGGGGAAGGTTTCTTGCTAGTTATTTTAAATGAATAGTTGGGCACTTCCGTAGGAAAGCAAATAAATGATTATTTTGAAATAAATAAAATAGCTATTTCTATAGTGCTAGAACGTGTATGCAGTACTGTGCTGGGATACGTAAGAGACCGTCCCTTCTCCCTGGAGCTTACGGTCTACTTAAGCCAGACGGACTGTGGCTATAATTTCATTCAAGGTTCAGCAGATCTTCCATCAGCTATATTATTTGCTTTCATATGGAAATATTTTCCATTTTCCACCCTGCCGGATCTGAGCTACCCCTCATCAATGGTGCCGGTTGGTATCTCATCAGCTGCTTCCTCCTCTCCTTCCACGCTAAGGTCTGCGGGGATATTTTTAGCGGAGTTCTGATGCCTGTTTTATTCCACGATCCAGAGCATGGATACAAGGCTTGCTCGCTCTGATAAAGAGCACAGCAGTGCTCACAGAGAAAGTCTGTCCTCATGACAAGTTACCGACAGTGTTCTTGGCTGACAGTTTCTATGTCTGCTGCCAAAGTAACGTGTGAAGTGATTCAAATAAAAGGGGAAAATGTACAAACTAGAAATAATAACAGGGAGATAAACTTACAGGGTACAGAAAGAAAAGAAATAGCAGCAAAATATATTGTATCCTGCCACCAGGGCAGAAATGTAACCCGACCAGGGACAATGTGGCCTAGAACCAGAAGCCAGGAACTGTCCTTTTTCCCAAGATTAGTCAGTTTTTCTTTCTCAGTCTCTCTCATCTTTGGTAAATGTGCATCTGTGAAAACTGTATTTTGCATAATACAGGAGGAAAGACATTTCTGTTTTTATTTCTCATCTTTCCCCAAGGATTCTAGAGGATTTTCTACTCATACAAATTATTTGATTATTAGTATCTGTTGGACATTATTTAATTCCTCCTCCCATCAGCAGACGAGTGGAGGAGGAGGAGGAGGCTAATGGTTAGAGCACTGGCTTGGTAATCAAGAGACCAGCGTTTGACTCCCACTAAGCACTCCTTGCGGCCTTCGGTAAGTCACTTAACCCTCCATTAAGGCCCGGCAATCTACTTCCGGTCACACTGCCAAGAAACCCCAGGAGCTGTTGGGTCACCAGGAGTCAGCACTGACTCCAAGACACAAATTGCATTGCCCATCAGCAGGGGTGGTTTGGCCTTGGCAGGGATTCAGCATCTCCTTCCCAACCTCTCCTGACAGGAGTGGAGGGACTAGATTAGGGAGCAGAGTAGCTTTTCTGTCTGCTGCTCAGTCTACTGCAGCCTGTGCCTCACCCCTTCCCCTTCTGCTGGAAGGGACGGGAGGGACTGGAGCAGGAAGCTAATAACTGATCTCTGCTAAGCAGGTTCTTTGCACAAGCCCTGGGTATCAATGTGTGGGGAGGGAGAATGCTGGGGTAGGGTCCGTGAATAGAGGGGAGAGTACTGAGGTAATCCCTGAAAAGAGGGAAACAGAGTGAAAGAATGTGAGTATCAGAGATTGGGGAGAGGAAGGAAGGGGAAGATGGAAAGCTGAAGCGCGACACCCCCTCCCCTATCAATCCACACTGAATGTCAAAGTGATCACAAAGGAAGTTTGCAGGTACGGGGCTTGTAGAGAGGTGACTGGTTATATAAATGATTAGTGGTAGGGAAAGGGGTTGGAGGGAGGGTTCCTGTTTCAGTATCTACAGAAATTCAGGTACTAGGAATGTAAGTTTTCTTTGTCCTATCCATAAAAGAAAAAAAGAAAACTGAGCAGCTGTGATGGAGAAAAAATGCAGCTGAAAAAACATGTTGGGTGTATGGAAAAAGGAGGAATGTAGTGGGAGACTGAGCAGTGAACTGTGTTGAGAAAGTGGGTGAATGAGACAGGTGGTGGGGAAGGGAGGAACAGAAGAGAGAAGCTTGCTGGGCAGTAAGGAGACACGCTGGCAGGCTAGCTTTGGGAGATGAAATTGAAGGGATCGCAGAGATCTATTACAGCCCAGTGGAGCCGCATGTGAAGCGCTGGAGGAACAGAAGAGAGAAGCTTGCTGGGCAGTAAGGAGACACGCTGGCAGGCTAGCTTTGGGAGATGAAATTGAAGGGATCGCAGAGATCTATTACAGCCCAGTGGAGCTGCGTGTAAAGTGCTGGAGGAAGTGTGCAGTGCAGCTTATACTCTATGATCTGCCGTAGAGTCACCCAGCACAGATTGCTCAAGAAAGCTCTTCCTCCCCCCCCCCCTTCCTTCCTCAAAATGTAATTTAATGTAAGTCTCTTATTCCACTGTTTCAAGCTCTGGATCCTGTAAAGTGTATAAGAAGCATCAAACTTTTCAGAATAAAATGAAAATTAAGATGACCCAAGCCCTGATTCCTTGCTGTGACATTGAACCTACTACTACTACTATTACTATTTAGCACTTCTAGAGCGCCGCGCACGCAGCGCTGCACAGCTGACCTACAAGAGGTAGCCAACATACAAGAGACAGTCCCTGCCCGGCAGAGTCACACACGCAGCGCTGCACAGCTGACCTACAAGAGGTAGCCAACATACAAGAGACAGTCCCTGCCCGGCAGAGTCACGCACGCAGCGCTGCACAGCTGACCTACAAGAGGTAGCCAACATACAAAAGACAGTCCCTGCCCGGCAGAGTCACGCACGCAGCGCTGCACAGATGACCTACAAGAGGTAGCCAACATACAAGAGACAGTCCCTGCCCGGCAGAGTCACGCACGCAGCGCTGCACAGCTGACCTATAAGAGGCAGCCAACATACAAGAGACAGTCCCTGCCCGGCAGAGTCACGCACGCAGCGCTGCACAGCTGACCTATAAGAGGTAGCCAACATACAAGAGACAGTCCCTGTCCGGCAGAGTCACGCACGCAGCGCTGCACAGCTGACCTACAAGAGGCAGCCAACATACAAGAGACAGTCCCTGCCCGGCAGAGTCACGCACGCAGCGCTGCACAGCTGACCTATAAGAGGCAGCCAACATACAAGAGACAGTCCCTGCCCGGCAGAGTCACGCACGCAGCGCTGCACAGCTGACCTATAAGAGGCAGCCAACATACAAGAGACAGTCCCTGCCCGGCAGAGTCACACACGCAGCGCTGCACAGCTGACCTACAAGAGGCAGCCAACATACAAGAGAGTCCCTGCCCGGCAGAGTCACGCACGCAGCGCTGCACAGCTGACCTATAAGAGGTAGCCAACATACAAGAGACAGTCCCTGCCTGGCAGAGTCAAGCTCATCGGAGCTTACAATCTAGTTAGAACAGTACAGAGCATCAACCGGTTGTACGCAAGGTATGGTGAGGTACAGTTTGGTCTGTAGTTGCTCATAAACGTTGATGGGGGTTGGGGTGAGATGAGGAGTCAGGAACCAGGACATTCCTGCAGTTCTGGGGGGCAGCAGTGGGAGGACGTACTGGAGAAAGGCTTATGGGCTTTCTCCACACTGCACAGAGGGCAGTGTTAAGGTTGCCTCTGATCCTGGACATTATAGACACAGAGGCAGTGCCTAGCTCAAAGGGAACTAAGGGGAAGACAAACACACACATACTTTTGCTGTACGTCTGCAATGTCTCGGGCTGATGCTGTTCCATATCGGTTCTATGCAAGAAAGTCACGTAAGCCAGAGGATTTCAAATCCAGCCCTCACTATTCACTCCAGCCTTGTTTTAGAGGAGCTTAGAGCAGAGTACATTACTTGTGCTTATGCACACACGACAGACCCATAGCACAGCAGCAAATAGACTATTTTCCCACACAGCACAGAGAGCGAACAGTACATACACCCCACGCTCACCCACAACAGCCAGGCACTGCAGGTAGCCACCCATCACAGGGATGCACTTTCACCGGGCATATAGAGATCATCTTGATCTGCACAATCAGCTCACTTGCACGATCCATACTGGCATTGGGTGCTGACCACAAGTCATTTTTCTGTTTGAAAATGCTGGGCTGCCAAAATGCATAAATTTTGGCTGAACAACTCAATGTCCATACAAAATGTATCCATTTATCAAAAGCAGGGGGAAGGGGGGTACTGACTGGTTCCAGAGATGGGGCCTAAATTTATTCATGTGGTGGTGATATTCAGCATCTGTCCAGATAAATCTTTATGTTGAGAGGAACCAGAAAAATAGTGATTTTATGATGCAGGATATTCCGCTTATGGCCAATACAGTGACGTCCACTAAAAGATATAACTGCATCAGCAATATGTGATTTTTTCCCTCCCCCGAACAATCCATCCCTAACCTTTTCTTCAGTCCTCACCCCCTAAAGCCCTCCCTAAATAGACATATGCCTTTGTCCCTTTGCTAAAATGCAAATAACTCAGTTTTGTCTTTACCCCTTCTGGCAGACTATTACACAGCACAGGCGCAAAGCAACGAAAACTGCTGCATTGTGTTGTGCTTGGCTGAAGCCGAGGAAAGCAGGGCACCCCCAATACTCCCCCCAATACACCCCCAATACTCCCCCCAATACACCCCCAATACTCCCCCCAATACTCCCCAATACCCCCAATACTCCCCCCAATACACCCCCAATACTCCCCAATACCCCCAATACTCCCCACTGAGTAGATTGTAGGGGACAAATAGTTACTTCTAATTTAAACAGATAAATAGGCTGTTTAAGTTTAGACCCACATGTTCAACCGTCCTTCCTAAAGAAATTGGGCTGCTAAATATTGGGCAGAAAGAGACATCTTAATGTGTTTGAACAGTTACCCCTTAAATCCCTTTGAGGAGAGAACAGCTATGGGCCAGGCCTAGTGACTGAGTGGACGGGCAGACTGCAATCTGCCATCATATACGATGTTACTATGTCCCTAAAGAAGACTTTGGGGCTCCCAGACACAAAACAGACAGGAAAGGTTTGGGTTGGCCCATGGGCTAGCCAAGGGGCTGTCAGAGAGTGCTCAAGAAGTTTGGGTGCCTCTCATAGGTTTATTTATTTAACTTGGCTTATATACTGCTTTTCTACCAGTCAAAATGGTGGAAATATTTCCCTTGCCTCAAAGGGCTCACAATCTGTTTTTTTTGTATCTGAGGCAACAGAAGATTAAGTGGCTTGCCCAAGGCCATGAGGAGTACCTGTGGGACTAGAAACCCTAGGTTGCTGTTCTCAAGCTGGATTCAAACCCCTGGCCCCAGCAGCCTGAGGTACCATGACCCAACCACTAGGCCACTCCTTCCTGGGTGATGTATATGAGCTCAGGAAAGGAGGCAAGACTGCCGCCATTCTCGAGGTGACCCTCCTGAGGAAAAACAATGCGAAGGGTTAATCTCAAAGGAGACACCCCACACGTGAAGCTGAATTTGATCATCTAGGGAGGAAGATGATTACAGAATGAAAAAGAAAATAATCTCTACTAGCACGGAGGCACAGCTCTCTCCATGCCGTCTCACAAAATCACACTAAAGGACATAGTGCCTGTCAGTCATTCATGTCCAACGTGTGTTACAGAGAGACAGTCATCTCTGACTGAGGTGAAGTAACATTACACCACCATCATGCCCAGATTTAGGCATCAGTAATATAGGCAATTGCCTAGGGAGCAAAGTATCCAGGCCACAGAGGAGCCTGTTCTCACTTACCCTAGGGCCATGAGCATGTGCTGCTTCGTTGGGGTGCACCAGTGGCTTTCCTCTTCTCTTCTGGGTTGCCAATCTTTGTGATCTCTGACATTCCCCTTTCCGGGATCTGCTATAGCTACAAAATCTGCAATCCAGCTCTGCACTGCATAGTGCAATGGAGCTTCGGGAAAACAGAGAGGTTAAACAGAAGCAGAAGCAGTCGAAATAACCTGGCCCAGGTTACATGATGAGGAGCTGGTGGAGCTGGCACCACTGATCTCCATTTCTAGGCATTGCTAATGCATGCAGGGCACTAAAGACCTAAACTCTTGTCTGTTGTATAGTGTACACAAGTTATCAAATGCTTTGTAAGTATCTCTCTTGCTCATACTGCACCTTTTGGTATTTCCTGTGTCTTCTCTTCAAAAGCCAGTGAAGACTTCTCTTGGGTATTTTGGGGGTGCTAAATGAATGGCATGCCACCGATATGGGAACTGAAATGTTTCAAGTGCCATACATCAATTACATAATCAACCCTGTGCAAGCATGAAGGAAGGAGGCCATAGGAGTGAGAAACTGGTCTTGCATGGCTGGAGGGAAGCAAGGAGGTTGCCAGTCCTCTGTAATGAAATTGCCTCATTAAACATTTCTATACAGTAGGTACCGCTTGGGGACAGCCCAGACCTCCTTGTTTGTCTATGGAAGACTACATCAATCCATATTTGGCATTATGGATAACTGCTTCCCAAAAGATACATCGTCAAACTGTCTAGCACTGACTGTAAATCAGAAGTTGTTTCTAGGCATCTGATCATTAAGCTCTGCTATTCAGCTATCAGATAGCACACAGATTGAAAAAATAGAGAAAAATAATGATAGATAAAGACAATATGGCCTAACCAATCTGCCAATCCACACCAATTACTATGCTCTACAATCCCATCTTTTCCTTAGAGATCTTCGGTGCGTGTCCCATGCTTTCTTAATTCACATACAGCCCTCGTCTCTACTGTTCCACTGGTAGGTTGCATGTATGGAATGTGGCGAGCAAGAGTGAGGATGGTGATAGCAGGTTGGTCCCCTGTGGTCTCAGCAACGCTGATTCTGCTCTTATAATCTGTATTACAGTTGTGCCATGCAGCATATTGCTCTGATCCCTCAAGATGACATTAAAAGCTCATATGTTGGTGCGCTCTTCCTTTCTTCTTCATACAGCACTGCGTATGCCTTGTAGCGCTATAGAAATGATAAGTAGTAGTAAGTAGTAATACTCTTTCATAATTCACATTTCTGTGACTCTCCAGTAAGAGATCTTCAGAATGGAAACTCAAGAGGACAGAATTCTCTTTTTATTATTGTATATTTTTTGGAAATTGTTCCTGATGTAAACCTTAGCCAAAACACGTCGGAATCAGAGATCACAGTAATAGAAACCAAAAACAATATGAAAGCAGCTGAAATGCAGGGGATGTGGGGAGAAGAGGAAGCACTGGATTGTCTTGGAAAAATGGAGGAGATGGCTTGTCTACAGACTTCTGACTCAGACTGAAGAACTGGACAGAGATCTCATCAAAGATAGTGAAAAGAGAGGTGATAATACTAGGAGACTTTCATCTACTGGATATGCAAATCTGGAAAGAAGCAAAAAGTTCATGGATGCCTTACAAACAGTTTTGCTCAAACATAAGGTGATGGAATCCACAGGGGAAGGGTTAATGCTAAATGTTCTGGATTTCAAATACACTGACTTCATTACAATGGGAGGTGGAGATAAGCGAAATGGAAAGGCAGTGGGCTAAACTGAAAGAAGCTATAAAAATGGATCTATATGTAATGAAAGTAAATAAAAACAAGAGCAAAAGAAAACAGATATGATTCTACAAAAAAGTAGCTGCATAAATAAAGGCAAAAACCATAGGGCTGGCTACTGAAAGCGATTAACGCAGTGAGCAGAAGTGGTGACCAGTGATTAGCGCCACGGACTAATCGCAGGAGCTGCCACTGAATGCATTGGTGCTCACAGCATCGGGGAGTTCTGGGGGTGGAGCAGAGGCGACACCCGATGATAACCGGACAGTGCCGATATTCAGCCACTGCCCGGTTTTTGCTAAGTGGCGAAGGTTCGGCACCTTAAAGGGAGCTCTTACTTTCATAGAAGAAGTTACTTGGGCAGCAGCTGAATATCACCTTCTCTGCTAACCAGCTGATCCAATATTGAATGCTGGTGATGGTTCTGCAACGACGGCTAGCCAGCAAGATGCCATTGCTGAATATCGGGCCTGTAGCATTTAGAAAATACAGAAGATCAAAAGAAGAGGTACCGATGGGAGAACATTTCTGTATAGAAAGACACAATAAGGTGGCACATCTCATCCACTGAAGACTTTGCACCAGAAAAGCATTAGGATCATGCCCCTAAGAAAATTATGGAGAATGAAAAGGTTATGATCACCTGGGACATTCCCATTCTGTCTGATAAAAAGTCCAATACAAGGAAACCCAACTAGTGAGAAAGGAGCAAAATACCAGAATGGCTTTGATTATAGAGATACCAGTGCCAAATGATTATTCTCTGCATTGAGTGGAAAGAGGTAAAATCCCGAAGTACCAAGAAATAGTCAGAGACCAAGAAAATGTGGCAGAAAGATACAGAAATATTTCCCGTTGCAATCTCCAGGAACGAGCAGGAATGTAGTCTTCACATATGGGTGACTTCGGTACTGACGGAGCCTGCACGGGAACGCTCCCCAGGATCCAATAGGAAAGCTTTTGAGAGCATCCCACTGCACCTACGTAGCTGCCTTCTCACCTTTCCAGCTTTCCCTCCTCAGTTCTTCATTTTCCGCTGAGCCAGCAAGAAGCAATTCCTGTCACCACAGAAAATTCATCTTTTTTTCATCTTTTTTGTGGTTGCGTCTGCTTTCCTGTCGACGCTGTTACTGACTCCCATCGGTGCTTTCTTTTTTTCTCTCTTTCTTTCTTTAAAAAAAAAATTCTGTGAGGGAAAGAATTATTCTTTCCTTTGGGCCCATGGACACCATCTTAAGCTTAAGCCTTCTTTTTTGTCACAGACAAAATGGAAAAACCATCCAGTGGTTTTAAGAAGTGTTTCAAATGTGGCGGTACTGCCTTGTTTGAAATGCTTAGGGCTGGATCATCAACCATCACAATGTCCTCTTTGTAGGAAGATGACAAAGAGAGGCCTACAGAATGGAGCTGCAAACCAGGCACCCTCTTTGCCTCCAATGCAGTATCTTTAGCATCAACATCATCGAGAGCTTCATCTTCCTCCCAAGGATCTCAGATATCGAAACCTAAGTCTTCATCGAAGGCTGGCCAGTCTTCCAAGGGTAAATCTCCTTCTAAGTATCGAGATGCCTCGGGCATTGCTCTGGAGGTGGACACACTGACCAAACAACCCCGGCAGGAGGACCTTCCCTCCATAGTCTTAATGGGGTCCCAGGATGCTCCCTCCACCTCCAGAGAGCTCCAGGTGCCATGCTCAGGGATTGTGGCCCATAATTCCGGTACCGATACCCAAGCACCAACAGCTCCATGGATCAATGTATCCTGGCCATCGAGCGGAGCTTAGCAGCCTTACTGGCAGCCTCGGTACCAGTAAAACCTTTACAATCAGTTCCTCAGGCGTCGGTACCGGCTCTGGTACCAATACAACCTGCATCGACTTTTGTGCCGCTTACCACGCTACCACCCATGCTGGCCCTCAAATCCGTTTATGGTACCAAGGTTCCGGCACCGCAAGCCTCAGCTACCGGTTTTGATTGGTACTGAGATTGTGCAGAGTGGGAACACCCTGCCCGTCGATACTTTGTGTTTTTGGATTCCGATTCATCGGATGATGAATTGGTCGATACCTGGGACATTAGAACTATCCCGGAAGACCCATCTCCATTTCCACAACATCGCATGTCCCCTCCAGAGGACATGTCTTTTCAAGACTTTATTCGCGATGTTGCTAGGGGCCTGTCCATAACAGTGACATCGGAGAAAGAGCCTAGGGCTGAAGAACTCAAAATTCTTTAATACCCTACAGCCCCGATGGAGGCTGCTACGCTCCCTATCCATCGGATACTTCACAACCTTATGCTTCGTATGTGGGAGACACCCCTTACCACCTGTTCCATTTTTAAATGATTCCGCGTAAACCATCAGATTTACGTTGATGATATAATGTTATATCTGCCGTTTGACATCTTGAACCCGCCAATCCAAGTAGTATCTGATTGCTTCTCTGAAATATTGACATGGCTAGAGAACCACAGCCTCAATATTAATTTTACAAAAACAGAAGCCATATATGTAACCAGAAACCAGAGCTTCTCCCCCCCCCCCCCCCAATTTGATTAGGCTCCATGATATTAACACTTCAGTCAAAAACAAGGTGAAATACTTAAGAGTAACCATCGATCGCCCCCTAGCATGGCTTCTCATATAAAGCTTCTCATATAAAGCAAACAGCTAAAAATATATTTTACAAACTCAAATTATTAAAGCAACTCCGCCCTCTGCTCCACCACCATGACTTCAAATCTGTCATCTAAGCAATTATTACACCTCATTTTGACTTTGCCAACACTGCTCTACAGGGCATCACAAAACAGAAAAGAATACTCCAACTAGCCCAAAATGTGGCAGCTAGAATAAATATGAATGTCAATAAAATGGAACACATCACCCCCACAATGTATGCCCTCCACTGGCTACCCATTCAAAGCCAAATAAATTACAAAACTCTTGTATTAACCTTCAAATTAATCAATAACATTGCTCCTTCTTTTCTTTCCACACTCATCGCAAAGGAAACCCTCAATCGCGTTCAACGGAATCGGAACAAAAATTAACTTGTTATACCGATGGATTTCAAGAAATCCAGAAAGTTAACAAACAACAAAGCTTTTTCCTCTGTCGCCCCTATCCTCTGGAATGCTCTACCAGACAACCTCAGAGAACTAAATGACCTCTACACGTTCCGTAAAAAAAATCAAAACTCATCTATTTACCCTCCATACCCTCTGTCAATTATAATTATGTATATAGTTCAATGTATTCTTTACTACTGTATATAGTTTTACATCGTTCCATGTAACTGAGTATGTACTTGTTTATTTTGTACTATTCAAACTGTTGTTAATTGTAAACCACGCTTGATCTTCTGGAAAACGTGGTACAGAAATTTTCAATAAATAAATAAAATAAATAAATCTCTCCCCTTACCTGGCAACTCGATATTATGTACTGGGTACCGGAGTGTCCCGGTTTCCAAAAGACGCAATTGCCGCACCATTCCATGGAAGTGGAATTGGCAATGCCTCAAATAAAGAGTGCTAAGACACATTCCCCGAATCCTCCTGGTAGGAAATCAAAAACCCTCGACGCCTTTGGTCGATGTTGTTTTTAGGCCTCCATGTTATCGGCCAGGATCAGTTCCTACATACTCTATATGGGTATGTTCCTCAGAGAGATGGCTAAGGATTTGGAATTAATGGCTCCTCTTCTCCCCAATGACAAGAGAGCAGATTATCTCATCTTTTTAAAGCATGCTCAGAATGTTTCAAAGCAACTTATGACTGTTTTGAGTGCATCAGCAGAACTTCATTCATCTGCATCGGTGCACGCAGGATTGCTTGGCTTCAAGCATCGGATCTTGAACAGTGGGTTCAAGATAAGCTGGGTAATATCCCTTGCACTGGTGAAAACCTTTTGGCAAGGATTGGCAAGACAAAGCCTCTCAGTTAGAATCTGAGAACACTACCCTCAATAGGTTATCTAGATCTACTGCCAACCCAGCTAGGAAAAAAGCAGCAAAGAAAGCTTTTTTCAATAATAATAAGAAGTACTATCCTTCTTATACTCCTGCTGTTCAGCGTCAACATCGTGCTCCTCATAAGGGGCAGCAACCACTGAAGCAGCAAAAAAAGGCTCAGACTCCTAAGTCACAGCCACCTCAACAGACCCGGCCTCCTCAGGATCTTTGACTCCTTTCGAGAAAACATAGCAGCTCTGTCTCTGGAGATTCCAGATCCCGTCCACATCCCCAGCAGACTCTATCACTTTGCCCACAGGTGGCATCTTATCACATCAGAGCAGTGGACTTTGTCCATAGTACAGGAGGGGTACAAGCTTCATCTACAAAGTCTACCCCCCAGACTCCTCCAAGAGAGTTCCACTCTCAACCTCCTCTCACTGCTCTGTTGCTCCAAGAAGTCACCTCCCTTCTCTTGCAGGGTGCAATAGAGGAGACTCCACCAGCCCAACAGGGAATGGGCTTTTATAGAACATAAGAACATAAGATATGCTATACTGGGTCAGACCAAGGTCCATCAAGCCCAGCATTCTGTTTCCAACAGTGGCCAATCTAGGTCATACGTACCTAGCAGTTTCCCCAAGGGACACAGGTTCCACAATGCTTGTACTGGTTCAAGCATTGATATCCTGGGTCCCTTCTTAATAATGGTTTATGGACCTTTCCTCCAGGAACTTGTCCAAACCTTTTTTAAACCCAGCTACACTAACAGCCTTTACTACATCCTCCGGTAACAAATTCCAGAGTTTGATTACACGTTGAGTGAAAAAATATTTTCTTTTATTAGTCTTAAATAGTTTACCCTGTAGCTTCATTGCATGTCCCCTAGTCTTTCCATATTCTGATAAGGTAAACAATCGATCTACGTTTACCCGTTCCACTCCGTTCATTAATTTATAGACTTCTATCATATCTCCCCTCAGCCGTCTCTTCTCCAGGCTAAAGAGCCCCAACCTTTTTAGCCTTTCTTTATAGGAGTAGCCTTCCATCCCCTTTACCATTTTGGTGGCTCTTCTCTGAACCTTTTCTAAAATCGCTATATCCTTTTTAAGATACGGCGACCAGAATTGCACACAATATTCAAGGTGCGGTCTCACCATGGAACGATATAGAGGCATTATAATATCTTTTGTTTTATTTTCCATTCCTTTCCTTATCATACCTAGCATTCTATTTGCTCTCTTGGCCGCCGCTGCACACTGGGCCGAGGGTTTTAACAAGGTATCCACAATGACGCCTAAATCTTTTTCCTGGGTGGTGGTTCCTAATGTGGAACCTTGCATCGTGTAACCATAGTTTGGGTTGTTCTTCCCTAGGTGCATAACCTTGCACTTCTCCACATTAAATTTCATCTGCCATTTTGATGCCCAGTCTTCCAATTTATCAAGATCCTCTTGCAATTTTCCACAATCCTCCTGGGTTTTAACAACTTTAAATAGTTTTGTGTCATCTGCAAATTTGATAACCTCACTTGTTATTCCACTTTCCAGGTCATTTATGAATATGTCAAAAAGCAGCGGACCCAGCACAGATCCCTGGGGTACACCACTATTCACCCTTCTCCATTGGGAAAATTGGCCATTTAGCCCTACCCTCTGCTTTCTATCTTTTAACCAGTTCCTGATCCACAGTAGTACACTGCCTCCTATCCCATGACTCTTTAGTTTTGCCAAAAGTCTCTCATGAGGGACTTTGTCAAAGGCTTTTTATTCTCCATACTTCCTTATTCCAAAGAAAACAGGAAGGTACAAGCCCATTCTGGACCTCAGAGAACTGAACAAGTATCTATTATGAGAGAAGTTCAAAATGATCTCCCTAGGAGCCCTTCTCCCCTTTCTCCAGAGTCAGAATTAGCTCTGTTCTCTAGATCTAAAGGAAGCGTACACTCACATTCATTCACAGCACAGAAAGTTCCTGTGCTTCATGTTTCAAGGGAAACATTATCAATACAGAGTCCTGCCTTTTGGCCTCGCCTCACCCCAAGAGTTTTCACAAAATGCATGGTAATAGTGGCCGCATTCCTAAGGACTCTAGGGATATTTGTCTTCCCTTACTTAGATGACTGGCTCATTTGAGCAAGCACATCTCTAGAGGCCAGCCTATCCCTCTTGCGTACCATGCAGGTGCTACAATACTTGGGATTTATAGGGGCTCTCCTAGATACTCAGCAATCAAGGGCATTTCTGCCTCAACACCACTGTGTTCGATTTAATCACTTAGCATCTCAGGCATGCCTCAAAAACTTTCTCACTGCTTGAGAAATGCTACAGCTTCTGGGCCATATGGCATCAACGAAGCATGTTGTTCCATATGCTCATTTACATATGCGCACAACGCAATGGACACTGGCATCCCAGTGGTCTTAGGCTTTGGGTAGCCTGGGAGACAAAATAGTGGTCTCTACCTTCCTAATCTCATTTCTCCAGTGGTGGCAATCCCAAGAAAACCTCTTGGTAGGGTTACCTTTTCAGATGCCAGCACATCAATGTACCCTGACGATGGATGTGTCCAGATTGGACTGGGGAGCTCATATAGACACTCCACTCAGGGACTCTGGTCTTGTCAGGAATCATAGCTCCACATAAATCTACTGAAACTTAGAACCATTCACAATGTTCTCAAAGTGTTTCAGGACCATCTTCGAGACCGCACAGTTCTAGTCCAGATGGTCAATTAAGTAGCCATGTTCTACTTGAACAAGGAGGGTGGAACAGGCTCTTGGACCCTCTGCAGCGAGGCTCTAAATCTGTGGTCCTTTGCCATACAGCATTGCATTCACCTGCATGTGGTGTAAATTCCGGGCAAGCACAATGTCTTAGCGGACAAACTAAGTCGAGTCCTTCTCCCCCACGAGTCTGGGGGACTCCAGAGATAGACCCGTTCGCAAGTCCTCAGAATGCCAAGCTTCCTCATTTCTGCACCAGGACTCCTGCACTGCACAGCCAGCAAGTGGATGCTTTTCACCTCCATTGGGGTCAGGGCTTCCTATATGCCTTCCCTCCCATTCCCCTAATTCCCAAGACTCTTTTCAAACTCCAGAGATACAAGGGCTGCATGATACTCATAGCCTCACGCTAGCCACATTAACCATGGTACTCTCTCCTTCTACATCTGTCTCGGGCTCAATCCATAGATCTGGGGTCTGCTCCAGATCTTCTCTCTCTGGAGGAGGGGACGCTGTTCAATCCCAATCCACAGTCCCTCCATCTCACAGCATGGCTGCTGAAGGCATAGCCTTCCAAGACATTAACCTTTCCCAGGAGGTAAAGGACATCTTCTTAGCTTCTAGGAAGCCATCCACCAGGTGCTCCTATGCCTTCAAGTGGCGTAGATTTTCTCTCTGGTGTTCTCAGAGAGATCTTAACCCCTCCTCAGTTCCGGTGGTGGCATAACTTGAGTATCTCCTCCACCTATCTTCTTCTGGATTCAAAATCAATTCGGTGAGGGTACATCTAAGTGCAATTGAGGCCTCTCACATGCCCTTAGATGGCCATCCCATCTCTTCTCAGCCACTAGTAGAATGCTTTATGAGGGGTCTTCTATTAATTAAACCTCCCATTAAGCCTCCTTCAGTAGCATAGGATCATAATGTTGTTCTAGGACAGCTTCTCAAGCTGCCCTTTGAACCTCTAGCTACTTCTTCACTAACGTTTCTCACATGGAAGGTCATCTTCTTTATTGCCCTTACTTCAGCACGACGCATTAGTGAGCCCCAGGCTTTTGTGGCTGACCCTCTTTATTCACGATTCCACCACGATAAGGTTGTCCTTAGCACTCATCCTCACTTTATGCCGAAGGTAGTCTCACTCTTCCATTTAAACCAGTCAGTCTACCTTCCTGTCTTTACATTATTCCTAAACCTCATCCCTCTAGGGCAGAGTCAACCCTTCACACTCTGGACTGCAAACGTGCCTTAGCTTTTTATCTCTAGGGAACTCAAGAGCACTGAAAAGCTTCTCAGCTTTTCATTTCCTTTGACTCGAGTCACCTTGGCTTGCCAATATCCAAAAAAACTCTCTCCAAGTGGATAGCTGACTGCATCCCTTTTGTCTATGAAAAGGCAGGACTTTCTCTCAAGGGTCATTGCCCATAATGTTCGAGCCATGGCTGCCTGTATGGCAAATCTATGCTCTGTAACTACTGACGAGATAAGCAAAACAGCAACTTGGTCTTCGGTCCACACTTTTGCTACTCACTACTGCCTGGACAAGGACTCCCACCAGGATGCCTTGTTTGGCCAAGCTGTTCTCCAGCATCTCTTTCAGACTTAGAGCAACTCTTACCCTCTATCCCGAGTTTCGATACCAGACGTCCTTGTAGGACACATGACCTCTCTAGGCATATGGAAATATTTCTTTACAGAAAGAGTGGTGGATCCGTGGAATAGTCTCCCAGTGGAGGTGGTAGAGATGAGGACAGTATCTGAACATAAGAACATATAAGAACATAAGATATGCCATACTGGGTCAGACCAAGGTCCATCAAGCCCAGTATTCTGTTTCCAACAGTGGCCAATCTAGGTCATATGTACCTAGCAGTTTCCCCAAGAGACACAAGTTCCACAATGCTTGTACTGGGTCAAGCATTGATATCTTCGGTCACTTCTTAATAATGGTTTATGGACCTTTCCTCCAGGAACTTGTCCAAACCTTTTTTAAACCCAGCTACACTAACAGCCTTTACTAATCCTCCGGTAACAAATTCCAGAGTTTGATTACACGTTGAGTGAAAAAATATTTTCTTTTATTAGTCTTAAATAGTTCACCCTGTAGCTTCATTGCATGTCCCCTAGTCTTTCTATATTCTGATAAGGTAAACAATCGATCTATGTTTACCCGTTCCACTCCGTTCATTAATTTATAGGCTTCTATCATATCTCCCCTCAGCCGTCTCTTTTCCAGGTTAAAGAGCCCTAACCTTTTTAGCCTTTCTTCATAGGAGTATCCTTCCATCCCCTTTACCATTTTGGTGGCTCTTCTCTGTACCTTTTCTAAAATCGCTATATCCTTTTTAAGATACGGCGACCAGAATTGCACACAATATTCAAGGTGCGGTCTCACCATGGAACGATACAGAGGCATTATAATATCTTTTGTTTTATTTTCCATTCCTTTCCTTATCATACCTAGCATTCTATTTGCTCTCTTGGCTGCCGCTGCACACTGGGCCGAGGGTTTTAACATGGTATCCACAATGACGCCTAAATCTTTTTCCTGGGTGGTGGTTACCAATGTGGAACCCCGCATCGTGTAACCACAGTTTGGGTTGTTCTTCCCTAGGTGCATAACCTTGCACTTGTCCACATTAAATTTCATCTGCCATTTTGATGCCCAGTCTTCCAATTTATCAAGATCCTCTTGCAATTTTTCACAATCCTCTTGGGTTTTAACAACTTTAAAAAGTTTTGTGTCATCTGCAAATTTGATAACCTCACTCGTTATTCCATTTTCCAGGTCATTTATGAATATGTCAAAAAGCAGCGGACCCAGCACAGATCCCTGGGGTACACCACTATTCACCTTTCTCCATTGGGAAAATTGGCCATTTAGTCCTACCCTCTGATTTCTATCTTTTAACCAGTTCCTGATCCACAATAGTACACTGTCTCCTATCCCATGACTCTTTAGTTTTGCCAAACGTCTCTGATGAGGGACCTTGTCAAAGGCTTTCTGAAAGTCCAGAAACACAATATCAACCGACTCACCTTTGTCCACCTGTTTATTCAATCCTTCAAAAAAACATAACAGATTAGTAAGACAAGATCTTCCTTGTCTAAAGCCATGTTGGCTGTCTCCCATTAGGTTGTGACTATCTACATGCTGAGTAATTGTATTCTTTATGATGGTTTCTACCATTTTTCCCGGTACTGATGTCAGGCTCACCGGTCTGTAGTTTCCCGGATCACCCCTGGAACCCTTTTTAAAAATTGGTGTTACATTGGCGATCCTCCAGTCTTCAGGTATTAGAGATGGTTTTAATGATAGTTCACAGATTACTGATAGCAGGTCTGCAATCTCATATTTCAGTTCTTTCAACACCCTTGGATGTATACCATCCGGCCCAGGTGATTTGCTACTCTTCAGTTTATCTAATAGTTGTAAGACATCTTCCTGATGTATCGATATTTCCTTCAATTCTTCCGCACCTTTAAATACCACTTCAGTCATGGGTAACATCCCATCTTCCTCAGTAAAGACCGAAGCAAAGAATTCATTCAGTCTCTCCGCTATCGCCTTCTCGCCTCGTAGTGCTCCTTTAACCCCTTTATCATCTAATGGACCAAATGACTCTCTCACAGGTTTTTTGCTATGAATGTACTTGAAAAGGTCTTTATTTCGCGTTTTTGCTTCCGCAGCAAGCTTCTTCTCAAATTCTCTCTTTGCCTGCTTTATCAATGCCTTGCATTTGACTTGCCAGTGCTTGTGCTGTTTCCAGGTTTCGTCGTTTGGCTCTTTTTTCCATTTCCTGAAAGATGCTTTTTTGGCAACAACAGCCTCTCTGACCTCACCTTTAAACCATGCTGGCAGTTTTTTGGACTTCCTTCCACTTTTCTTAAAGCGTGGAATACAGCTAGTCTGGGCTTCCAAGATAGTATTTTTCAACAACACCCAAGCTTGATGTACGTCTTTAACCTTCGCAACTGCTCCTTTTAGTTTTTTCTTAACTGTTTTCCTCATTTTATCATAGTCTCCCTTTCGAAAGTTAAAAGGTAGTACTGTGGATTTCCTTACTATCCCTCCTTCACTAATTAAATCAAAGGCGATCATGCTATGATCACTATTGCCAAGTGGCCCCAACACCCTTATCTCTTGCACTGAATTCAAAAAAGAATTGGACAAACACAGAGGATCTCTAAAGGAAAAAAGGGGACTGTTGTAGTTGTTGATATGGAAGGACAGACTAGATAGGCCATGTGGTCTTTTTCTGTCATCATATTTCAATGTTTCTATACCTGTGCATGCACAGCCAGCCCTGAGGTCATCTCTCTGGTATCTCTTAGCTAGGAAGTCCCATATGTGAAGACTACATTCCTGCTTGTTCCTGGATATAGCATAGTTACTCACCTGTAACAGGTGATCTCCGGGAACAGTTCGAATTTAGTCTTCATAACCCACCCTCTTCCCCTAGGAGATGTAGGTCTCTTCTCTTTCTCTCCTTTTATCTCAGCTACAAACTCAACTGAGGAGGCAGAGCTGGAAAGGTGGGAAGGTAGCTATGTAGGCATAGTGGGATGCTCCCAAAAGCTTTCCTATTGGACGCTGGGGAGCATTGCCACGCGGGCTCCACTGGTACCGATGTCACCCATATGTGAAGACTAAATTCCTGCTGTTCCCAGAGGTCATCTGTTACAGGAGAGTAACTACGCTTTTGGAGTCCAGGGGATGAATAAGAGGACATTCCAATCAAACCTTGACAAGTTGCCCATATATGTTACATCTTATGAGCTCATAAGAACAAAAGAAATGCCATGCTGGGTCAGACCAAGATCCATCAAGCCCAGTATCCTGTTTCCAACAGTGGCCAATCCATGTCACAAGTACCTGGCAGGTTCCTAAAAGGTACACAGGTCCCACAATACCCATCTTGGGGTAAGCAGTGGATTGCTTGTTTGTTCATTTTAAACCACCCTTGATCTTGGGAAGGGGAAGTATAGAAAAGCTTTAAAATAAATAAATAAAATTTCCCAGGTCCTTTTTAATAATTGCTTATGGATCTTTCCTCCAGGAACTTGTCCAAACCTTTTTTAAACCCAGCTATACTAACAGCTTTTACTACATCCATTGGTAATGAATTCCAGAGTTTGATTACTCAATGAGTGAAAAAATATTTTCTCTTATTAGTCCTAAATGGGCTGCATTGTAGCTTCATTGAGTGTGTCCCCTAGTCTTTCTACTTTTTGAAGGAATAAACAACTGATCTACGTTTCCCTGTTCCACTCCATTCATTCATTTATAGACTTCTATCATATCTCCCCTCAGCCGTCTCTTTTCTATGTTGACGAGCCCTTACCTTTTAAGCCTTTACTCATAGGGGCATCCTTCCATTTCCTTTACCATTTTGGTGGCTCTTTTCTGTACCTTTTATAATTCTACTATACCCTTTTTAACATATGGCAACCAGAACTGCACACAAGATTCAAAGTGTGATCGTACCATAGAACAATATAGAGACATTATAATATCCTTGGTTTTATTCTCCATTCCTTTCCTAATGATTCCTAGCATTGTATTTGCTGTCTTGGTCCGCAGCTGCATACTGGACAGAGAATTTCAATGTATTATCCATGATGATGCCTCCAGAAGGAGGCTTTATTTGGCACAATGCAAGTATTGTAGTGAGTGTTAGCAGTAGATTTCAGAGACTGACATCATGCTGCACATACCCTGGATTAGGGGTGAAGTTCAGATTGTCATGGTATGTGCAAAACTAACCCATTTGGGAGATGTTGTACCTGAGAGAAAAGAATATCAGAAAAAGCTGAAAGAGACAAAGAAAAGCAATCAGGATAGCAAAAGTATAGGCAGAATTAAAAATGGCTAAAGATGTGACGCAGTAGTTCCCAAGCGTTTATACTGTACAATATGGCCCCATTTTAACACTGAAAATTTTGTGACTCCCAGATTCCTTTGTTTAAGTTTGTACCTGTCGCTCCATGCAAGTTACCCCTTCTATGCCTTAATTTAGAGTTGCACTCGCATCTCCGTGTAGGTTTACCCTCCTCTAACTGTTGAACGTAAAAGTTATTTGCTTTAATTCCATCCTCTTGCTATAAAGCAGGGGTTCTCAACCCAGTCCTCAGAACACATCTAGCCAATCAACCTTTCAGGATAGCTATAATGAATATGCATGAGAGAGATTTGCATACATTGTCTCCACTGAATGCAAATCTCTCCCATGCATATTCATTGTGGTTATCCTGCAAACCTGAGTGCCAGGTACCTGTGACCTGGATTGGCCAATGCTGGAAGCAGGATACTGGGCTTGATGGACCTTGGTCTGACCCAGTATGGCATATCTTATGTTCTCATGTCCCCTAGAGGAGAGGGTGGTTAGGGGAGTAATGGCAGGAAACATGGGTGCTGAGAAGACTCGCTGTGTGATGGAAGCAAAGAGGTAAGTAGGAGGTCATCTCTTGCAGCAGTTAGTGCAGGGATTTCCTTCGGTCCAGCTGTTTATGGTGCTACTGCCTGGACCTATATCTACTGGATTTTATGTGTTTCAAAACTGAGATTTTAGATTCTCCTTCTTGAGCTATTTTTTGTGTAAGCCGGGTAAGAAAATGAAACAAACGTACATACTGTAAATTCTAACTCTTCAGAAAGAAAGAAGAGGGCATATCGGAGAGGGAGAGTCAGTGGGATGGGCAGTGACTGCTTTGTGTCTCGTTCTCTTATGACCCAAGGAAGAGAGTCTGAGCTCATAAAAGTTGGTCAAGAAATAGAATGTTAGCCTAATAAAAAGGTCTCATGTTGTCCGTTAACCGTTATTTCTGTGCATTCAATTGGACTAACAGAAATCAAACAACTGATTAAATACCAGTCCCAATAAAAGTGCTCAGAGTGAAGTGGGGCTTCTGGTGTCCAAAAATCTGCAATAGTTCTGTCACTGATGGTGCTGAAAGGCAGACTCAGCCATCTCAGAGGATTTGACTGACTTCCCAGTCAAAGCAGGATTAGCAGGAAATCATTAAATCAATATGATACTGTGTGAACCCAAAGATCCTCAAACTGCTGAAGTAATCTTAGCAATTGTGTCATCTATACAGGCTGGGAGCAGGTCAGCTCATGCTTGTGTATGTGTCTGCGAGAGCTCTCTTTCTCCTGCTTCCCTATTATAGTCAAGGCATGACAATTGCCGGCCACACACACAGCACTGTGTGATATCACTGCCTGGCAATGCTCAGGGCCCATCTCTTTGCACAGAGATTAGAGTCCAACTGGATGTCCTTATAGGGGCAGGTTACACACAAGGGCATGCAGGATAGCCAGACTCCTGGTGCTGAGCGAATGCTTCCAGATAGGTGAACCATAAACAATGGGGAAACAGCTTGGAGAGGTGCTGATAGGAGAGAAGAGACTGTATGACGGAGGGGCTGTGAACTACTACTGACAAGGCATGAGTTCGACACAATAAAGAGATATCCAGTAACACAGTAAATGACACAGATAAAAACCAGCCGGGTCCATCTAGTCTGACCAGGAAGCTGATTAGGGTTGTACCTGCCACTGTGTGCAAATTACCTTCCTCTATGATTTTGTTTAGGGTTGTAGCGTTCGCCTTGTACCCATTAGCCCCATCTATGCCTTTTTTTGAAGTGTTAAAATCATTTAAGTTTTGCTTTTTGTAGAAATGCTCTATATACTAAGCTGCATACAGAGAGGAAAGCCAGCAGGAAGAAAGAGGTATTAGTACAGGTTGTTGGCGAGGCCTCACCTGGAGTATTGTGTTCATTTTTTGAGACCGTATCTTGCAAATGTAGTAAAAGAATTGAAACAGTTCAGAGGAAGGCAACTAAAATGTGCCAAAAGGTATATGAGAAAAGACTTTAAGATCTAAATATGTATATCCTAGAGAAGAGGAGGGACAGGGGAGATGTGATACAGAGGGACCGATATTCAACAGCATTAGCCAGTGTTTGTGAAGTGGCTGGTTATCACCATTTAAATTAGAGCCGGATATTCAAAATCAGGGTCATATTTGGGACGAGCATTGAATGTCACGTTTACTTGGTTAGTGGTTTAGCTGACTGGGCAGCGACTATATTAAACCACTGACCAGAAAGCTAAACCGGCTAAAGTTAGGTCAGTCTTTTATGTACCTAACCTTAGCCAGTTTATATTAACCGGCCAATAGCTAAAGATCACTACTGAGCAGTTAAGACGAGCGTTGCCTCCAGAACGCCCCAGTGCTATGCAGTTAGCATCGCGGCACGCAGTGGAGTTAGGAGAGGATATCCAGCCGCGCAAAACACTTATGTGTCATTGAGTATCCCACTCACCGGAAGTAACACAGCAGGTTTGCTAAGGTATTAATCCTTTTGAATATGCCCCCCCTCCCCCACCAACACTTAAAGGGTATTAATGAACAAACCAAAGTTTTAAAAGGACAGGGAAGCTGTAGAACTACAGAGTATGAAATGATGCTGGAAGGAGGTAAACTCATAAGCAGCATCCGAGAAAGGATGGTGGATGCCTGTAATGCCCTCCCGATAGAGGTGGTGGGGGCAAGAACAGTCATAGAATTCAAAAAGGCCTGGGGAAGAGAGAGAGGACCCTATATAGCAGCGGTGATCAACCCAGTCCTCAGGACACACTTAGTCAAGTTTTTTGGATCAGCATAATGAATATGCATGAGAGATTTGCATACAATGGAGGCAGTACATGCAATCTCTCTCATGCATGCTGATTTTGGTTATCCTGAAAATCTGAGTCATATGTGAAGCAATAGCAGACCCTTGAAGCTCCACATTCAGCATCACAGTGCACTTATTAAGGAATATGATGAGTTCTTGAGGCATACAGCAAATATAGTTCGCTTCACGGAACTTAATCAAACATTGTTCTTTTAGGCTTCCCCAGTTAGCGTGATAACCTTTGTAGTTTTCCAGGTCATGAGCTTTGTAAGTTACTAAGATGCAACATGACTGGAAAACTGCAAACATCATTAATCAAACATTTACAGGGAAGTGGAGAAAGAAAAGCCCCCCCCCCCCCTCAACTGCATAACCCTGAGCCTCAATATGAAAAACTGCTTCCTCCGCTTTTGCATAATCTTGAAGATATTTGGGAAGATTCTAATACAGCAGCTCATAAAAGTTATATTGTTGGTCCTAAGGAACATCTTCAGGATCCAGTCACAATCAGGCTCTAGCACCACTGTTATAAGCAAACAGCAGTGCCAATGTGCTCCACATCAAATTTTCCAGACAAGTTCTTAAATCTGATATATCAAAGAACAACTAAGGAAAAGAACCCTGTTCCCCCATTTCCTTCCTCACAGCACTAGGTACAGCAAATTCTCTTGCAGGAGAACGAACAGACTCAGCCAAAATCTTCAAAAACCAAATAGAACCCTTCTTAAACATTTCAAAAGCCTAAACTGAGGACACGGGGGAAATTCAACAAACGTAGATTCCTTTTCTTCAAAGAGTTCTCTAATTTATGACAAACTACCTCAGAATCTTTCATTGGTGCCGCCTCCTGCGTGCAAACCTCACTCATTTGGTCCCTTTACACAAAAGCAGATGTGGTTGAAAACTACAGGCCAGTATCTAACCTCTGTGGTGAGTAAATTATTGGAAATGCTACTGAAAGAAAAAACAGTGAGGTTTCTGGAATCCAATGGATCGGAGGCAGCATGGATTCACCAGAGGCAGGTCTTGTCAGACAAATCAGATTTTTTGTTTGACTGGGTGACCAGGGAGTTGGACCCAGGGACAGCCCTAGATGTAATGTACTTGGATTTCACTAAAGCCTTTGACACCATTTCGCACAGGTGATTTATAAACAAACTGAGCACCCTAGGGATGGACCCTAAAGTTACTGATTGGTTTAGAAATTGGTTAAGAGGGAAGCAAAAAGGGTACAGATAAATGGAGCTCACTCTGAGGAGAAGGAGGTTACCAATGGTGTGCCCCAGGGATCTGTCCTTGGTCCGATTCTTTTTAACATCTTTGTTAGTGATATTGCAGAAGGGCTGTCAGGTAAGGTTTGCCCCTTTGCAGATGATACCAAAATATGCAATAAAGTAGACACCCAGGAAGAAGTAGATAAGATGAGGAGGGATCTAGCTAAGAATGGTCTAGAATTTGTCAGCCGAGATTTAATGCTAAAAAATGTAGGTCATGCATTTGAGCTGCAAAAATCCAATGGAGCAGTACAGTGTAGGGGGGTGAAGTACTTCTGTCCACAAGAGAAGAGCAGGTCTTGGACGTGATTGTGTCTGATGATCTTAAAGTAGCTAAACAGGTAGAAAAGGCGATGGCAAAAGCTAGAAGGATGCTTGGGTGTATAGGGAGAGGAATGGCTAGCAGAAAAAAGGAAGTGATAATGCCTCTGTATAAGTCTTTGGTGTGACCTTATTTGGAATATTGTGTGCAGTTCTGGAGACCGCACCTTCAAAAGGATATAAACGAGTTGGAGTTGGTGCAGAGGGTGGTTGCTAAAATGATTAGTGGTCTTTGTTATAAAGCATATGAGGACAGACTTAAGGATATTAATATTTATACTTTAGAGGAAAGGTGGGATAGAGGTGATATGATTGAGATGTTTAAATACCTCCGTGGCATAAATGCACAGGAGGAGAGCCTCTTTTGATGGAAAGCAAGCTCTGCTACGAGGGGACATGGGATGAGGGTGACAGGGGAGACACTCTGTAGTAATATGCAGAAATATTTCTTTACGGAAAGAGTGGTGGATCTGTGGAATAGTCTCCCAGTGGAGGTGGTAGAGATGAAGACAGTGTCTAAATTGAAAAAAGCATGGGACAAACACAGAGGATTTCTAAAGGAAAGAAAGAGGACTATTGTAGTGATATGGAAGGACAGACTAGATAGGGCATATGGTCTTTTTCTGCCATCATGTTTCTGTATTTCTATTGTATCTTCCAGCATTCTAGCACCCTGTTTAATAAGTCCTATGTCTTGCTTATGAATATCCATCCGGTGAACTGTCTCCTTAAACAGAGAGCTCTGAACAGCTTCCTTCTGCCTCCGATGCATCCAGTCAGCGCTCTAAAGTAACTGCCATAGTTCCTGGCTGAATGAAAGGAATCCATTGACTTCATATCAACTGCTGACTGTTGCTTCCCTTTTAGGGTTGCCAACTGGCCGGTTTTCAGCCGGCCTGGCCGGTTTTTCTATGGCCAGGCCGGATGCCGGCGCAGAGGCAAAACCGGCCCTTGAAAAGCCGTTTTTTTTGTTCTGGCCGCAAGATCGGGAGCGGCCAGAGCAAAAAAACCCGGCTTTTTTCCCAACCCGGAGGGCTTCAGAGGGAGCCGGGGAAGCCCGCGCGAGGCCCCGGCTCCCTCCGTACAGCCGCCAGCGTGAAGAGCCTTTTCCTTCACGCTGGCGGCTATTCCTGTGAAGCCGCGATTGGTGGGAAAGGTTAAAGGCTGCTAAGGGTGGTATATGAAATCTAAATAAACCATTACCTGGGTGGTGAAAAGACAGATTATTTTCTTTATTATTATTTTAAATGTAGAATTCATATGGTAATTCTGAAATTTGTATAGATTTGTAAACCACCTTGATGCTCTGGCAAATGATGGTCTAGAAAATATAATACAAATTAATCTCCCTGCACTCCATAGACTGAGTTACAGCTTCTTCAGTCACTTTCTAAGCCCCCACCTGTCTTATTTTACTTAATTCATAACCTTTCATGTACCCTCAGCCTGATTCTGATGTACTGGTTGGATAATCTCTCTCTTTCAGGCTGCAGGAGGAGATCCAGCTGAAGGAAGATGCTGAGAATAATCTCTCTGCATTCAGAGCGGTCAGTATCCTCTCCACTTTTCTTCTACATGCCACTGAGAGGATGCGTCTAGGGCTCAGAAAAAGATGGTTCCAGGACCATCAGAAACCAAAGTCAGAGAAAAAATAAATCAGGTGTGAACTTACAGTGAGTCATTGCAAAAGGAATAGAAGGAACGAGGCAGTTATCAAAACGACTTTGGATATTTGGACAAAGAATATTGGGCACACACTGGTAGACTGATAGAAAGGCCCTACAGATGGCAGAGGCATGTACGATGTGCGAAAAAGACTAGAACGTTGCTGGGCACAGAAAGGGACAGGGGATCTGAGTCACACCTCGCCTATGGGGAGATACTGGAGGAGGCTTTCAGAATAGAAGCTCAGAGCAGAACAAGATTCATGTAGTGACTGGTCTGAACATGTCCTTCTTATGACCTTATTTCACATCCAGGATGTAGATGCTGCCACCCTGGCCCGTATTGACCTGGAGAGGCGAATCGAATCTCTACAGGAAGAGATTGCTTTTCTAAAGAAGATCCATGAGGAGGTACATAACATATGATCCCCCCTCCCATAAATATATCAAACCAATCCAATAACCTGGAAGCATCAGCAACTAGCTGCTGCTCCAGGCCTCTCCTTCTATCCAGTGATAATTTTCTAAAAATGAATGCTACCAGGATGGGGCCAGCAGTGGCTTCCACCTTCCACTTTAGCTGCAATAGGAAACATTCACTAAGCTCAAACAGGTCATAAGAACATAAGATATGCCATTCTGGGTCAGACCAAGGTCCATCAAGCCCAGTATCCTGTTTCTAACAGTGGCCAATCTAGGTCATACATACCTAGCAGTTTCCCCAAAAGACAGGTCCCACAATGATTGTATTGGGTCAAGCATTGATATCCTGGGTCCCTTCTTAATAATGGTTCATTGTACCTTATGAAACCTTCTAGATATGTCCAAGCATTTCTTTCATAGCCTTCACTTAACGAGCCTTTCAGAAAGACAAGTGAGAGGGCAGTATGCAACTGTGAGGTCCCAGGTTGGTGACATGGCATGACCTGGTAGAAAATCCCCATTGCCGCCCCCCCTTCACAGTTTCAGAGACAACTAGCCAGGAATAGAATCCAGGTTCAGTCACTGGTCCAGACCTTCTAGTTGCTCAGACAGAACCTTGGCCTTCTGTTACTGTCCTGGGTCTCAACCAGCCAGGGATTGGACCCAAGTCCTCTGTTACTGTTCTAAAAACTCTACCAGCAAAGGATAGAATCCAGGTCCAGTCCCTGGTCAGGGCCCTCTAGAAGTTGAGGACAGAACCCAGTTCCTCTGTTACTTTCCCAGAATCCCTTCTAACTGGGGATAGACGCCCCCCCCCCTCCACCCAAAATCCACCCCATTACTATCCTAAGGATTCTGCTAGCTGGGAATGGAACTCAGGCTCCTTGCTACTGGTGCAGGGAGAGAGCCCATTGTATCTGATTTTATTTTGTATCCTTTCATTTATTCTCATTAAATTGGACCACTTGGGTGTCTGTGGCTATTGTCTTGGCACATGGTGTGAAGTATTGGTCCTACACAAAAATGTTTTTAAAAATAATTTTTTTGTTATTAGGGATGAGACTTGTTTGGGGTTCGATTGTCCTTTCATTTCATATCATTTTCTAGATATCACCTCCCCAATTTACAAGAAACTGTCCAATCTCTCCAATACTATATATAAAACATATTCATACAATACAAAAGCAAAACAAGCAAATCTCACCCAAAATCCCATCCCTCGCATATTAAAAAGCCAACAAAAAACAACCCAAATCCCCAAATTCAAGGAGATTTATTTAAGTCAGATTGGGCTTGCTTAGTTGCAGAATATTTTGATGGGGAGGGAATTGTCTGATTCTAGAAAGCTATAACAGGATCAAATAATTCTTCCCTCAGGAAATCCGAGACCTGCAGGCCCAGCTCCAGGAGCAACAGATTCAGGTGGAAGTGGATGTATCCAAACCAGATCTGACGGCTGCCCTGCGGGACATCCGCTCTCAGTATGAGACCATCGCTGCCAAGAATATAGCGGAGGCAGAGGAATGGTATAAATCCAAGGTAAGTTCCAGGAGAGGAACCACGAAGCTGTGTGGGAGTCCTCCGATATTGCAGCAGCACTGCAGGTGGGAATGTTGCCTCATATTTGCTGCTGTTTCAAAATGTTTCTCTTTCGGTGATCTGTACTCTGTCATCATCACATCTGATTGACACTTGCATATCTGCCTTGCCCTCAGGTATCAGACCTGACCCAAGCTGCCAACAAAAACACAGATGCCCTTCGCCAGTCCAAGCAGGAACTGATGGAATATCGCCACCAGATCCAGTCATACACCTGTGAGATTGACGCCTTGAAGGGCACAGTAAGTGACACCACCCTTAAACAGGCAAACATTATCTGGAAACACCAGGAATTAGAATTAGGAATTTGGATTGCGATTAGGAAATAGATCTAGGGTACACACATAACTGTTAGTCATAAGAAGGCTGGTCAAAGAATCAGCTTCATATATAACCCTGGCAATGCCCCTGATTCCTGACCTAGCCCCCTCCATCCCTACTGCCACTGTCCCAGGACTTGGACAGGTGGGTGTTTTGTACAGATTTGTGCAATATTCACTGTACGCCATGTTCAAATGCAACACAATTAATTTGGTTAGAGCGGTGTGGCTGGATTTGAATCCTAGATTCCCAAAGATGAGCCACTGAGCCACTAAGTCCTGGAATGTTTTACTCCAAGATTTCGTCCCATGTGATTGATCTTATAGAAAATTAAGAAGTAAAATGAAGGGGAAGATCAGGTAGAGCAGAAACAAAGGTGCGAACAATGAAAAGCATGTGATGAGGGGCAGAAGACAAGAAGAGGTTCGCTTAGCAGAGGAAGCTCATGCTACTATGGCTACATATCATTTGTATAGTGCTATAAGGATACACATTCAGTTTCCTTCTTTTCCCTCAGAATGACTCCCTAATGCGTCAGATGAGGGAGCTGGAGGAGCGTTTTACAGGAGAAGCGAATGGTTACCAGGACACCATCGCTCGCCTGGAAGATGAGATCAGGAATCTGAAGGATGAGATGGCCAGGCATCTCCGGGAGTATCAGGACCTGCTTAATGTCAAGATGGCACTGGATGTGGAGATTGCTACCTACCGCAAACTGCTGGAGGGAGAGGAAAGCAGGTAAGGCAGCAGGAAATCTCCAAGATCATCAACGCAGGTAAGGCAGCAGGAAATCTCCAAGATCATCAACTGAGATGCTTCTAGAAAATTATAAATCGGGACATTTCCTGACAGCCAGCACCAAATTGTTTCTGTGGCTGCTATTGGGCATTTGCCTTGGTAGCTAACAACATGTTCCTGATAAAATTCCTTCTTCTGGAAGAGTCCCATAGCAGAGCATGCTCTGCTCCTAATATACATGCGGTACCTGAATGTAACTCACCTTCTTCATCTCCTGGAAAGGCATGAGCTAAATACTACTACTACTAATAATAATAATAGTATCCAGGCCTTGGTCATGCTCCACAAATGGATGTTGGTTGAATCAATCCAGACTATCATGTTTGGTCTTGGTTTCCTCCTGACAAGACAGTGATTGAGAAGATGAGTTTAGCGTAAGTGATAATGGGGAAACTTTCTGACTTCCCGTTTGTTCAAGAGACTGAGAGAAAAGATGTTCTCTTAGGCTTCTATGGCTAGTATCATGATCTTTGCAGTTTTCTGGGTCATGCTATGTTTTAGTAAGTAGAACCAACATTTCAGCCATCACGCTGTTGCTTTCTTCAGGGTATGACTTGGAAAACTGCAAAGATAATGAGAGAAGAAATGGTGGCACTCTCAGGATCTGTTCTCCCAAAAGCTGGTTATGGGGTACTGGGATGATTTTGCATATCTTTTAGATCATGTAATTTGATGGGTTTCTTTTCTCTCCTTTTTGTGTTGTAGGATTACTCTTCCCATTCAGACGTTTTCTGCACTAAGCTTCCGAGGTTAGTAATTTAGCCTTGTAGGAGTGATATGGTTTACGCCATGCCAAGATAGGGGAAAATAACCACTGGACTGGCACATGTTTCTCAGCTCTCATTGTTGCCGTAGGTTGTGTGTGGCGGGGGGAGGGAGGTTGGGGGGTGGAGGGAGGGATTCCTGCTTTGGGCTTCAAAACGTCTGGAAAAGTAATACAAAGTAGAAAATTAGACACAGGGGGCTATACCCAGGTTCTCTTCCAGAAATCCAAGTCGGGTTCTTACTAATACAGGAGAGGTGGAAAGGTTCAATAGGAAGGGCAGAGAAATCCCCATTTCTGTTCATCCTTTCCACGTTTGGGTTTATCTCCCCTCCTTGCCATGGGGCTGTGGGCAGAAATAGAGGGGTTTGTGCAGAAAGGGTCCAATATATGTACATGTCATTTACAATGAAAACTATTATGGACAATTGATCCCACTACACGCCATCTTGGTTCTGAAGGGCCTCCATTCAACCTTGGGCACTTTGGTTTCTCTGTCTGCACCTTTTCACAGCCCTGGAGATGCTGAAAATGACATTCCACAGCCCACTGGCACTGGCCTTCCTGGTCCTTTCAGCTAGCCCCAAAAGCCTTTTCACTTGGGTGCTCCTCCACCCCTAGCACCAGTTTCTTTTGCTAGGTGCAGGGATCTCTCTCCAGAGTCCCCTGTGACTGCACTGCAGAACGTCAGGCTTTCCTGCCTCTGTCTAAAGCCTCTGTCTAATAAAAAACAGACTGTAAATACATAATAATTAACAATGCAGCAACTTTTTAAAGTTCAGTCACAATTTATGTCTATTTTGGTTGGTTTCTCAAGTTCCTCTGGAGGAATTGTGGAGTTTTATTAAGTCCGTGCCCCCTCCTCCCAGCAGGTTTTCCTTTCCTCTCATTAAATCTGTCTCTATGCATACATGCACGCATGTCTACATGCAGGTGGACCCAAGAATCCAGCCCAAATCTTCCTCCTGCCACCAAGTGATAGAATTACCTGGGAAATTTCTGTCTGGCACTTCTGTTCCTTTCTCTGGGTCATTGTTGTCTCCCTGCAGCAAGCACTGGTAAATTCTGGTTGGGTACAAATATGCCATAGCTGATTTCAGTATTATCTGGACAGGGCTCTTCTTTGGGGCTTAGCCCAGCATGGCACTCCAGCGTATAGACTGCCAGTACCGCTTTGATGACAGAAAGAAAGGCCCCAAAAATGTGTTTCCATGCAGAAGGGATTATGTTAGAAGCCTTATTCATGACTTCGCTCTGCAAAATCAGGCTTTTACATGCGGAAATGGTGACTTTAGAAAGGACTGAAATTACATGTGAATGTCCTTACCACATAGAAAGTGCTAAGGGGCATGGTTAGGAGGGTTTGCAAAATGGCCGTCCTACACACATGAGGTTGCCACTTTTTCTCATTACCTCTTCTGGATCTACATATTAGCAAATGCACATGAACTCCTGTGCTATTGTAGAACAGGCTCCATGTTTGGCAGATGCACGTGAAATCTTGCGCTATTGTAGAACAGGTTTCACTTTTGGCAGATGCACGTGAAATCTTGTGTTATTGTAGAACAGGCTCCACGTTTGGCAGAGCCTGTTCAAAAATACAGCTAGAAGTATGTGTGGATCCCAACCTCAATGCCTCCATTATGATCTCCAGTACTATTTAAAACATGCCTTATAGCACAGCACACACCCTGGGGGCCAGGAAAATCGTGCTGTTGTGTCCCCCACTGTGTAGGTATCAACTCTGTAGATATGAAGGATATCCTGGTACTTTTCACAGTTGCACCTCAAACTCTTCTCCTAGGGGCTGGTTCTACTTTCACTAGTTGTATCTTGAATCCTGTTTGAATTAAACAACAAATTCTAATTCTATGATGTTGTCAAGAAAGCTTGGATCTGAATTTATGACCCTTGTCTTCTCTCTCTATTTATCATATGTTCTGATGCCCTTCCTTCTATTTTCCTGTCCAGAGACCAGTCCAGAACAGCGTGCCGCAGAGGTGCACACTAAGAAAACGGTGATGATCAAGACGATTGAAACACGTGATGGGGAGGTAAGTGTAACGCTTCTGAAAGGCATCTGCTCCTCAGTGTGCTCCCTTATCCAGGGCCAGAGCACTCTGCTCCCCTAGAGGGACCGTTTCCATTTTCCAGAGAGTTTGAGACTCAAGAGGCCATGAGATTCGGTCCTAGAACTGCTTCTGAAATGCATCTGCTCCTCAGTGTGTTCCCTTATCCAGGGCCAGAGCACTCCTCTCCCTTAGAGGGACCGTTTCCATTTTCCAGAGAGTTTGAGACTCAAGAGGCCATGAGATTCGGTCCTAGAACTGCTTCCATGAAAGGCATCTGGTCCTCAGTGTGTTCCCTTATCCAGGGCCAGAGCACTCCTCTCCCTTAGAGGGACCGTTTCCATTTTCCAGAGAGTTTGAGACTCAAGAGGCCATGAGATTCGGTCCTAGAACTGCTTCCATGAAAGGCATCTGGTCCTCAGTGTGTTCCCTTATCCAGGGCCAGAGCACTCCTCTCCCTTAGAGGGACCGTTTCCATTTTCCAGAGAGTTTGAGACTCAAGAGGCCATGAGATTCGGTCCTAGAACTGCTTCTGAAATGCATCTGCTCCTCAGTGTGTTCCCTTATCCAGGGCCAGAGCACTCCTCTCCCCTAGAGGGACCGTTTCCATTTTCCAGAGAGTTTGAGACTCAAGAGGCCATGGGATTCGGTCCTAGAACTGCTTCCATGAAAGGCATCTGGTCCTCAGTGTGTTCCCTTATCCAGGGCCAGAGCACTCCTCTCCCTTAGAGGGACCGTTTCCATTTTCCAGAGAGTTTGAGACTCAAGAGGCCATGAGATTCGGTCCTAGAACTGCTTCTGAAAGGCATCTGGTCCTCAGTGTGTTCCCTTATCCAGGGCCAGAGCACTCCTCTCCCCTAGAGGGACCGTTTCCATTTTCCAGAGCGTTTGAGACTCAAGAGGCCATGGGATTCGGTCCTAGAACGGCTTCTGAAAGTCATCTGGTCCTCAGTGTGTTCCCTTATCCAGGGCCAGAGCACTCCTTTCCCTAGAGGGACCGTTTCCATTTTCCAGAGAGTTTAAGACTCAAGAGGCCATGAGATTCGGTCCTAGAACTGCTTCCATGAAAGGCATCTGGTCCTCAGTGTGTTCCCTTATCCAGGGCCAGAGCACTCCTCTCCCTTAGAGGGACCGTTTCCATTTTCCAGAGAGTTTGAGACTCAAGAGGCCATGAGATTTGGTCCTAGAACTGCTTCCATGAAAGGCATGTGGTCCTCAGTGTGTTCCCTTATCCAGGGCCAGAGCACTCCTCTCCCTAGAGGGACCGTTTCCATTTTCCAGAGAGATTGAGACTCAAGAGGCCATGGGATTCGGTCCTAGAACTGCTTCTGAAAGGCATCTGGTCCTCAGTGTGTTCCCTTATCCAGGGCCCGAGCACTCCTCTCCCCTAGAGGGACCGTTTCCATTTTCCAGAGAGTTTGAGACTCAAGAGGCCATGGGATTCGGACCTAGAACTGCTTCCATGAAAGGCATCTGGTCCTCAGTGTGTTCCCTTATCCAGGGCCAGAGCACTCCTCTCCCTTAGAGGGACCGTTTCCATTTTCCAGAGAGTTTGAGACTCTATTAAATTGTTTATTTAAGCATTTTCCAAATACTTAGTCATACAAGAAAATGATAACAATACAAACATATTTGAAATCAGAATGAATAGAATCTCAACAATACCACATTAAGGAAGAGAAAACTATACAATGCATAGAAATGAAAAGGAAATAAAGAGTATCATAACCCCATAATAGGGAGACAAAAATTTACATCAATTCCCCCTCAAGGTCTTCACCAACCTCCCTCTCACAAGAAAAAGTTGTAAAGCTTTCACATCAGTATATACATATGTATGTCCCCCTAGAGTGACAATACAGCGGCAAGGGAACTTTAAAAAAAAAAGTAGCTCCCGATGCCACAACACGAGATTTCAAGGACAAAAACTGCTTGCGCCGTGACTGAGTACTTCGGCAGACATCAGGGAAAACCTGGAGTTTGGATCCGCAAAAGGCAACATCTTTATACTTAAAGAAAGCTCTCAAAACTCGCAATTTAGCGGATTCAGACCCAAACCTTACCACCAAGGTATTACGCTTAGAAATAACATCCAAAGTATCCTCCAGAAAGGCAGTTAAATTCTGATCCACAGAACAAACGGAGGGGGCCGAAGCTCCCTCAGTTTGTTTAGCAGGAGCAGAAGCCGCCAAAAGATAGTACATGTGAACAGCTTGCAAATCTCCTGTTAAATGCAATACTTCAGAAGCATACTTCCCCAGTAATATTTCAGGAGATAACAAATGCGTACAAGGGAAATTTAAGAAACGTAAATTACAGGCTCGCAACTGATTTTCCAGTGCTTCCAGCCTCTGAGAAACAGAGAAAACATCTTTAGCTATAGCAACATCAAAATCAGTACTGGACTGTAACTGAAGATCAGTCCGGGCAACTGACTTTAAACAGTTATCAACTTGTTTATCAACATTTTGCAATTTACCCACCACCTCCTGGGAAAATGTACACAAAGAGGACACAGTAGAAGTTAAACGATTATCTATCTTCTGGATGGCTGTCCAAATATCCTTGAGAGTCACTTCCCCGGAAGGGGAGGGAAACGTTCCAACATCTGCAGCTTCCAAAAACACTGGCCGCAAAGCAGGGGTTGTACTCACAGGAGAAGAAGTAATTAAAGAAGATGAGTGTGAAGGCACAGGAAGAGGAGGAGGAGACCAGGCTTAGCGAGGCCCCATCCGGAGTTTGAACTTCAGGCAGCAGAGAGGTCACATGTTTATCCATAGGTCCCAACACTTTCCCACTCTCAACACCCTCTCCAGGCTTTGCACCAACCTTCGCCTTACGTTTGCCCATGAATTCCAAGCTGATCTCACCATACACGTGAATACCTCAGTGCACCGAAGGGGCGTATCTGCCCCTTGAGCCACGCCCGTTAGGCCACGCCACGCGGCCACGTGGAACCCTCTGGGCTTTATTGGGCAGGGAAGGGTCCTCTGAGTCAGGGCACACCCTCCTCCTGCCTGCACGCTGACACTCCAAGCCTCCACGGGGTCCTGCTGCACTGAACCGCAAAGATTTTCCAGAGAGTTTGAGACTCAAGAGGCCATGGGATTCGGTCCTAGAACTGCTTCCATGAAAGGCAGTAGGGGATCTTGTGTGGGATGAAACCTCTACCTGCTGAGGAATCTTTAGTTTCCCATTCACTCCCACAAAGGGTAACATTTACTCCCTTAGGGCTCCATTCTAGAGTACTTGCTTGTTACAAATTTTGGGCCTGTCAGTTCCAAAATTTGCTGCCTCCCTTGGTGACAATAGTTATATTTGGATAAGGGGGTTCGGAGTTCTTGTTAGTGTTGGGAGGAATCTTTAGTGCCAGAGCGTTGATTCAGACATGTAAGCATTTACCTTACTAAAACAAATGATCACTAGCTAATAAGAAATAAAAACAGTCTATCAGTAGAGAGACGTTCTGGATAATTACCTTCTTCTTTCTGGGACTGCTTTCTAATTTTGGATTGGGTATCTGTTTCCTAAAGCTCTTGGTCTCTGGCATCTTATCATTGCTTCACCATGACCATTCTTCAGAGAGCAAGATAATAAGTCATTTCTTCCTCTTAGTAGCAGCTGATTCTCTGCAGGTAATAGGGATTATTATCCTAAGCGCCAGCCACTAAGCCCTCCACAACGATATTAGTTTATTTTTTAGTATATAGCCTTCCTGAATTAATCATTCAAAGCCATTTACAGAAAATATTTAATCCACATAACATAAAAGCAATGGGCCCAATATTCCAAAAAGCTGACAGGCCTCTATTCAAAGCCTTTATGTGCACAGCCCATGGGGGATATGTGGTCTGTGAGAGAGACGGCGGTTCACGGGCACAGCAAGGGCAGTGTGGGCACTAGCCGCATAAATGCTGAACCCATCTGAATAACCAGCACTTAGGCCACATGAAAAGTACCAGCTGAAAGTTGCCAGATCCAGAGCATCAATCACTGTCCGGATACTACCATAAGGCTTTTTGAAAATCGGCCCCTCAGCTCCTAAATTAGGCTCTTAAATATGCACCCTATTTTAAGCCAAAGTTACAAGCCTAAGTTTTCAGCTGAAAATTAATCTTAAGTTAGGGATCTGATATTCAAAACCTTTAGCCAGTCATTCAGCAGAAGGCCGAATGGATAAGGGTACAACACTATCTCCAGGAACAAGCAGGAATGAGTCTTCACATATGGGTACGTCGGTACCGACGGAGCCTGCACGGGAATGCTCCCCAGCATCCAATCAGAAAGCTTTTGGGAGCATCCCTCGCGCCTGCGCGGTGACTTCCCGCCTTTCCCACTGCCTCTCCACAGTTTTCGTTTTTCCGCGGAGCCAACAGGACGTCCTCCTGTCACCGCAGAAATTTTTTACTTTAAAATCCTTATTTTATTGTGGTCGCGGCTGTATTTCCCGCCGATACCGGTACCGCCGGTGCTTTATTCTTTTCCTTTTTAAACTTAGAGAAATATTTCTCCTCAGTTTTTTGTTTTAACTTTTTTGGGCCTACCAGGCCTTTCCAAGATGGAACCTTCTTCCCCTAAGAAGTGCCTTCACTGTGGAAACTTAGTTTCCTTTTTAGACTCCAATGCTTGGTGTCTAACCTGTTTTGGTCCTGACCCTTTTTCCCCTGATACTTCAGGCTATATGGTTGGGAGAAGACCTTCCCTTTTTCGAGTTTCCCTCGATACCATTTTTCCTCCTAACGTGAGGACACCGGTTTGTTCTTCCCTCCAGGATCAGGTAACCCACAAACAGTCTGTTAAGACTAGCCAACTCTTGAAGGGTAAGTCTCATGCACAGCATGATGACGGCTCCGGCCTTGCCCTCAAGATCCCATTGGCAATAAAACCCCGGCGGGAGTCTTCGGGCTCCAAAGCGTTCACGGGGTTTCAGGTTGTTCCTGGGGCTCATCCCTCACTGAACATACCTGAGCCGTGCCAGGGGGTGGCATCCGCTTCGAGCGGTACCGATAACCCGGCACCGGCATCGGTGTCGAGTGCTGCACTCTTCACCAGGGATCGTCATCTGGTGTCCTCGGTACCTTCGGGGCCGATCGATACGACCCAGATTGGCTTTCCTGTTCCCCAGCCATGCTCGGGGTTGGTACCGGCTTCGAGCGGTACCAATACCCCGGTATCGGCATCGGTATCGAGTGTTCCACTCTTTACCTGGGATCGTCATCTGGAATCCTCGGTACCTTCGGGGCCGATCGATACGACCCAGATTGACTTTCCTATATCTTCACCGTGCTCGGGGTTGGTACCGGCTTCGAGCGGTACCGATACCCCGACATCGGTGCCGGTGTCGAGTGTTCCTCTCGTCGCCGGGCATCGTCTTTGAACGTCCTCCATACCTTCGGTGCCGTTCAATGAGATTCCAATTGACTTTTATGTATCGGCATCGCTGATACCACCACCAACGTCGGTACCTTCTAGACATGCATCGATAGACTCGCTCGCTTCGATGCCGAGTCTAGAATCGATATCCAGTCTAGATGACTTGGTACCGACGCGTTTCGGAACCGATCCATATCGTTTCCGGCTACGCAGTACCGAGGATATTCACCAAGGCTCTCTGGTTACCTCGGTACCGCTTCAGCAGCCCTCGATTACTGCTTCGATGACATTATCTCCAATACTGGTACCGGTGTCGGGGTCGATTCCTGCAGTTCCATCGGTGCCATCGATCCTTTCTATGCCTAGTTTGGAATCGATACCAGGCACTGACGATGCAGTACTAACTGCCTCAAATCAGAACTGTCAGTATCACAGTCCATCGAGCAGGATTCTTTTTCTGCACCAGTCCAGTATTTCTTCTGGTGCTCAAGCTGCTCCTTCAACCTCAGCATGCCCAGGATTAGTTCCTATTGGAAATCCTTTTTTTCAGAAGTTTCTCCTTGACATGGCAGCCTTCCTTGCCATTCCTATTCCTGGTTTTTCTCTTGACCAAGATCCTGCAGAAAAGGAAAATATAATGCTTCCTTTACATCATTCTTTACAGGATCTTCTTCTGAGGATATGGGAATCACCCTTAAAGGTTCCTTTGCCTTCTACAGCCATTGACGTTCTGTATCAGGTACCTCCCTCTCCAGGGTTCCAGAAAAACCAACTTCCACATCATTCCATTGTAGTGGAATCAGCAATGAGGAAGGTAAGAAGCAAGAAGAAGCATTCTTCTTATCCGCCAGGTCGTGCATCTAAAGCACTTGATACCTTTGGACGTCAAACCTTCCAAACTTCTATGCTGGCTTCAAGAATTATTTCATATATTTTTTATATGAGTCTGACACTTCAGGAGGTCACAGAGAAATTATCTCTTTTGTCTCCTTTTTTGTCAGAACCTAAGGCCTCTGACTTTTCCTTGCTTCTCAATCATAGCAGGAATATCTCTTGGTTCCTTTCTCGTGCTTCTCTAGACTCTTTTGAGTCTGTTAGCAGATCCTCTGCTATTGCCATTGGAGCACGTCGTACAGCCTGGCTGCAGGCTTCAGACTTGAGCAGATGGGCACAACATACACTGGGTAATTCTCCTTGTACTGGAGAAAATCTCTTCAATAAAGAGGCTTTACGTCAGGTTGCTCATTGCTCCACTGACTTTCCTAGTTCTGGAAACCGTCCTAAGCCTTCTTTTTCCCCAGGGCGTAGGAAATGTCCTACGAAACCTTCTTTCCCTAGGAAAAGAAAGTTTCATCCTTCCTCTGCCCATCCTCCAGATGTACCCAAGCAAGGGACATCTCATCCTCGTCTGAAGTCTGCAGACTCTAACCAGGCAAGGTTCCACATTAAGAACCACCACCCAGGAAAAAGATTTAGGCGTCATTGTGGATACCATGTTAAAACCCTCGGCCCAGTGTGCAGCGGCAGCCAAGAGAGCAAATAGAATGCTAGGTATGATAAGGAAAGGAATGGAAAATAAAACAAAAGATATTATAATGCCTCTATATCGTTCCATGGTGAGACCGCACCTTGAATATTGTGTGCAATTCTGGTCACCGTATCTTAAAAAGGATATAGCGATTTTAGAAAAGGTACAGAGAAGAGCCACCAAAATGGTAAAGGGGATGAAAGGATACTCCTATGAAGAGAGGCTAAAAAGTTAGGGCTCTTTAACCTGGAAAAGAGACGGCTGAGGGGAGATATGATAGAAGTCTATAAATTAATGAATGGAGTGGAACGGGTAAACGTAGATCGATTGTTTACCTTATCAGAATATAGAAAGACTAGGGGACATGCAATGAAGCTACAGGGTAAACTATTTAAGACTAATAAAAGAAAATATTTTTTCACTCAACGTGTAATCAAACTCTGGAATTTGTTACCGGAGGATGTAGTAAAGGCTGTTAGTGTAGCTGGGTTTAAAAAAGGTTTGGACAAGTTCCTGGAGGAAAGGTCCATAAACCATTATTAAGAAGTGACCGAAGATATCAATGCTTGATCCAGTACAAGCATTGTGGAACTTGTGTCTCTTGGGGAAACTGCTAGGTACATATGACCTAGATTGGCCACTGTTGGAAACAGAATACTGGGCTTGATGGACCTTGGTCTGACCCAGTATGGCATATCTTATGATCTTATGAGGCTAGTAATAGCCAGCAACCATAGGTTTCTGTATGTTGCAATCTACAGTTAACTTCTTCTTACCAGAAGTTATTCTTCAAACCCTACACTGGTTTTTCTTTTCAGTATGCTAAGCTGTTAGGATATTTTTGTCCATGGGTTACAGAATTCTCCCTTTCTTTTTATTATAAAGGGAGATTACACTTATCCCAGGATAGTTTCTATCCCCACAGGGACATTTTTTCCTTCAGCTGACGTACCATATGGTACGTCACCTTCCAAACCCCTCTCTTCCAGGGTTTCCCCTGCTCGAGTTGGTACCATACTGAAACACTTCTCTTTCTTTCCAGTGTAGTCTTTTTGCTATCCTTCCATGCATGCTCTGAACAACTCATCAGACAGGGACGGGAATATCTCCACTCCCTCTGTCTGTTTTTCTCCCTGTTTTTATACAGGGGGATCCCCTCTGCTCTTTTGTTCAGTTGCTGTACAAGCAGAAGTTCCAGTGCTTACTTTAATGTTTCTTGCAAGTTACTTTCAACTATCTTGCATGATACTACTCACTGCAGGTTATCTTCTTCTAGCCATATCCTTACCTAGGATGTGGCAGCACTTCTGACTGCTGTCAGTTTATCTCATAATTCTCCTGCACAATGCTCTCTGCAATCTTCAGAGAAGCTTTCCACTATGGGCCCTTGCTGTAGAGCATTGAACTTTGTCTCTGAGGGTTTTCCATATAATAGGAAAAGCTTATATAGTCATCCATGGCTATATAGGTTCTTTATACCCTCTTGTCTCCTATTGTGATACAGAAGACAAGCTTTTTCTGCGTGAATGTCCAAGGAGTTCCCAATCTGGCAGGAATCTACCCCTTTTTTCCTTACAGCTTGGCATTATCTTTTCTACTACACTTGGACAACGCATACTCTTTTACTGTACATGATACCTCTGAGTCCCTTGTCTGGGTCCTCCTGGTGTCTTAGTATATGCGTTTTCTTGTCCTTTGGACATGTCAGAGTCCTAAAGTACTCCTGACGTGCTCTTACCAGACTGCTATTATCCTCTGTTTTTCATGCAACCATACTGGTTATTCCACTGGACTACATTCCTGCTCCACAGAAATAGATTCTCTATATATCTTCAGGTGGTTTTCACCCCCTTATTATTAGATGAATCTTTTCCCATCACATTCCCCATGTGAATGTTTTTGTGGGGCTCAGTTGCAGACATGTATTCTCAGAGTCATATTCCTGTATGTATATGTCCTATACATACATATTTTTGTAATCTGTATGGGCATAAGTCATGCCCATCTATATCTCTATATATATATATATATCACACATATCTAGACATATCTGCACATATATATATAGACATGTATGTATCTCCATATATATATATATATATGCCCTTTGGGAGATGTCCATAAGACACTAGGTATTACCTCCTATCTCCCTAACTGTCTGTGCTATAAAGTTTTTACCTTCTTAAGAGGTCCAGACAGTCAACTTGCCTATTCTCATACGGCTCAGTAACTGGGAGCGGTTATACACACAATTACTGCTGTGACGTCAACAGATTCTATTTTTGTTATAGATCTCCCTGTCTATGAAGTATCAAACTTCAATGTCTTCCTATCTCTTACCAGCTAGGAAAGACAGTGTACATCTTCAGTACTTCTGAGTACACTTCTGTTCTCCTTGGGAATAGGGGCTTTTTTCCATACCCCCTCTTCCCTTCAGGACTGGGCTAATTCTCCAGATCGATCAGTCTTCTTCTTTTAGTCCTCAATGTTAATAACTCTGTACTTAAAAGAGTTTTCAGCTTTTTCCCATAAAGCTTTCCATTGAAGACCTGCCGTTCTTCTCCTGCCCCAGTTGACACCTGGGTCACCTGCCCATTCCAGGTTTGGAACTTCATCCTCACTGCTGTGAAGTTACCTTGCAGATTCCGCTACTGCATCTACAGTACACTCCATCACAGTTCTACTTCCTACAATCCAGTAGGTAAGCTCTATATTGTACTAGTTCATTAAATATTTAATGATACTTGACATACTTTCTAAAGACTCCTCTCTCCTGTAGTCTTTAGATTTGCTGTTCCTTGCAGCTCTTCTCTATTCAACTCCTAACCCCCATCCCTCAGTGGATGCCGGGGATCCAGGTTTGGGAAATGCCGTCCTGTTCCAGGAGTACGCATTTTATGGGATCTCCCCTGGCATCCACAGCTAGGGAGTCCCCATATGTGAAGACTCATTCCTGCTTGTTCCTGGAGATAGCACAGTTACTTACCTGTAACAGGTGATCTCTGGGAACAGCAGGAATTAGTCTTCACAACCCACCCACCTTCCCATAGGAGTTGTATCTCTCTATCTCCTTTCCTCTTTCTCTCCTTCTGTCTCAGCTATGAAACTCAACTGAGGAGAGGCAGTGGGAAAGGCGGGAAGTCACCGCGCAGGCGCGAGGGATGCTCCCAAAAGCTTTCTGATTGGATGCTGGGGAGCATTCCCGTGCAGGCTCCGTTGGTACCGACGTACCCATATGTGAAGACTAATTCCTGCTGTTCCCAGAGATCACCTGTTACAGGTGAGTAACTGTGCTATCTCCAATAGTGCCGCTGAATATTTCCTCAAAGCACTCCAGTACTGTCTGACTAGTGCCAAGCCAATCCATGAGTGGAGAGAGGGCGTGTCGCTACGATGTGGCCGCATGAAAAGCAGTCTGGATAAGTGCTGGCTGAATTAGATGCTAGGAGGATAAGTGCTGTTGTCACTCTTACTGCTGCTGATATTTAAGAGCCACGGCCGATCACCATGGGAGTGTAGGATCTTAAAGGGTATGCTGCATTCATTTAATTTTAATTTAATTAATTAACAGTTTCTTATATACCGCATCTTCCAAAGATCAAATGCGGTTTACATGGAACAAAACATCATAACAGACAGGCGTCTGTTTTTACAGCGAACAGCTTAAAACCATAACAACTATATTACATTACATGGAACATACAAGAACTATTTACAGGGAACAAAATGAGTAATAGATACAGTGTTGTATGTGACATTTAAGGGTATTTATCTAGATCCATGTGCCTGATTTATGAGTCAAGTACTCAAAATCAGTGCTAAGCTCTTAACTTTTTTTCCCTACCTAAATCTACCCCTGTTGCAACCCACATTTGTGCTCTTAAATTGAGCAGTTTAATACATCTTGAGTATAAATGTAGGTACTCAGCCCTAGTAAATTTTCAAAGAAGCCATTTAGCAGCGTAAGGCCAGATATTTTGCAGCGGCAGATAGTGCTGATAGTGTTTAGCTGTTGCTGGTGAATGAAAGACCCAGATATCCAGCCACCAGCATTGAATGTCTGGGTGATGTGTATAGCTAACCAGGCAACAGTGATAGGTGCTGCTCGGTTACTTTGGGTGAAAGTTAGGCCTAGCTTTTGCTGCTTAATGATAGCCAAGTAGTGGCTCAATATCACCACTGCCCAGTTATTGCCAGGTGCCACCTATGCTCCAGCCCCCAGAAGGCCTTGAGGCATACAGCAGCATCATCCAGGGATATTCAGCCACACTAACCATTTTAGTGCCACTGAATGGTCTAATGCTTGGCAGTTAAGATTTAATGCGAAGAAGTGCAGTGTAATGCACTTTATTTTTATTTATTTATTTATTTAGACAGATTTGTATACCGCCTTATCCTTCAATCAAAGCGGTCACAACACAATCGGGGGATACATTTAACACACGGGGATATGAGACACATACACTAATACTTACAGGGAACATGGGCAATGGAGGGTTAAGTGGCTTACCCAAGACCACAAGGAGCATCTGTGGGACTAGAAACCCCAGTCCTTCCGGCCCAAGGTTGCTGTCCTCTAGTGGGATTTGAACCCCCGACCTTCCGGCCTGAAGTATCTTGCCCCAACCACTAGGCTACTCCTCCCTCCACTTGGGAAGCAGAAATCCAAGGGAATTGTATGCGATAAGGGGCAAGAGATTGGTGTGCATGGTCCAGGAGAAGGACCTCGGTGTGTTTGTTTCTGATGATCTCAAGGTTGCAAAACAGTGTGACAAGACAGTGGCAAAAGCCAGAAGGATGCTGGATTGCATACAGAGAGGAATTACCAGCAGAAAGGAAGAGGTACTAATGCCACTGTACAAGTCGCTGGTGAGGCCTCCCTCACTTGAAATATTGTGTTCAGTTTTGGAGACTGTATCTCGCAAAGGATATAAAAAGGCTGGAAGCGGTTCAAAGGAAGGCAACCAAAATGATTTGGAGCCTGCGTCAGAAGACTTATGAGAAGAGATTTGAAGACCTAAATATATACACTCTGGAGGAGAGGAGGGACAGGGGAGATATGATTCAGACCTTTAAATACTTAGAGTATTAATGGACAAACAAACCTCTTCCAAAGACGGGGAAGCTGTAAAACTAGAGGGCATAACATGAAGCTGCAGGGGGGTAAATTGAAAGGCAATGTCAGGAAATACTTTTTCACTGAAAAGGTGGTGGATGCTTGGAATGCCCTCCCGAGGGAAGTGGTGGGGGCAAACACAATGACAGAAGTCAAAATGGCATGGGATAAACAAAGTGGATCCCTTAAAATCAAAATAAACATAACTATTTCTTATATCTGAACAAATAGGGGTGACCTACACGGAGCGGTGGGTACATCACTAAACAAAGGCATGGGGAGAGATGACCTGCATGGAGCGGCAAGTGCACCTAGCTCTTGCCATCTTGCTGGGCAGACTAGATGGACCATGCTGGTTTTTATCTGCCGTCATTTACTATATTACTATGTTACTATGAATATCTCAGTCAATGCGATGTAGGCAGTTAGCAGAGAAACATTGAAATATGACGGCAGAAAAAGACCACATGGCCTATCTAGTCTGCCCTTCCATATCAACCACTACAAGAGTCCCCTTTAGAGATTCTCTTTGTTTGTCCCATGCTTTTTTGAATTCAGATACTATCCTCATCTCTACCACCTCCACTGAGAGACTATTCCTCTAACCTATACATATTAACATCCTAAGACCACTAACCATTTTAATAGCCACCCTCTGCACCGACTCCAAACCGTTCATATCCTTTTGAAGATGTGCTCTCCAGAATTGCACACAATACTTCAAATGAGGTCGCACCAGAGACTCATACAGAGGTACTACCACCTCCTTTTTTCTGCTGGCCATTCCTCTCCCTATGCACCCAAGCATCCTTCTAGTTTTCACCGTCGCCTTTTCTACTTATTTAGTTACTTTAAGATCATCAGACACCATCACGCCCAGGTCCCGCTCTTCTTTCATGGACAGAGGCACTTCACCCCTACACTGTACCCCTCCCTTGGATTGTTACAGCCCAAATGCAGAAATCTGCATTTTTTAGCATTAAATCTCAGCTGCCAAATTCTCAACCATTCTTCAAGCTTTGCTAGATTCCTTCTCATGTTATATACTCTAGGTGAAAGGAAGAAACCACCTTAGGCAGAAACCTAGAATGAGTACGTAGAACAACTTTGGTTGGTAGAAACTGTGTATATGACAGATAGTCTACAAGCACTTGGAGTTCACTAATGCGACTCACTGATGATATAGTGATAAGAAAAAGCGTAGTTACTCACCTGTAACAGGTGTTCTCCATGGACAGCAGGAATCAGTCCTCACTTATGGGTGAGGTCAGCACCGACGGAGCCCGTGCAGAGCAATTCCCCAGCTTTCAAAGAAAGCTTTTGGGATTGCTGCCATGCATGCATAATCCTCTTCCCGCCCAAGGGTGCCATCTTGCTCAGTCAGGTCCCTCAGCTCGAGCCCTACCAAGCAGATGGCAAGGGAAGGACAAAAATTCAGCAACTCATCAGGGGAGGCGGGAGAGTAGTGAGGACTGATTCCTGCTGTCCCTGGAGAACACCTGTTACAGGTGAGTACACTTTCTCCAGGAACAAGCAGAAAGTCAGTCCTCACTTATGGGACTCCCCAGCTACAGGCTACCAAACCTGTAACCAAAAAACGCCTCTGTGAGGTCGTGAGCAGAAGCCGATGCCCGAACAGGTTACGGAGTACAATCTGGCTGAAGGCGCCGTCCCAGCAGGACTCTCTCCCCAGGCAGTAGTGGGCTGCAAAAGTATTTGTGGAAGACCAGGTCGCTGCCCAGCAGATGTCCATCAGGGGCAAGGAGCGTAGCGAGGACACTGAGGCCACTTTGGCCCAGACCCTGTGTGCAGTGATTCGATGATCTAGTGGGGCGCCCGTCTTCGCATGAGCGAAAGCGATGCAGTCCGCCATCCAAACTGAGAGGGTGCATTTGGTAACTGCCTGCCCTGGCCAATTAGGATCATAGGTCACAAAGAGCCAGCCAGACTTGTGATGAGTCTGGGTACGCTGCAAGTAAAAGGCGAGAGCCCATCTGTAGTCGAGGGTGTGGAGAGCCTTCGATGCCTGGTTGGCATGGGGCCTCAGAAAGAAAGTCAGCAGGACTATCTCCTGGTTAAGATGGAAGTCCGAGATGACTTTAGGCAGGAATTTAGGGTGGGTACGGAGGACCACCCTGTTTCAATAGAACCTGGTGTAAGGGGCGTCAGCCATGAGAGCCTGGAGCTCACTGACTCGGTGGGCCGAGGTCAGTGCCACCAGGAAGGCTACCTTCCAGGAGTCAGAACAGGTGCCAGAGCAAGCATGTCGCCATTGGCTCAAAAGGTGAACGGGTGAACTGCATGAGCACCACATTCAGGTCCCATTCCACCGGGAGAGGACGGACGGGGTGGCTTAGAAAGCAGAAGACCCCACATAAAGTGGGAGACTAACGGCTACCCTGAGAGGGGCTTTCCCTCGATGGGGAGGTGATTCGCTTAGATGGTGCTCAAGTGTACCTGACAGAGTTCGACTTCAGCCCTTCCTTCAAGAGATGGAGGAGATACTGGAGGATCCATCGAATGGGGCACGAGAAGGGGTCAATCTGGAGCTCTGAGCACCAGACCAAGAAGCGTCTCCATTTGAAGGCATAAGCTCATCTACTGGAGTCCTTCCTCAAGGTGAGGAGAACCTCCTTGACCTCCTCCGGCAGGGCTAGAGGTTAGGGGGACCTGTTCAGCCACTAGGCTGTGAGGGATAATATTTATATTTTTTATATTTATTTTTATTTTTTATACTGCATTCTTTAGAATCAGTGCAGTTTACATGTATACTAACAGGTACTTCTTATTCCCTTGTCCCCGAAGGGCTCACAATCTAAGTGTACCTGAGGCAATGGAGGGTTAAGTGGCTTTCCCACGGCCACAAGGAGTGGCCATGGGACTAGAGACCCCAGTCCCTCCAGCCTGAGGTTGCTTGTCCCCATGTGGGAATTGAACCCCTGGCCTTCTGGCCTGAGGTAACCTGTCCCAACCACTGAGCCACTCCTCCTAAGGAGGCTAGGTTCGGGTGCTGCACCCGCCCCTCTTTCTGTGTCAGCAGACCCAAAGCAGAGCCCAGGGGAACAGGAGGCTCTATCAACAGCCGGAGCAGGAGCAGGAATCAAGGCTGCTGAAGTCACAAGGATCGACAATGCCCATTCAACTTGCGGAGGTCGAGGATGGGCCACAGAACCCCCATCTTTTTTGGGATGAGTAAGTACCGGGAATAGAAGCCCCGACCTTGAAGGTGCGGAGGGACCTTCTCGACTGCCCGTTGGGCAGTGAGAGAGTGTAATTCCTGCTGCAGTAGAAACTGGTGCACGGGGAGTCGAAGAGACTTCGCCAGGGAGGTGGAAGCCTGTCAGAACGAAGGCAATAGCCATCTCGGATGACCTGGAGAACCCAGGTGTCCGAGGTGATGAAGGCCTACGACAGGGCGAAATGAGACCGGTATCCCCTCACTGGCTGCTGCATTGCCGGAGGGCGAGAGGCTATTCTGATGGCATCAAAACCCCTGAGCGGGTTGTGGAGGAGCCGGAGTTTGGGCTTTCGGTCCTTTCGGCTTACGATGCCCTTGGCCAGATTTACCCTGTGCCGGAGTAGTCAGCGTGGGGGTATAGCGGATAGCCCCGGTACTGGAGGCCCTTCTTGGCTGGTTGCTTCTTTCAGGGCAGAGTGGAGGTCTTGCGTGAGAGACGGGTTCTGGTGACGAACTCCGTCTGTATCTCTGCGGCTTTATCCTTCATAGGCTTGCCGAAGAGCTGCTCACCGAGGCAGGGCACATCCGAGGATTGGAGCCATGCCTGGCAGCAGGCCCTGATGCCTGCAGCCATCACCCGAGCCAATAATTCAAACCCGTCGAAGGCGGCTCAGGAGAGGTATTTAGAGCAGTATGCGACGGACTTCAGTAGAGTGCCAAATCTATTGAGGGGCTTGCCCTCGAGGCCCGCGGAGAACCCTCCGAGCTCCTTGGCTAAATCACGCAGGAACATACCTATGTATAGTTGGTATGCTTGAATGCAACAAGAGAGCATGGAGTCTTGGTAGGCCTTGCGGCCCAGGGCATCAAGGGCTCTTGATTCTTGGCCAGGTGGGACCGACGAATGCGATTTTGAGATCTTCTGCTTCTTCATGGCTGACTCCTCCACCATAGAGGTGTGGGGGAGTTGGGGCTTACTGAAACCCGCCCACATTGTACTTTGTACATAGTGTCAAGGCGCTTGCTCACGATGGGGACCGATGCAGGGTTCTCCCACATGCGGAGCAGCAGCCAAGATAGAATAGGAGGAACTGGCACAGTGAGGGATTCCCTGGGCGGGGACTCGTACTGAAGAATATCTTCAGCACGAGGGTCCTCCTCGGACTGAGTGGCGGGTTTAAGGGCCCGTGCCATGTCCCGAAAGAAAACCAGGAAGGAAGTGTCCTCGGGCAGCGAGCGCTGCTGGAACGCGGGCGGGGAGGGGATCCGACAGAAGATCCCAGTGGGTACGGGTTTCCGGGGAGGTGTCCCCATCGGGCTCCCACTCCGAGAAATCAGTCGAGGAATCCGAGCCAGGCAGATCGCCCTGTCCAATGGCTGGTGCCCGCTTGGAGCCGGAGGCCCTGGAAGATCTTGCCTCTGAGAAACAGGAGGCCAAGCGAGACCGACGTCGAGGACCCTCATGAGCCCACGGCTTTCAGGGGTTTCCTGGACAGATTTCGGTGTCCCACGTGAGGGACCCACGGTCTCTGGGCACGAGTCAGCAAAGATGGCCGTGAGCGCCTGCTGAGAAGCAATGAACGCAGAAACGCTGCATCCCAGCGCCAGCATGCGGGACTCCCACACGGGCATGGGGCCCTGCGATGCCGATACAAGGGTCACTGGGTCGGTTGTCGAGGAGGAGAGGGGATCCTCACCGGGACGGCCCTCAAGAGACTGGGCTCCTTCGCCAGAGGCCTCCGCTTCTATGCGGGATACCTTGTGGCGCTGCTCCCTGTCCGACTCTCAGGAACACCGAAAGGTGCTAACCGACCGAGCACGGGAAAATGCTGCCACGCATACTCGGTCTTCTTCCCGCCCAAGGGTGTCATCTTGCTCAGTCTCCCTTTTTCCGCGGAGCGCATCGGACGCACATCCTCGACCCTCGGAAAAAGGTTTTATTTTTGGGCATACAGGCCTTTTTGTTTTTCGGTTGCACCGGTCCTCTACCCGTCCTTCCCCTGCTCTACTTTCTAGATTTGCCCTCCCACCAGCCGCACAGGGAAGCATCAGTCATTAGAACGCACTGGAGGAGAATGAAAGGGACAACCCACTGAGAAGCTGAGAGGAAGAGTCCTCCAAAAAAAGCTTGTCCTTTAGATTATCTGAGATGGGAATCCTCTTAGAAAGTGAATGAAGAATGAGATTTCGGAATATCTCCAGGAACAAGCAGGAATGTAGTCTTCAAATATATGGGTGACGTCGGTACCGACAGAGCCCATGCGGGAACGCTCCCCAGCGTCCAATAGGAAAGCTTTTGGGACTGCGTAGCTGCCTTCCCGCCTTTCCAGCTCTTCCTCCTGAATTCTTCATTTTCTGTGGAGCTGACAGGGAGAAATTCCTGTCACAGCAGAAAATTCCTGTATTTTCATTTTTGTGGTTCGCGTCTGCCTTCCCTCCGACACTGGTGCCAACCTCTGTCAGTACTTTCTTTCTTTCTTCTTTCCCTTAAAAAAAAAAATCTGTGAAGAAAATAATTTCTTCTTTTCTTCAGGTGCATCGACATCATCTTAGGTCTAGGCCTTCCATTTTGTCACAGACACAATGGAAAAGCCATCTAGTGGTTTTAAGAAGTGTTCTAAGTGTGGCAGTACCATCTTGGCTACAGACACCCATGATTGGTGTCTAAAATGCTTAGGTCCTGATCATCAAAAGACACAATTGCCGCACCATTCTATGGTAGTGGAATTGGCAATGCATCGGATCAAGAGTGCGAAAATGCATTCCTCAAACCCTCTGGGTAGGGAGTCGAGAACCCTCGATGCTTTTGGTCGACGTTGTTTTCAGGTCTCCATGCTATTGGCCAGGATTAGTTCCTAGATACTCTATATGGGTATGTTCCTAGAGAGGTGACTAAGGATTTGGAATTAATGGTTCCTCTTCTCCAAGATGACAAGAGGGCATATAATCTCACCCTTGTGAAACATGCTCAGAATATTTCAAAGTTTGTTAACAGAGCAACTTTTGATTGCTTTGAATGCATCAGCAGGACTTCATCCATCTGCATTGGTGCACGCAGGATTTCTTGGCTCCAAGCATTGGATTTTGATCAATGGGTTCAAGATAAGCTGGGTAATAACCCTTGCACCAGTGAGAATCTTTTTTGGCAAGGATTGGCAGGTCAAGGCCTCTCAGTTGGAATCTGAGAACACTACCCTCAATAGGCTATCTAGATCTACTGCCAACCCAGCTAAGAAGAAAGCAGCAAAGAAAGCTTTCTTCAATAAAAAGAAGTACTATTCTTCTTATATCCCTGCTGTTCAGTGTCAGCATCATGCTCTTCAGAAGGGGCAACAGCCTCCAAAACAGCAAAAGAAGGCTCAGACTCCCTAGTCACAGCCACCTCAGCAGACCCAGACTGCTCTGGGTTTTTGACTCTTTTCTAGAGAACACAGCTGTTCTGCCTCTGGAGAGTCCCGGTCCTGTCCACATTCCCGGCACACTCTGTCACTATGCCCACAGGTGGCATCTCATCATCTTGGAGCAGTAGACATTGTCCATAGTATGGGAGGGATACAAATATCATCTACGAAGTCTACCCCCCCCCCCCCAGACTTCACCAAGAGAGTTATGTTCTCAACCCCCTCTCAGTGCTCTGTTGCTCCAAGAGGTCACCTCCCTTTTTCTGCAGGGTGCAATAGAAGAGGTCCCACCATCTCAGCAGGGAATGGGCTTTTATTCTCCATATTTTCTCAAAGAAAACAGGAGGATATAGGCCCATTCTGGACCTCAGGGAACTGAACAAGCACCTCCTATGGGAGAAATTCAAAATGATCTCCCTAGGGACCCTTCTCCCCTATCTCCAAAGTCAGTTTTGGCTCTGTTCTCTAGATCTAAAGGAAGAGTACACTCGCATTCTTATTCATCCAGAGCACAGAAAGTTCCTGAGCTTCATGTTCCAAGGAAGATATTATCAATACAGAGTCCTGCTGTTCCCGGAGATCACCTGTTACAGGTGAGTAACTATGCTTTCTTGAGGTGCCACTGAAGCGGCTGCACCTGCCATCTGGCATGTGGAATTACTTGAATGGCTGCAGCCATATGACCTAGAAGCTGTAAGATTGTTCTTGCTGAGGGTCTGCGTGACTCTGCAAAAGAATGAGCCAAGGCTATTAGTGAATGCATCTTTGTCTGAGGTAAATGCACCATAGTGGTACAGATATGCAAGTCAGCACCAATGAATCATATTTATTTATTATATTTACATTCTCTTATATACCACACTATTCTGCATCAGTGCAGTTTACATTGAACAAACTGAAATTACATTGAACAGGGCATTATAACTTGGAGATAACCATTTTACAGGGAACATGGGCTATGGAGGGTTAAGTAGCTTGCCCAAGACCACAAGGAGCACCAGTGTGACTAGAAACCCCAGTCCTTCCAGCCCAAGGTTGCTGTCCTCTAGTGGGATTTGAACCCCTGACCTTCTAGCCTGAAGTACCTTGCCCCAACCACTAGGCCACTCCTCCACTCCATAATTGTTGGGTTGGAATAAGATATGATTTGGTATCACTGATGATGAAGCTTATATTGCAAAGGAGGTGGATATTTGCACTTAAAGTTGATGTCACCACTTGAGGGGGCTTTCCTGTGAATAACCAGTCATCTGTATAGGGAAACACAAAGTGTCTGTCCTTGTGTAGGTGTGCTGCAACATGGATGTCTTAAAATTTACAAGTTGTGATTGTAATTACTAGAAATTTTCCGCTTCATTTAGTAATCGTCTATTTTCATTTAAAAATGTGGTGTACATACTGTATTCTGACGTGTAGTCAAATTTTAAAGTATATAACTCCGAGTGTCGTTATGTGGCGCACAAAAATGTAATCTTCCTTCAAAAGCTGCACAGCTGATATTTTATGCGCACACAGCTTACAAAAAATTAGAGGGAACATTGGCTGCAGCAACTGCGAGGCACTTTGTGAAAACTCAGAGAGCAGAAGAAAGACCAAATGGGAGGACTTAGAACTGGTAGTAGGTGTTGAGGAACATGAAGTGAAGAAATTTCCAGTGTGAGAGATCGATTAGTATATGTACATAAACATCCTTGAGGTCCAAGGAAACCATCCAGTCGCCTTTTTAGATAAGGCGCAAGATGGTAGCTAGAGTGTTCATCTTGAATTTCTGTTTTACAAGATGTAGATTTAGGCACCTGAGGCCTAGGATCAGTCTTAATCCTCCAGTATTCTTGGCTATAAGGAAGAAAGGGGAATATAATCCCTGGCCACATTGTGAAGGAGGGACAAGTTCCACAGTTCTCAATTGCAGTAGAGATTGAAGTTTCTCCTGCAAAAATTGTGCATGTGGCTGGGAAAGGGGACACCCCTGGTCAGAGGGGGAGGTAGAGGGATATTAGCAAACCGTAGGTGATATCCCTGATTCACAATGGCCAGGACTCAGAGATCGGAAGCGCTTTTGAAAAATGTAAGGTGTCCCCCCACTGGGAGATAGTCAAAAACTAGGGGTCTGTTTGATAAGTGCTACCACTGGGATGGACTGCTGTTTAGGTCTTTGGTGAGAGAGGTATACTGGAATCAGCTGAAATGGAGGAAGTGGTCTTACATACGGTTGGTAACAATACCTGAGGTAAAAATGTTGAAAGTATTGTTGGGGATAAGGTTTTCTATAGTTGATAGATTGTGATTTGCAATATTGAGTCCAGGATGAGTTCTGACAGTTCTCGAACAATGGAAGAATTATCCTTCATCTGGTCTATGCTAACTTTGACCATATTGCCAAAAAGGGAATCTCTTGTGCAACATGCGTCAGAGAGACAGTCATTGTGGTCTTCACGAAGACTTGATGATCATAGCTATGCCATTCCACACAGGTGACTTATAAATAAGTTGAGCATGCTAGGAATGGATCCTGAAGTGATTGACTGCGCTAGAAATTGGTTGAGAGGGAGGAGACAAAGGGCACAAATAAATGGAGCTCACTATGAGGGGAAAGATGTTACTAGTGGTGTGCTGCAAGGAACTTGGTCCAATTCTTTTTAACATTTTTGTTAGTGATATTGCGGAAGGGCTATCAGGTAAGGTTTGCCTCTTTGTGGATGATACCAAAATCTGTAGACACCCAGGAAGGCGTAGATAACATGAGGAGGGATTTAGCTTAACTTGAAGAATGGTCAAGAATTTGGCAGCCAAGATCTAAAGCTAAAAAATGCAAGGTCATGCATTTGGGCTGCAAAATTCCAAGAGAGCGGTACAGTATAGGGGGTGAAGTACTTCTGTCCACAAAAGAGGAGTAGAACCTGGGCATGATTTTTTCTGATGATCTTAAAGTGGCTAAACAGGTGAAAAAGGTGACAGTGAAAACCAGAAGGATGCTTGAGTGCATAGAGAGAGGAATGGCCAGCAGGAAAAAGGAGGTGATAGTGCCTCTGTATAAGTCTTTGGTGTGACCTCATTTGGAATATTGTGTGCAATTCTGGAGACCGCACCTTCAAAAGGATATAAACAGGTTGGAGTCGGTGCAGAGGATGGCTACCAAAATGGTCAGTGGTCTTCGTTATAAGCCATATGGGGACAGACTTAAAGATCTCAATAGGTATACTTTAAAGGAAAGGTAGGAGAGAGGAGATATGATAGAAACATTGAAATACCTCCGTGGCCTAAATATACAGGAGGTGAGCCTCTTTCAATGGAAAGAAAGCTCTGCAATGAGGGGACATAGGATGAAGGTGAAAGGGGATAGACTCAGGAGTTATATGCGGAAATACAGTCATGGTCAACATTATTGGCACCCTTGCAGTTCAACACCTTAATGTCCAATATCTCCTAAAAAAAGGAGCCAGTGAAATGGCTTTGGACTATATATACACACATATTTGACACATAAAAGAATTAAATAAAAAAAAGACCAATTAAAAAAAGAAATAGTAGGAAATAGCATAAAAACTGGGACATTGCCAGGACATGATTATTGTTTAAAAAGCTGCTATCAATCAGCTGCTTTTCATTATAATAGGCCTCTTTCCTCTTTATTTGTGATTAGATTCATTAAGAATTTGAGTCATGAGCCATATAACTGAAAAAATCATCTAATGCTAACTATGACGGTCATGTTTCGAAAAAGATTTACTTATTTCTGCATCAGGGCAAGAATGATTTCATATATATAGATAGATTTTGTACTTATATCTCTGACTTCCTTTGAATTATCATTAGAAATAAACAACCATTTTCGGTGAGCTTCCAGGGAGTTGGAGGGGTAAGGGAGCAGCAGGCTGTGAGTGTGCACATGCCCTTTAAGGCCTGCTGTTTGCCATGCCGCCCATCAACCTCTGGTGGGAGGCTGGATGTCGGGTGCGGCGCAACGGGCCTGCTTAAGGTGGCAAGAACCCTTGGACCACCCCTGGGAACATAGGAATAGAGAAGATTCCCCACAGTGGGATTTACCGCCAGCTCAGCTGTGCTTCCTTGCTGATTTTCAGTGTGCCAGAGTGAAGGGAATTGGAAGCAGGCAAGTACTTAATTTTGGTGCATTTCTTACTGGGTTGCTCAGTGAAGCTTTGTGCTGCTGTACTGCCTGGAGGGGTTTCTGAGGAGACGCGATCCTGTAAACATTTGCAGATGGTTCCTGAAACTGACATCATCCTTGGGCTCTGTCGGGCAGCTCAGTTTTATCAGCTTTAGAAGGATTCAGAGGGGGAAGAGTTGAAACAGAGGAAAGCCTGTTTTTTGACATGCCAGCACAAGCTTATGAGCCTTATGTTCAGCGCCGGTGGCTAGCGCTACTAATGCAGCTAGTTGCCGGCGCTGAACAGTAAAACTGGGATTATAGCCGGCCTCAGCATTGAATATCCAGGTTAGCCACTCTTGCCGAATGGTAACTGGGCAGTGGCTCAATATCGCCGCTGCCCAGTTAGCGATATGCGAGAAAGGTTAGGCCAGGGTCCCTGCGCCTGGCTTTTGCTGCATAAGGCTAACCGGATAGTAGCTTGATATCAGCACTGACTGGTTACCGATGGGCGCTGCCTCTGCTCTGCCCTGGAACATCCCCGACATGCTGCGATGCTAAGCAGTTAACACCAGGGCGTGCACAGTCAACAACACTAACCATGTCAGTGCCGTGGAATATCCCATTCACTGCGATTAAGGCACTTAGCAGCTCTAACCGCGTTGTTCGCTTTGAATGTTGGGCCCTGTACTTTCTAGCAGTGGGGTAGCAAATGTTCAAAAACAAAGAAATATAAGGGCAGCTCCGTGTTAGGAACAGAGAGAACTACGACATGTGTGGAAAGCATCGTGGAAAAAAGACTAATTATAGTCACATTGTCAGAAGGCACAAGACCTTTCATGCAAGCTCAATGCTGTAAAAAATAAAAAAAACTCTATTAAGTTAGGAGAGCACGCCACACACAGAATCAGCCCACAGGCTTCACCATCAAGTACGCATGCATTGCCCCTGCATGTCGACAGAGAAATACTGTGTACCTGCATTGAAGCAGACGCACAGTGCACACCAGGAAGTAAGCACTGTGATTTAAAATTATAACCTTCATACATAGTTTCCTGCTCATCCCCTTTTTGTGTGCAGGTAGACATATGAGGAGTAGCCTGGTGGTTAGATCAACTGCCTGGTACCCAGCAGACCAAGGGTTCAATTCCCACTGGCATGCCTTGTGACCTTGGGCAAATCACTTTACTCTCCATTGCCTTGGAAGAAAAGGCTGGCAATCTACTTCTGGTGACATGTTGCCAAGAAATCCTGGAGGCAGCTGGGCCTCTAGAAGACAAAGCCTAAACAAAAAGTGTATGTGAATAGCATATGCAATCAAAAGTCTTTGTTACATGGGTGAATAGCAGCCACCCACATCAGATGTTTCCAATACTGGCCCTATGTGTGCTTTCATTTCCTATGTCCCAGAGTGACAGTTCTCCTGCTGTGCAGCTCCTTTATGGAGGCCATGCTGACCTAAACCTTGTAGCCTTGTACTTGGCAGAAGAGGAAGGAAGTACAAGAGATAGTTCACTTCCCCAGTGTGATCAGAGATATCAGCTCCATCTCTAGGGGTTTCATCCATCTTCTGCACCTGTGCTGAACATTAAGATGCATTTTCATCACTGGCTACTGCTAATGGATGTGGTGGTCAAGTTTCCTGCTTGTGCCATGATGCCCATACAGTATATGAATGGAAACTAAAGGGAGGTTAGATAAACATGAGGCCTCAAAGTCAAATTCAATTAATATCTTTCTGCTGAATTTTCTGAGACCTAAATTTGGATGAACTGTGTGGTGGAAAATCGGTGTCCAATCCTGTTACTGCTTGGAAGTAAACCAGATAACTCATATGTCTCCATTAGCATGAGAAGCCTAGTTCTGGTGGCTGACTGCTGGCCTTTCGGAGCTTTCCCTACCTCATGGAAGGGAGATAGAGTGCTATCATGTAGGGCTTTACAATTTGTACTTGTGCCAAAACGTTTCCTGTACTCACCAACTTCTCTTCTTTCCAGGTTGTCTCTGAGGCCTCACAACAGCACCATGAAGTGATGTAAATGTGAAGTGGACGGACAGACAGACAGACAAGTTGCAAGGAAGAGGCACGGCTCATTTCCCACCTTTGCATGCACATCTGATGCCTGTTCAGTGCCTTTCAGAATTGCCAGCACGATATACTATGTGATTAATATTCAGGTTGTGAAAATGTCAGACATCATAGGGCAAGTCTGAGCAGTCACTGGATTTCTACAATTTTATTATATAATCTTATTGTATCCTGCCAAATACAAACTGCAAACGGGGTGCCAATGTACTCCCCTGCTAGGTATGCACTCTAGTAATATACCTTCCCTGCGTCTCCTCCTCTGTCGCACTCTGCTCCTTCTCTTCTGATAACTTATCTCCTCCTGCTCTGTGGGAGTGTGCATTGGAAAGTGCGCAGACTCAGTGCTCACAGTGGAGGGGGAGTGATATTGCTGTTAGTGTCTGGACAAACACTGCTTATCTAGAAAAATGAACCAAATAATTGAAATTGTAACCTAATCACAGAAACTGGAGCACTGCAATTGGCTAGAGCTACACATTTAACTTTCTGAGTACTGAAAGGGCCCCAGGATTGTCTTCTGGTAGAGGGGCTTTTCCCTGATTTTAGTGTACAAAGCAGGATGAGGTTAGGAAAAGGTCATCCTATCAAGCAGCAAGCCTAGTCATTTCCCCTCATGTTGACTGGCCTAGAGCCAAGGCTCTCTTTAGCCTAGAGTATGGCTTGGCTCGATAATGAAAGACAGACTATTCATAGGCTCCATACTCACTGACAATGTCCTGCAAATATGCTTTCTAAGCAGCTGGGCTTATGAACAGTCCCAACCACTTCTCCTGCTTTGGGAGAGGTGGAGCCTATGCCTGAGCCAACTCCTGCCTCCTGTTGCCAGTGCATGCTAGACGGCCACTGATAGAGCTGTGTGATAGGTGCACTACAGAGGCCTTCTGGCTTTGGGACTTGGTATGATTGCCCCTTGTGGGCCAGTCTAAAGATGTCCTGGCCCAAAGCTCCAGCTGTTTCTGTATGCAACATTTGCCACATGTGCAAATGATCCATACATGGCTTGTACACTTAGCTGTTACGTCTCTGGACACCCTCTTATTCCAAAGCTGTGATGGCATTAAATATCTGGGCGAGTTCCCAAAGCGAAAGCCTTACATCAGCTCGGTACTCAGTGGGTTAAGGTTCTCTGGACCAAAGGAAGGCATGGAGGGAGATCTGCTGGAATTAGTAAATAGGCACAGAACATGCTGGAATCCAAGTTAGGGGATAATGAGATGAGGAAAGAGGAGGGGGGGGGGTGAAAGAAAGACAGGAGATGAACGAGACAGATGGTGAGGGTAAATGCCCGCTTGACACATGAGTTTCTCTCTTAGCACACAGCATGCCCAGTCTCCATCCCATCCTGTAATTTGAGGAGAGCAGGTGCTCTGAAAAGAATCTGTTAATAAACTGAGCAGCACAAACTATGACTCTCTCATTCCTTCCTTCCTCAAGCAGGGATAACCAGCTAGAACAATGCTGTCTTGGTCTTTTTATTACTTCTCTCATTTGCATAAACTACATCTAAAAAGTCTCTGGGACAGTTTCTCCTCGGGAGCAATTTCTCCAAATGGGTTAGTTTTGAGCATACCATGACAGTCATGAACCTCACTCCTAAGCCAGGGTATGTGAAGTATGATCTCATTGGTGTACTTACTTCTTGGTCATTTACTCCCCTCCCCTATAGTCATTTTATCACCCCACACCAGATGAAAAATGTCAGAGGATAGTAGCTCCACATCACTCTCTTGAGTTCTCCTAATCTAAGGATCTAAGGGCTACAGAGCCTCCTTTTACTGAAATGACCCAGTTTACTCATCAAAGTCCAATGAAGGCATCACACTGATACACAGACAGCTGAAAAGTAGATCTTTTCTAGAGTCTCGTGCATAGGGCTGGATGAAGGCATAAGCAAACTAGGCATGCCTAGGGTCCAGATATTTAGAGGGGCCCTGTCAGATGTACTTGGGGCTCAGGAGGCTAGGACCTTCAACTGTCTGGGGTTTTTAGGACTGTACAGATTAGTGCATTAATATATTCCATCTTGAATAGAGAATTCTAGATGCCATGCTAATCCATTTTGATACGTATCTTTGACCAGCTTTTGAGAGTTATCCTTTCTTCATCAGATCAATAAAGAAGCGGAACAGTAACACTGGGTTTAAACAGTACCAAATTAGGCTGTATAATGTCATATGCAGACAGCTTGAGACCTCATTTGTACTATTTCAACCCTGTGTAACTGCTTCTTCATTGACCTGATGGCGAGAGGATACATTAAACTAGTCCAATAAAAAGGGATCACCTATAACTTGTTTGTTGACCCTTGCAGAAGCCCTTAGGGCACAGAAAACCAGTCTGAACAAACATCTATCCTCAAAAGGTACCTAATGCCTTCCATGAGGTAAATAAGAGTGAAAGCAATTCAAGATGTTTACGCATATTGCAAAGTTTTGCAGCAATATATTGTGCACCACTCAATCAAACACTGCTGAGATTTCTAACAGGGTAACTACAACAGCTTGTCTAGATTTCCAGATACATCAACATCCCAAGAAGAGACCAACAAAATGTGCTTGCTACAACCTCTCTGAAAGCCAAACTGCCACTCATGTAATAGCTGGTTATTCTCTATGTTCTTCTACAACTACTAGAATATAGCTTGCTCGATATCTTGAGCCAGTCAAGGCAAACTGGAGATAGAGTGAAAATTATTACTCTTGACAATCCAACTGTGGTTTCTTTCAGACTGGTCCAGTGGAGGCCTGTTTTAAGCTTTCAGCAAGAGGAGTCTCTTTTATTAAGATATTTGTAACCAAAACAGGACTTCTGCCTCCACCATCTTCAAGGACAACTACTTAAATTGGGCAAGAGTTGAGGGCACAAGTGGATGGAGTTGGACACTCCTTGTAGAATGTATTGACTTGGTTTTCATTAACTTCATAAATCTTGCCATATGCATTTTTTTTTATCAAGAATAACTCTCTATATTCACCCTGGATAAACAAGGCACATTAGCCGACACCATCTTAGAACATAAGAACATAAGAACATAAGATATGCCATACTGAGTCAGATCAAGGTCCATCAAACCCAGTATCCTGTTTCCAACAGTGGCCAATCTAGGTCATATGTACTGTGAGACTATACCCTCCTTAGGCGCCCGCCTAGATATGCGGTATAGCTCTATTTCTTAAAAGAATAATCTGTAGTCGTGTGTCCAAGTGTAATTAAAGCTGGGCTTTATTCCCCTTCCCTTAAGGATTGCCTTCCAGATACAGTGGATAAGGATAACAAAAATAAACTGTTGCGTCACAGAAGAAATAAAAAGCTTTTCAAACTATAACAATGCTTCTTCTTGCTTTTTAACATAGAGAGTCTATCTCATCAGAAAAACAAAGAGCACAATCCATGGGTTCCGGACCAATCTCTGGGTTTGAACTTTCCCACTGCATTAAATCAGGACCTGGTCCTTTAAACGGGCATCATGCTTCAGTATTGCTGGTTTCACAACCTTGCCCTTGTGAGACCTCAGCTTCTATGGGAGGAGACTGTTCTGTGCAGACATGGACATGAGGAGCTGTGCTTGGGGTTTCTTTCCAATGCCCATTCCAATAAGGGTTTTCTGACCCACTGTAAGCCTGGCTCTTTATAAAAGGACCCACTTCCTTCCCTCTGGAGAAAACAGGGTACTTATCTTTCTTTCTGGTATAGAGAGTTCCCAGCCCTTCCTCTGTTAATCAGGGCTTCTTCTCTGGAGTGTAAGCTGCTTTTCTCCGGGAGTTCCAAGCACTAGGCTTAGCTGAGCTGTAATCACTTCCTGGCTTCAGTGAGCTTTCCTGGGTGTGACGTTTGCTCTCTACCTGCTTGGTTGCCTTCCCCTGCACGAGAACCCCTCTGGCTTGGAAGTCTCTTGCACTACTTCTCCCAGCACTCTCTGGTTCAACAGTTTGCTTCCACTCTGTCTTCTCTCTCCGTGACAGCGTATCTCTCTGTGTCTGCTTCTGAACCTGAAACTCCTTCTGAGTCTGACTCCTCTCCTGAGTCTCAATCCCCTTCTGGATCTGACTCCTCCCCTGTGGGATTTCCCACCTGGTTTTATCTCCCTGACTGTTGTACGTTGTACGTGATTCTTTCCTCAGGTGAGCATGATTAGGACTCTTGAGTTTCTACTGCGTCACTAATGCTATGAGGAAAGTTTGTTCCTCCATTCTTAGCTTCTCTGCAACCTGAATGTATTAACTGCACATGTGGCTGTGAGGTAAGCTCTTCTTTTCCATTTCCCTTTATTATCCCAGGCTCAGTGCTGTCTACCTCATGACAGTACCTAGCAGTTTCCCCAAAAGACACAGGTTTCACAATGCTTGTACTGGGTCAAGCATTGATATCTTGGGTCCCTTCTTAATAATGGTTTATGGACCTTTCCTCAGGGACTTGTCCAAACCTTTTTTAAACCCAGCAACACTAACAGCCTTTACCACATCCTCCGGTAACAAATTCCAGAGTTTGATTACACGTTGAGTGAAAAAATATTTTCTTTTATTAGTCTTAAATAGTTTACCCAGTAGCTTCATTACATGTCCCCTAGTCTTTCTATATTCTGATAATGTAAACAATCAATCTATGTTTACCCGTTCCACTCCGTTCATTAATTTATAGACTTCTATCATATCTCCTCTCAGCCGTCTCTTTTCCAGGTTAAAGAGCCCTAACCTTTTTAGCCTTTCTTCATAGGAGTATCCTTCCATCCCCTTTACCATTTTGGTGGCTCTTCTCTGAACCTTTTCTAATAACGCTATATCCTTTTTAAGATACGGTGCCCAGAATTGCACACAATATTCAAGGTGCGGTCTCACCATGGAACGATATAGAGGCATTATAATATCTTTTTTTAAAAATTTTCCATTCCTTTCCTTATGATACCTAGCATTCTATTTGCTCTCTTGGCTGCCGCTGCACACTGGGCCGAGAGTTTTAACATGTTATCCACAATGACGCCTAAATCTTTTTCCTGGGTGGTGGTTCCTAATGCGGAACCTTGCATTGTGTAACCATAGTTTGGGTTGTTCTTCCCTAGGTGCATAAATTTGCACTGGTCCACATTAAATTTCATCTGCCATTTTGATGCCCAGTCTTCCAATTTATCAAGATCCTCTTGCAATTTTCCACAATCCTCTTGGGTTTTAACAACTTTGAATAGTTTTGTCTGATCTGCAAATTTGATAACCTCACTCGTTATTCCACTGTCCAGGTCATTTATGAATATGTCAAAAAGCAACGGACCCAGCACAGATCCCTGGGTACACCACTATTCACCTTTCTCCATTGGGAAAATTGGCCATTTAGCCCTACCCTCTGCTTTCTATCTTTTAACCAGTTCCTGATCCACAATAGTACACTGCCTCCTATCCCATGACTCTTTAGTTTTGCCAAAAGTCTCTGATGAAGGACCTTGTCAAAGGCGTTCTGAAAGTCCAGATACACTATATCAACCGACTTACCTTTGTCCACCTGTTTATTCACACCTTCAAAAAAACATAACAGATTAGTAAGACAAGATCTTCCTTGTCTAAAGCCATGTTGGCTGTCTCCCATTAGGCCATGACTATCTACATGCTGAGTAATTTTATTCTTTATGATGGTTTCTACCATTTTTCCTGGTACTGACGTCAGGCTCACCGGTCTGTAGTTTCACGGATCACCCCTGGAACCCTTTTTAAAAATTGGTGTTACATTGGCGATCCTCCAATCTTCAGGTATTAGAGATGATTTTAATGATAGTTCACAAATTACCAATAGCAGCTCTGCAATCTCATATTTCAGTTCTTTCAACACCCTTGGATGTATACCATCCGGCCCAGGTGATTTGCTACTCTTCAGTTTATCTAATAGTTGTAACACATCTTCCCGATGTATCGATATTTCCTTCAATTCTTCCGCACCTTTAAATACCACTTCAGTCATGGGTAACATCCCTACATCTTCCTCAGTAAAGACCGAAGCAAAGAATTCATTTAGTCTCTCCACTATCGCCTCTTAGTGCCCCTTTAACCCCTCTATCATCTAATGGACCAACTGACTCTCTCACAGGTTGTTTGCTACAAATGTACTTGAAAAAGTCTTTATTTCACGTTTTTGCTTCCGCAGCAAGCTTCTTCTCAAATTCTCCCTTTGCCTGCCTTATCAATGCCTTGCATTTAACTTGCCAGTGCTTGTGCTGTTTCCAGGTTTCGTCGTTTGGCTCTTTTTTCCATTTCCTGAAAGATGCTTTTTTGGCAACAACAGCCTCTCTGACCTCACCTTTAAACCATACTGGCAGTTTTTGCACTTCCTTCCACTTTTCTTAAAGCGTGGAATACAGCTGGTCTGGGCTTCCAAGATAGTATTTTTCAACAACACCCAAGCTTGATGTAAGTCTTTAACCTTTGCAATGGCTCCTTTTAGTTTTTTATTTACTATTTTCCTCATTTTATCATAGTACCCTTTCGAAAGTTAAAAGGTAGTACTGTGGATTTCCTTACTATCCCTCCTCCACTAATTAATCAAAGGCGATCATGCTATGATCACTATTGCCAAGTGGCCCCAACACCCTTATCTCTTGCATAGATCTGGTGTTCCACTAAGGACTAGGTCTAATATGGCTTTCCCTCTGGTCGGTTCATGAACCAGCTGCTCCAAGAAGCAGTCATTTATTTCATCTAGGAACTTTATCTCCCTAGCATGTCCTGCTGTGACACTGACCCAGTCAATACTGGGGTAATTGAAATCACCCATTATTATTACTGCGCTGTAACGTTTGTTAGCTTCCTTGACTTCTTTGAGCATTTCATCATCCATTTGTTCATTCTGGCCAGGCGGTCGATAGTACACCTCCACTGCCATCGCCTTCCCCTTTTTACATGGAATTTCAATCCATAGAGATTCTACAGCAAATTTTGTTTCCTGCAAAACTTTAATCCTTTCTGACTCAATGCCCTCTCTAACATAGAGCACAACCCCTCCACCAATTTGGTCAGCTCTATCATTACGATATAGTTTGTACCCAGGTATCACAGTGTCCCACTGGTTGTCCTCCTTCCACCATGTCTCTGATATTCCAATCATATCTAGCCTCTCATTTAGTGCTATGTATTCTAACTCTCCAATCTTATTTTTTAGACTTCTAGCATTTGCATACAAGCATTTTAGAGACTGTATTTTATTCATATTAATTTGGATATTGGTAGACATGGGTAATTTGGGATCTTTAAGCTCTGTCTGCTCCATACTCGAGGGCATTTGGGCTACTTTACTCTTTTTTGGAACCTCTGCTTTTGGTAGTATCCTTCAAGGATACATTCTTCTGAACCATCCGCTCTTGGGCGACTGTCGGCTTTCCCCTATTATCTAGTTTAAAAGCAGCTCTATCTCCTTTTTAAAGGTTAATGCCAGCAGCCTGGTTCCATCCCGGTTGAGGTGAAGCCCATCTCTTTGGAAGAGCCCCTCCTTTCCACAGAATGTTCCCCAGTTCCTAACAAATCCATGCATTGAGATTCCGGAGCTCTGCCTGCCTTTGGAGAAACTTCCTCAGTGTGAGAGGGTTTTACATCACCTGGAGGACAGTTCCTAGATACAGGATCACTTCCTGCCACACCAGGGTGATGCTCTCCTGTCACATGACCTCTCTCCTCCATGGCAACAGGGATGCTGCCAGACTGGAGGTGGGACTACAGGGACTATATCCCTGTAGGTCTCGTCTATGTACCTCTCAGTCTTTCTTATGTTTTCCAAGTCTGCTACTCTAGCCTCTAGAGAACGGACTCGTTCCCTGAGAGCAAAGAGCTCCTTGCACCTAGTGCACACGTAAGACCGCTCACCAAGTGGGAGAAAATCATACATGTGACACTCAATGCAAAATACTGGAAAGTCCCCATCTCGCTTAGGTGTTTAGATCTTTAAGTTCTTTACTTACTAAGGGTTGCTATGGATATTTATACTAATAAAACTGTACCTAATACGTTTAATATACCTTGTTCACCTGAAGCTTAATTAATCTCAGGTCCTTAGTGTATGACTGATTTGGGTAACGAGCTTCACCTGAAAGCACCTCCTGTCCTTTAAGATATATAAGTACCTATAAAGCTACGATTATCCCAGGGGTGGGTGGGTGTTGGGGAGGGAGGGAGGGAAATAACACTTATTAAAGGAGGGCTGCTACACAGTACCCTGTCCTGTGCTGTGAGGTAAGCTATATTCTGATTTGATTTAAATTATAGCTCTTTGCTGCTGCTAGGCTTGAACTTATTATGAAATTTAAACTACAAGCTCTCTGCTGGGTTCTAAATTTAACCAGAAAGCTCTCTTCTATGTTTTAAATTTAAACTAAAAGTACTTTGCTGATGCTAGGCTCTGAGTGACTATTAAATTTAAACTACAAGCTCTCTGCTGGGTTCCAAATTTAACCAGAAAGCTCTCTTCTGTGTTTTAAATTTAAACTAAAAGTACTTTGCTGATACTAGTCCCTGAGTGACTATTAAATTTAAACTACAAGCTCTCTGCTGGGTATGAAATGTAACTAGAAAGTTCTCTTCTGTGTTTTAAATTTAAACTTAAACTGCTGTTACTAGACCCTGACTGATTTAACAAAAAATAGTGGTTCACAGATTAATTAGCTTTAATAGAAAGAATTACTTTCAGAAAATTCCCAGAAGTATATACTCACAATTGCAGATCTCTCTCCAGAAGTAACAGTCCCCTTTTCTAGTCCTTCAAGACTGAGGATCACAGAGCTCTGGTTGAGCTATTTATGCCTGTGCTGCTGAGGTAAGCTGTGACCAACTTCCTGGGTGATTAACAGTCCTTGCTTGGATAGAAGGAGTCTTTCAAAATGGCTTTTTGACCTGCCACCTGGTGTTAACACCTATTGAAAACGTTTCAGAGGTCTCTTGCCCCCTAGGTAGAAGGCCTCTTTGTAAAGGTCTCTAGAAAACTTTATTTGTTGCTCAAAGAGTACTGACCCTGTTTTGCCTTTTGTGCTAAGCTATATTCTGATTTGATTTAAATTATAGCTCTTTGCTGCTGCTAGGCTATATCTTATTATGAAACTTAAACTACAAGCTCTCTGCTGGGTTCTAAATTTAACCAGAAAGCTCTCTTCTATGTTTTAAATTTAAACTAAAAGTACTTTGCTGATGCTAGGCCCTGAGTGACTATTAAATTTAAACTACAAGCTCTCTGCTGGGTTCCAAATTTAACCAGAAAGCTCTCTTCTGTGCTTTAAAGCAGGGCCCATGGAAGTGAATCAGGCATCCTAGCAAACCTTCAACCTTACACCCCCCACCCCCTCATTCCTGCGATTTTGATAATTAAACAGTCATGATCATCCCAGCACTACCCTTCCCACAACAATCTTGCAAAAAAATACATAATTGGACATTATACTTTTAGGACTCAGTATTCGAAAGACATTTACACAGCTTACAGCCCAGTAAACCGTGTAAATGCTTTAAATTGGGATATTCAATGGCACTTCCAGTGTTTATGCTGTTGAATTTCCCCTTCTAACTCCGCTACATACCCCGATGCTGAGCGGTTAGCATCGAGGTATGTTGGAGGCAGAGTGGAGGTAGAGACTGTTGCTAACTGCGCAGCGGTGATATTGCATGCTGCCATTAGCAAGGAAAACCCTCGCCTATCTTTAAGCACAAGAGCTAAGCGTGCAGTGTGCAATATCACCACCACCCGCTTAACTACTGCGGCTTCCCCAGATATTCAATGCTGGGCTTGTAGTGGCGCCTAGCCTGCCCAGATGAATATGGGGCTTTAAATATGAAACTGTGCTTTGCATGTCTGTGTGTGCCCACTCTCTCTGCAGGAAAACCATGTGCTGAGGGCTCTTTGAGTTTGGCTGTCAGGATCTTTTGTTTTGCTTTGACTGTTGTTGCTCTTTGCCACCCCTCAGAAGCTGCTGCTTTAGACAACTACTTAGTCTTCCTAACAGTTAAGCCAATACTGCTTTAAAGCATTAAGCTAATTCAGCACAAGAAACAGATGAGACAATTGCCATTGCTCTCTCTATGGCCGCAAGAGTCTTAACTTTTTGGAATAACGCAAAAGGCAGCTCATTGCACTGAAAATTCTATAATATAGAACCTTCTTCCCTCCTCAGCCGCTCTCTCAGACAGATAGACAGAATAAAACTCTCTCCCTCTCTCAGAGACACATATACTGTCTTTCTGACACACACATATGTAACCCCCCTAGTCCCTCGAGTGGCAGGCAGGTTTTGCAGGGCTCCAGGTGAGAGGACAAAGTTCTCCTAGCTCTCTTTCAATCCTTCGCTCAGCCAGCCCACACTCTTATTGATGGGGAGAAGATTCTCCAGGGAAAGGGAAATCCTTTCAAGGCCCTTGCCACAACTACACAGTCTTTGGTAAAGTATGTTCCCTGTAATAACACTTGTATATAGTTAAAACCATTTTCCATGTAAAGTATACAGAAGTATACAAATTTTTGTTCACTGTTCAATGTAAACCGCCCTTGATCTCTGGAAGGGGCGGTATAGAAGAAACTGTTAAATAAAATAAATAAATAAATAAATAACATGGGTAGTGTCTCTTTTGAGATGTATGTGTCCGTGATACCAGTATCAATTTTTGGCTTTTCTGCAACTGACAAAGGGATTCTGGAATAAGGCTCCTGAGAACCTAGCTTCCTCTTTTCGGCACTGGGAAGCCAACATTCCCACCACACCTTCTCTGATAGGCTAAGTCCACTTCAATACTGCAGACTCCACTTTAGGCTGGCAAAGCATATCAACACCTCCAAGCTCTCTTTCACACTCAGGCAGAGGGATGGCCAAACCTCTGTTGGGCTCTCACTCATCACATATAGACAATTCAAGAATAGAGGGATAATTCCACACTAGACATAAATTTAAATAACAGACTAGGCCTTAGCACATAAACCAAACAATTTCACATTCAAAAGGATATATCCGTAAAAACGATATAGTGGAATTAGAAAAGGTACAGAGAAGAACCACTAAAATGGTAAAGGGGATGGAAGGAAACCCCTATGAGGAAAGGCTTAAAAGGTTAGGGCTCTTTAACTTGGAAAAGAGAGGGCTCAGGAGAGATATGATAGAGGTCTACAAATTAATAAATGGAGTAGAACAGGAAAACGTAGATCAGTTGTTTACGCCATCAAAAAAGTAGAAAGGTTAGGGGACACACAATAAAGCTACAATGTAGCACATTTAAGAGTTTCTGGGTTTTTTCCCATGCTCCCAATCATACCTGTCTCCTACATATCCTGATAACTTTTAACCCTCCCTCCCACCCCTCTACCCACCCACCTCCTGGCATTCAGTCTCTTATAGCAATCGTCTGCTCATTACCACGATTATTGGTCTTGAAGGACTAGAAAGGGGGACTGTTACTTCTGGAGAGAAATCTGCAACTGTGAGTATATACTTCTGGTAATTTTGTAAAAAGAATTCTTTGTATTAAAGCTACTTAATCTGTGAACCCACTGTTTTTTGTTGGATCAGTTAGGGCCTAGTAGCAGCAATTAAAGTTTGAATTTAAAACACAGAGAAGAGCTTTCTCGTTACATTTCATACCCAGCAGAGAGCTTGTAGTTTAAATTTAATAGTCACTCAGGGCCAAGTAACAGCAAAGTACTTTTAGTTTAAATTTAACACACAGAAGAGAGCTTTCTGGTTAAATTTAGTACCCAGCAGAGAGCTTGTAGTTTAAATTTCATAAGAAGTTAGAGCCTAGCAGCAGCTAAGAGCTATAATTTAAATCAAATCAGAATTTAGCTTACCTCAGCAGCACAAGACAGGGTACTCTGTAGCAGCCCTCTTTTAATAAGTGTTATTTTCCCTCCCTCCCCTGGGATAATCATAGCTTTATAGGTACTTACACATCTTAAAAGACAGGAGGTGCTTTCAGGTGAAGCTCATTACCCAAATCAGTCATACACTAAGGACCTGAGATTAATTAAGCTTCAGGTGAACAAGGTATATTAAACGTATTAGGTACAGTTTTATTGGTATAAATACCCATAGCAACCCCTAGTAAGTAAGAACTTAAAGATCTAGACGCAAACTTAAACTAAGATGCAGACAGAAGTCCAGCAGCGGGATGGGGGCTTTCCAGTCTTTTGCATTGAGTGTCACATGTATGATTTTCTCCCAGTTGGTGAGAGGTCTTACGTGTGCACTAGGTGCAAGGAGCTCTTTTCTCTCATGGAACAAGTCCGTTCTCTAGAGGCTAAAGTAGCAGACTTGGTAAACATAAGACAGACAGAGAGGAACATAGACGAGACCTACAGGGATATAGTCCTGAAGTCCCACCTCCAGTCTGGCAGCACCCCTGTTGCCATGGAGGAGAGAGGTCACGTGACAGGAGAGCATCACCCTGGTGTGACAGGAAGTGATCCTGTAACTAGGACCTGTCCTCCAGGTGATGTAAAACCCTCTCGCACCGAGGAAGTTTCTCCAGGGCCATGTGCCCATGAGGGAAGGGTTAGGACAGCCGTTATAGTTGGTGATTCGATCATTAGGCATGTAGATAGCTGGGTGGCTGGTGGACGTGAGGATCGCCTGGTAACATGCCTGCCTGGTGCGAAGGTAGCGGACCTCACGCGCCACCTAGATAAGGTCTTAGATAGTGCTGGGGAGGAGTCTGCTGTCTTGGTACATGTCGGTACCAATGACATAGGAAAATGTGGTAGGGAGGTTCTGGAGGCAAAATTTAGGCTTTTAGGTAGGAAGTTGAAATCCAGAACTTCCAGGGTAGCATTCTCCGAAATGCTTCCTGTTCCACGCGCAGGACCCAAAAGGCAGGCAGAGCTCCGGAGTCTCAATGCGTGGATGAGACAATGGTGCAGAGAGGAGGGTTTTGGATTTGGTAGGAACTGGGGAACATTCTGGGGAAAGGAGGGGCTCTTCCAAAGGGATGGGCTTCACCTTAACCGGGATGGAACCAGGCTGCTGGCATTAACCTTTAAAAAGGAGATAGAGCAGCTTCTAAACTAGATATTAGGGGAAAGCCGACAGTCGCCCAAGAGCGGATGGTTCGGAAGAAAGTATCCTTGAAGGATACTACCAAAAGCAGAGAGGTTCCACAAAAGAGTAAAGTAGCCCAAATGCCCTCAAGTATAGAGCAGACAGAGCTTAAAGATCCCAATTTACCCATGTCTAACAATAGCCAAATTAACATGAATAAAATACATTCTCTAAAATGCTTGTATGCAAATGCTAGAAGTCTAAAGAATAAGATGGGAGAGTTAGAATATATAGCACTAAATGAAAGGTTAGATATGATTGGAATATCAGAGACATGGTGGAAGGAGGACAACCAGTGGGACACTGTGATACCTGGGTACAAACTATATCGTAATGATAGAGCTGATCAAATTGGTGGAGGGGTTGCGCTCTATGCTAGAGAGGGCATTGACTCAGAAAGGATTAAAGTTTTGCAGGAAACAAAATCTGCTGTAGAATCTATATGGATTGCAATTCCATATAATAGGGGGAAGCCGATGGCAGTGGGGGTGTACTATCGAGCACCTGGCCAGAATGACCAAATGGATGATGAAATGCTCAAAGAAATCAAGGAAGCTAACAAACGTTACAGCGCAGTAATAATAATGGGTGATTTCAATTACCCCGGTATCGACTGGGTCAGTGTCACGTCAGGACATGCTAGGGAGGTAAAGTTCCTAGATGAAATAAATGACTGCTTCTTGGAGCAGCTGGTTCATGAACCAACCAGAGGGGAAGCCATATTAGACCTAGTCCTTAGTGGAACACCAGATCTAGTGCAAGAGATAAGGGTGTTGGGGCCACTTGGCAATAGTGATCATAGCATGAACACCTTTGATTTAATTAGTGGAGGAGGGATAGTAAGGAAATCCACAGTACTACCTGTTAACTTTCGAAAGGGAGACTATGATAAAATGAGGAAAACAGTTAAGAAAAAACTAAAAGGAGCAGTTGCAAAGGTTAAAGACGTACATCAGGCTTGGCTGTTGTTGAAAAATACTATCTTGGAAGCCCAGACCAGCTGTATTCCACGCTTTAAGAAAAGTGTAAGGAAGTCCAAAAAACTGCCAGCATGGTTTAAAGGTGAGGTCAGAGAGGCTGTTGTTGCCAAAAAAGCATCTTTCAGGAAATGGAAAAAAGAGCCAAACGACGAAACCTGGAAACAGCACAAGCACTGGCAAGTCAAATGCAAGGCATTGATAAGGCAGGCAAAGAGAGAATTTGAGAAGAAGCTTGCTGCGGAAGCAAAAACGTGAAATAAATACCTTTTCAAGTACATTCGTAGCAAAAAACCTGTGAGAGAGTCAGTTGGTCCATTAGATGATAAAGGGGTTAAAGGAGCACTAAGAGGCGACAAGGCGATAGCGGAGAGACTGAATGAATTCTTTGCTTCGGTCTTTCCTGAGGAAGATGTAGGGATGTTACCCATGACTGAGGTGGTATTTAAAGGTGCGGAAGAATTGAAGGAAATATCGATACATCGGGAAGATGTTTAAAACTATTAGATAAACTGAAGAGTAGCAAATCACCTGGACCGGATGGTATACATCCAAGGGTGTTGAAAGAACTGAAATATGAGATTGCAGAACTGCTATCAGTAATCTGTGAACTATCATTAAAATCATCTCTAATACCTGAAGATTGGAAGATCGCCAATGTAACACCAATTTTTAAAAAGGGTTCCAGGGGTGATCCGGGAAACTACAGACCGGTGAGCCTGACTTCAGTACCGGGAAAAATGGTAGAAACCATTATAAAGAATAAAATTACTCAGCATGTAGATAGTCATGACCTAATGGGAGACAGCCAACATGGCTTTAGACAAGGAAGATCTTGTCTTACTAATCTGTTATGTTTTTTTAAAGGAGTGAATAAACAGGTGGACAAAGGTGAGTCGGTTGATATTGTGTATCTGGACTTTCAGAAAGCCTTTGACAAGGTCCCTCATCAGAGACTTTTGGCAAAACTAAAGAGTCATTGGATAGGAGGCAATGTACTATTATGGATCAGGAACTGGTTAAAAGATAGAAAGCAGAGGGTAGGGCTAAATGGCCAATTTTCCCAATGGAGAAAGGTGAATAGTGGTGTACCCCAGGGATCTGTGCTGGGTCCGCTGCTTTTTGACATATTCATAAATGACCTGGAAAGTGGAATAACGAGTGAGGTTATCAAATTTGCAGATGACACAAAACTATTTAAAGTTGTTAAAACCGAAGAGGATTGTGAAAAATTGCAAGAGGATCTTGATAAATTGGAAGACTGGGCATCAAAATGGCAGATGAAATTTAATGTGGACAAGTGCAAGGTTATGCACCTAGGGAAGAACAACCCAAACTATGGTTACACGATGCAAGGTTCCACATTAGGAACCACCACCCAGGAAAAAGATTTAGGCGTCATTGTGGATACCATGTTAAAACCCTCGGCCCAGTGTGCAGCGGCGGCCAAGAGAGCAAATAGAATGCTAGGTATGATAAGGAAAGGAATGGAAAATAAAACAAATGATATTATAATGCCTCTATATCGTTCCATAGTGAGACCGCACCTTGAATATTGTGTGCAATTCTGGTCGCCGTATCTTAAAAAGGATATAGCGATTTTAGAAAAGGTACAGAGAAGAGCCACCAAAATGGTAAAGGAGATGGAAGGATACTCCTATGAAGAAAGGCTAAAAAGGTTAGGGCTCTTTAACCTGGAAAAGAGATGGCTGAGGGGAGATATGATAGAAATCTATAAATTAATGAACGGAGTGGAACGGGTAAACGTAGATCGATTGTTTACCTTATCAGAATATAGAAAGACTAGGGGACATGCAATGAAGCTACAGGGTAAACTATTTAAGACTAATAAAAGAAAATATTTTTTCACTCAACGTGTAATCAAACTCTGGAATTTGTTACCGGAGGATGTAGTAAAGGCTGTTAGTGTAGCTGGGTTTAAAAAAGGTTTGGACAAGTTCCTGGAGGAAAGGTCCATAAACCATTATTAAGAAGTGATCGAAGATATCAATGCTTGACCCAGTACAAGCATTGTGGAACTTGTGTCTCTTGGGGAAACTGCTAGGTACATATGACCTAGATTGGCCACTGTTGGAAATAGAATACTGGGCTTGATGGACCTTGGTCTGACCCAGTATGGCATATCTTATGTTCTTATGTTCTTATTCACAGGTGCACCTAATCCCCTGTGATCTCTCTCCCACCTATCCTTATTTCTTCTGACCTCTGTTCTCCTCTCCATCTCTCTCTTCTATGACTCATCATCACTTTAGTTTCCTATTCCTCATATTCCTTAATTGTCTCCCCCCTACCAACACCTTCAAGCTTCCCCCCTTATCTCCTCTTTACCATCCTCATTTTCCCCACCATCTTGTCCTCTACCCTGTCATCAGCTCTTGAGCTTTACCACTTTCTGTCTCTCATTCAGCCATCTCCTCTCTCTCTAAAATAACCTCACCCTTGTTACTGCCATGCTGTCTCCTCTCTGCCCCACACTCTTCTACTCTTTCTCCTCTCATCCAGAGATATCAAGCCCAACCCTGGCCCCCCTAGACTTTTGTCACACTCCCAGAACAGATCTTCATGCAACACCTCAAATCTTATTCATATCCCTCTCCCTTACCCTTACCCTTCCTCTCCCTTACCCTTATCCCTCTCCCTTACCCTTCCTCTCCCTTACCCTTCCTCTCCCTTACCCTTATCCCTCTCCCTTACCCTTCCTCTCCCTTACCCTTATCCCTCTCCTATCCTTCCTCTCCCTTACCCTTCCTCTCCCTTACCCTTATCCCTCTCCCTTACCCTTCCTCTCCCTTACCCTTACCCTTCCTCTCCCTTACCCTTATCCCTCTCCCTTACCCTTCCTCTCCCTCTCCCTTACCCTTCCTCTCCCTTACCCTTATCCCTCTCCCTTACCCTTCCTCTCCCTTACCCTTATCCCTCTCCCTTACCCTTCCTCTCCCTTACCCTTCCTCTCCCTTACCCTTATCCCTCTCCTTTACCCTTCCTCTCCCTTACCCTTCCTCTCTCCCTTACCCTTCCTCTCCCTTACCCTTATCCCTCTCCCTTACCCTTCCTCTCCCTTACCCTTCCTCTCCCTTACCCTTATCCCTCTCCCTTACCCTTCCTCTCTCCCTTACCCTTCCTCTCTCCCTTACCCTTATCCCTCTCCCTTACCCTTCCTCTATCCCTTACTCATGTGCATTGTGGAGCACACACTCCATCTCAAAAAGCTTGCTTTTACTCATGATCTGTTTATGTCTAATGCTCTCCATCTTCTCTCTCTAACTGAGTCTGAGCTCCTCCCAGAAGACTGAGCATCAGTCGCTGCTCTCTGTGATGGTGGTTATCAGTTTACCCACCCGCCTCATCCCACTGGCCGTGGTGGTGGTGTTGGGCTTCTAATCTCTTTTTCCTGCCAATTTCAACTCCTCCTGCTGCCTCAGTCTCACTCCTTTCTCTTATTTGAAGTCCACTCCATCTGCCTTTTTACTCCAGTTAGCTGTTATTTATCGACTTTCTGACAAGTCCACCTCTACCTGTCTCACTGACTTTGATTCGTAGTTTTCCTTCTTTCTGGATTCCTCTTCGCCCTCCCTTATTCTCAAGGATTCTAACATTCATGTTGATAACCCCTTTGACCCTTATGCTTTAAAACTCCTTTCCTTTACCTCATCATTCAAAATCCAGCTTTGTTCTACTGCCCCCACTCACCAGTATGGCCACTGCTTTGGCCTTGTATTCTTCTCTAATTGCTTACCCTCAAATCTCTGTACCTCACTTCTTCTCTTATCTGACCATCACCTGCTAAGCATCACTCTTCACCCGCAGCCTGGGCTTTGGAAGATGTGTCTGCTGCCCGGTGCTGGAGCCAAATCCAATGCTATGACACTGTTGTCAGGGCACTATCCCTGGCCACCAAATGTACCAGATCATACATAGTATCAGAAAGGAAGGCCGTAGCCAACTCCAAAAGAGGGGTAATATCATCTGGTGGAAGAAACTGAATCCACTGGAGCAAAGCTTGATGTCAGGCTGACTCAGACTGCCAGCTGAAGAATAGCAGCCACCACAATGAACAGGTTCTTCAACAACGAATCCATCTTTCGGTCTAGAAAATCTTTAAGGTCGATCTGCCTTCCACAGGAATAGTGGTCTGTCTAGTAACCACTGTGACCTGCATATCCACCTTGGGAATATCAAATCATCCAACACACTCCTTCTCCGGGAGAGCATAGATCTTCTTACACACCCTTAGCCCCTAGGCAGGGAGTTGGGAGAATCCCACTCTGTCTTGAAGGACTAGAAAAAGGGACCGTTATTTCTGGAGAGAGATCTGCAACTGTGAGCATATACTTCTGGTAATTTTCTAAAAGGAATTCTTTGTATTAAAGCTAATTAATCTGTGAACCCACTATTTTTTGTTAAATCGGTCAGGGCCTAGTAGCAGCAGTTTAAGTTTAAATTGAAAACACATAGGAGAACTTTCTGGTTACATTTCATACCCAGCAGAGAGCTTGTAGTTTAACTTTAATAGTCACTCAGGGCCTAGTAACAGCAAAGTACTTTTAGTTTAAATTTAAAACACAGAAGAGAGCTTTCCGGTTACATTTTCAACCCAGCAGAGAGCTTGTAGTCTAAATTTAATAGTCACTCAGGGCCTAGCATCAGCAAAGTACTTTTAGCTTACATTTAAGACACAGAAGAGAGCTTTCTGGTTAAATTTAGAACCCAGCAGAGAGCTTGTACTTTAAATTTCATAAGAAGTTAGAGCCTAGCAGCAGCTAAGAGCTATAATTTAAATCAAATCAGAATATAGCTTACCTCAGCAGCACAAGACAGGGTACTGTGTAGCAGCCCTCTTTTAATAAGTGTTATTTCCCTCCCTCCCTCACACCCACCCACCCCTGGGATAATCGTAGCTCTATAGGTACTTAAACATCTTAAAAGACAAGAGGTGCTTTCAGGTGAAGCTCATTACCCAAATCAGTCATACACTAAGGACCTGAGATTAATTAAGCTTCAGGTGAACAAGGTATATTACACGTATTAGGTACAGTTTTATTAGTATACATATCCATAGCAACCCTTAGTAAGTAAAGAACTTAGATCTAAACACAAACTTAAAACTAAGATGCAGACAGCAGTCCAGCAGCGGGATGGGGGCTTTCCAGTCTTTTGCATTGAGTGTCACATGTATGATTTTCTCCCAGTTGGTGAGAAGTCTTACATGTGCACTAGGTGCAAGGAGCTCTTTGCTCTCAGGGAATGAGTCCGTTCTCTAGAGGCTAGAGTAGCAGACTTGGAAAACATAAGACAGATAGAGAGGTACATAGACGAGACCTACAGGGATATAGTCCTAAAGTCCCAACTCCAGTCTGGCAGCATCCCTGTTGCCATGGAGGAAAGAGGTCACGTGACAGGACAGCATCAACCTGGTATGGCAGGAAGTGATCCTGTAACTAGGACCTGTCCTCCAGGTGATGTAAAACCCTCTCGCACCGAGGAAGTTTCTCCAGGGCCATGTGCCCATGAGGGAAGGGTTAGGACAGCCGTTATAGTTGGTGATTCGATCATTAGGCATGTAGATAGCTGGGTGGCTGGTGGACGTGAGGATCACCTGGTAACATGCCTACCTGGTGCGAAGGTAGCGGACCTCACGCGCCACCTAGATAAGGTCTTAGATAGTGCTGGGGAGGAGTCTGCTATCTTGGTACATGTTGGTACCAATGTCATAGGAAAATGTGGTAGGGAGGTTCTGGAGGCAAAATTTAGGCTTTTAGGTAGGAAGTTGAAATCCAGAACTTCCAGGGTTGCATTCTCCGAAATGCTTCCTGTTCCACGCGCAGGACCCAAAAGGCAGGCAGAGCTCCGGAGTTTCAATGCGTGGATGAGACAATGGTGCAGAGATTAGGGTTTTGGATTTGTTAGGAACTGGGGAACATTCTGGGGAAAGGAGGGGCTCTTCCGAAGGGATGGGCTTCACCTTAACCGGGATGGAACCAGGCTGCTGGCATTAACCTTTAAAAAGGAGATAGAGCAGCTTTTAAACTAGATATTAGGGGAAAGCCGACAGTCGCCCAAGAGCGGATGGTTTGGAAAAATGTATCCTTGAAGGATACTACCAAAAGCAGAGAGGTCCCACAAAAGAGTAAAGTAGCCCAAATGGCCTCAAGTATGGAGCAGACACAGCTTAAAGATCCCAAATTACCCATGTCTACCAATAGCCAAATTAATATGAATAAAATACAATCTCTAAAATGCTTGTATGCAAATGCTAGAAGTCTGAAAAATAAGATGGGAGAGTTAGAATATATAGCACTAAATGAAAGGTTAGATATGATTGGAATATCAGAGACATCGTGGAAGGAGGACAACCAGTGGGACACTGTGATACCTGGGTACAAACTATATCGTAATGATAGAGCTGATCAAATTGGTGGAGGGGTTGCTCTCTATGTTAGAGAGGGCATTGAGTCAGAAAGGATTAAAGTTTTACAGGAAACAAAATTTGCTGTAGAATCTCTATGGATTGAAATTCCATGTAAATGGGGGAAGGCGATGGCAGTGGGGGTGTACTATCGAGCGCCTGGCCAGAATGACCAAATGGATGATGAAATGCTCAAAGAAATCAAGGAAGCTAACAAAGGTTACAGCGCAGTAATAATAATGGGTGATTTCAATTACCCTGGTATCGACTGGGTTAGTGTCACGTCAGGACATGCTAGGGAGATAAAGTTCCTAGATGAAATAAATGACTGCTTCTTGGAGCAGCTGGTTCATGAACCAACCAGAGGGGAAGCCATATTAGACCTAGTCCTTAGTGGAACACCAGATCTAGTGCAAGAGATAAGGGTGTTGGGGCCACTTGGCAATAGTGATCATAGCATGATCGCCTTTGATTTAATTAGTGGAGGAGGGATAGTAAGGAAATCCACAGTACTACCTGTTAACTTTCGAAAGGGAGACTATGATAAAATGAGGAACACAGTTAAGAAAAAACTAAAAGGAGCAGTTGCAAAGGTTAAAGACGTACATCAGGCTTGGCTGTTGTTGAAAAATACTATCTTGGAAGCCCAGACCAGCTGTATTCCACACTTTAAGAAAAGTGGAAGGAAGTCCAAAAAATTGCCAGCATGGTTTAAAGGTGAGGTCAGAGAGGCTGTTGTTGCCAAAAAAGCATCTTTCAGGAAATGGAAAAAAGAGCCAAACGACGAAACCTGGAAACAGCACAAGCACTGGCAAGTCAAATGCAAGGCATTGATAAGGCAGGCAAAGGGAGAATTTGAGAGGAAGCTTGCTGCGGAAGCAAAAACACGAAATAAAGACCTTTTCAAGTACATTCATAGCAAAAAACCTGTGGGAGAGTCATTTGGTCCATTAGATGATAAAGGGGTTAAAGGAGCACTAAGAGGCGACAAGCCGATAGCGGAGAAACTGAATGAATTCTTTGCTTCGGTCTTTACTGAGGAAGATGTAGGGATGTTACCCATGACTGAAGTGGTATTTAAAGGTGCGGAAGAATTGAAGGAAATATTGATACATCGGGAAGATGTATTACAACTATTAGATAAACTGAAGAGTAACAAATCACCTGGGCCGGATGGTATACATCCAAGGGTGTTGAAAGAACTGAAATATGAGATTGCAGACCTGCTATTAGTAATCTGTGAACTATCAATAAAATCATCTCTAATACCTGAAGATTGGAGGATCGCCAATGTAACACCAATTTTTAAAAAGAGTTCCAGGGATGATCCGAGAAACTACAGACCGGTGAGCCTGACATCAGTACCGGGAAAAATGGTAGAAACCATTATAAAGAATAAAATTACTCAGCATGTAGATAGTCATGACCTAATGGGAGACAGCCAACATGGCTTTAGACAAGGAAGATCTTGTCTTACTAATCTGTTATGTTTTTTTGAAGGAGTGAATAAACAGGTGGACAAAGGTGAGTTGGTTGATATTGTGTATCTAGACTTTCAGAAAGCCTTTGACAAGGTCCCTCATCAGAGACTTTTGGCAAAACTAAAGAGTCATGGGATAGGAGGCAGTGTACTATTGTGGATCAGGAACTGGTTAAAAGATAGAAAGCAGAGGGTAGGGCTAAATGGCCAATTTTCCCAATGGAGAAAGGTGAATAGTGGTGTGCCCCAGGGATCTGTGCTGGGTCCGCTGCTTTTTGACATATTCATAAATGACTTGGAAAGTGGAATAACGAGTGAGGTTATCAAATTTGCAGATGACACAAAACTATTTAAAGTTGTTAAAACCCGAGAGGATTGTGGAAAATTGCAAGAGGATCTTGATAAATTGAAAGACTGGGCATCAAAATGGCAGATGAAATTTAATGTGGACAAGTGCAAGGTTATGCACCTAGGGAAGAACAACCCAAACTATGGTTACACGATGCAAGGTTCCACATTAGGAACCAACACCCAGGAAAAAGATTTAGGCGTCATTGTGGATACCATGTTAGAACCCTCGGCCCAGTGTGCAGCGGCGGCCAAGAGAGCAAATAGAATACTAGGTATGATAAGGAAAGGAATGGAAAATAAAACAAAAGATATTATAATGCCTCTATATCGTTCCATGGTGAGACCGCACCTTGAATATTGTGTGCAATTCTGGTCGCCGTATCTTAAAAAGGATATTGCGATTTTAGAAAAGGTTCAGAGAAGAGCCACCAAAATGGTAAAGGGGATGGAAGGATACTCCTATGAAGAAAGGCTAGAAAGGTTAGGGCTCTTTAACCTGGAAAAGAGACGGCTGAGGGGAGATATGATAGAAGTCTATAAATTAATGAACAGAGTGGAACGGGTAAACGTAGATCGATTGTTTACGTTATCAGAATATAGAAAGACTAGGGGACATGCAATGAAGCTACAGGGTAAACTATTTAAGACTAATAAAAGAAAATATTTTTTCACTCAACGTGTAATCAAAGTCTGGAATTTGTTACCGGAGGATGTAGTAAAGGCTGTTAGTGTAGCTGGGTTTAAAAAAGGTTTGGAGAAGTTCCTGGAGGAAAGGTCCATAAACCATTATTAAGAAGGGACCCAGGATATCAATGCTTGACCCAGTACAAGCATTGTGGAACCTGTGTCTTTTGGGGAAACTGCTAGGCACTTGTGACCTGGATTGGCCACTGTTGGAAACAGGATACTGGGCTTGATGGACCTTGGTCTGACCCAGTATGGCATATCTTATGTTCTTATGTTCTTATGGGATCAAATCCCTGATTATATCCAGGAACAGGAAGACAGTACTACTACTACTATTAATCATTCAAACAGGCCTTTATACTCTTATTTTGGATATTAATGCAGCTTATGATAGCATTGACCACATCCTAATGATCTCACGATTGCAAGAGATAGGCCTAGAAAACACTACTCTGAAATGGTTTCAGTCTTATCTCTCAGACAGAACCCAACAAGTAAGAATAGGTCACCATACGTCCAGTCAATACAATCAAAAACAAGGGCTGCCCCAAGGTTCCACCCTATCTGCCCTCCTTTCCAACTTATATCTACAGCCGATTTGCACTATTTTCAAAAAATTCAAAGTTTCATACCACATTTGCGTATGATATAATGTTATATCTCCCTCTCAACGTAGCAGACCCCATCCCTCAACAAATCATCAACTGCTCTAAAGAGGCTGAGAATTGGCTGACCTCCCACAATCTACACATAAAACTACAGCAAAACTGCAGCCCTATCTCGTATTACAAGATGTCAAGATTTTTCCCCACCTACAACTATCACATTCAATGACATACACATATCCGTCAAGAACGAAGTAAAATACCTTGGGGTCATACTTGACCAGACCCTCAACATGTCCCCCCACATAAATTAATTTTATTATTTATTTATTTACCTGGTTCTTCTATACAGCCCCTTCCAGAGATCAGGGAAGGTTTACAATAAACGAGAACATCTTACATGAAACAACTGAACTATTTACATAGTTACAAGCTACATTTTATAGTCAACGAGGGCATATTACATGGTAAAGTGGCTGAACTATTTACAAAGAATTACATGTTAAAGTTCAATGTGTAGATGAGCTGTTACATATATGTGAGGTAGTTACAGGTAACTAGGAACTTTATACAAGATTTATGATCAATAGAGGTTCTATATGGTAATGAGAGGAAAATGTGTTGCAAAGGTGGGTGGGTTACGGGGGTGAGGCAGGTAGTCGTAGGGTGTGTGTAATGGTTGTTTGTGTGGCAGGGTTTTCATTAGCATTTCCATAGTGCTCTTTGAATAGGTGTGGTTTTAGCTCCCTTCTAAATACCTGGAGGTCTTTGATCATATGACTCGATAGGGGTAGTGAGTTCCAGAGGGTTGGGGCAGTGAATGTGAATGCTCTGGAGCTCGTGGTCTGTTTCATTCTACGAATGGAGTGGGGTATTACAAGAGAGTGGTTTGCATTTTGCCTGTGGGATCTGGAATCTGATGGGGTTGGGATGAGAATGGATAGGTATGACAGAGAGATGTTGTTGATCAGTTTAAAGATTGTCACCAGCATCTTGTATTCTATCCGGCTCGATACTGGGAGCCAGTGGAGGTCATGTAAGATAGGGGTTATGTGATAAATTACACAACCAAAAAAATCTACTTCAAACTCAAACTGTTAAAACATCTACGTCCCCTTCTACCCATTCAAGATTTCAGAACAGTACTTCAAGCATTAATTACAGTAACTGAATTTAAAAAAGCATGGGACCAACACAGAAGATCTCTAAAGGTAAAAAGTGGACTGTTGTAGTTGTTGATATGGAAGGACAGACTAGATAGGCCATGTGGTCTTTTTCTGTCATCATGTTTCTATGTTTCTATGTTACACCACATTTTGACTATTGTAATAGTGCATTACAAGGATTAGCCAAACAGAGCATCAAGTCACTTCTAGTTGCCCAATATGTTGCTGCTCGTATTGTCTCACTTACTAGCATTTCTGAACACATTACACTGATTCTTTATGAATTACACTGGCTCCCCTTACATTGCAGAATTCACTACAAAATAATTATATCAACCTTCAAGATGCTTAGACAAATAGCCCCATCTCATCTCTTTACCCTAATCACACCACAAGAAGAAAACCGTCCAAAGCGAGACAACACCAAGAATAAACTACAAGTTCTACCAGATTTCTGTAGCTCTAATAAAGCGACCAATAGAGCCTTTTTCCACTATGCCCCCATAATCTGGAACGAACTCCCAACTGAGTTAAGAGAAAATATTGGCCTTTCCTCCTTCTGTAAAAAACTAAAACTTCTGTAAAAAACTGCACAATTCAAAAAAGAAGCGCCATCGGGCGCAGAAGAAGCCACTGGCCACATCAGAAGGCTCCCCCGATTGATCGGGGTCGAGCCGGGCTGCTCAGCGATATCCCCCACCAACGAACAACTGCCCAATCAGAGGGCTCTGCACAATTCAAAAAAGAAGCGCCATCGGGGGGGCCTGTGCCTGAGGGCCTCGCCAGAGAGCCCTTTGGCGTGGCCCTTAGGCGGGAGCCCCGTAGCATGAAACAACATACACAATCAAGAAGATCACAAAATTGCAAGATGACTCCGCAATGAAGAACCGATAACTCCTACAATTAGACACCAACTCTCCAGACTAACAACCAAGATCACCAAACAACTGTGAGTAACTCACCCCACACGGAGGACACTAACATGGAACATCAACCCCTTCACGCTCTTCTTGCACACAAAAGCAACAAACTCCTGTATGGACAGCAAATGTACAAAAGAACGTTCTTCCAACAAATGTATGCTATTATACTAATTCTTACCCTATGCTCTTACCAAACAAATGCATTTTACTACACTACCTACTTTACAGCCTTACAAGCTCCCCCCATTTATACGTATATCATACCTCCCTACCATACACCAGCCTATACACACATCTGCTTACTACAAACCTTCCAGCAAAAGACCTACCAGATAAATTCCAACAGAGCCATGGTCACAAACATCCATATCTCAATCACACTCTCCACATACCACTCACATAACCATAGGCCTGATAAATGCAAGATCAATATGCAACAAAACACACACTATTACCGATTACATCCATGAAAACAACATTGACATCCTATGCATTACTGAATCATGGCTCAAGATCACAGACCAGGTAATACTGAACCAAATGACACCACTAGCATTCACAGCATACAACTGCCCCAGAACCCAAAAACGAGGAGGCGGAGTACTATTCCTTGCCAGAACAGACTTAAGACTAAAGACAGCAACCTCCAAAAGCTCCGAATACTGCAAATTCATCAACACTGAAAACAAACATCTATCCATCTGCCTGATATACCGACCCCCCAACGCCCCAACAGAGGACACATCCAACATCCTGGATATGATATATGCAGCTAACTCAAGACGCTCATTGTGCTAGGAGACTTAAACCTCACATCTGCCTCAACAACAATTGAAATCACTTTTCACAAAGCTATGGAATCCATTCAACTCAAGCAAGTCTTATCGGGCCAATCCCATCGCTCTGGCTCCATACCAGATTGCATATTCGTGACAACTAACACCCTAAATCAAGGTCTCATGACACCACCTAAATACACCAATACCATGGTCAGATCACCATGCCATATCATTTGTGCTCCACCACAATACCCAAAAGACAACCTGGAAAACGGAACAGCCAACCAGACACTTCAAAGCTTTTAACAAAGAGCACTTCCTCAAGGATACTATGCAGTCCCTACCCCGAGATTTCACTGACCTGGACGAAGCTATCAACACATGAAATACCACCATCCTTGCCGCATCTCAAGTCACACCTCGAATGAATTCACACCACAGCAAAAACAGGCCCAGATCAACACCATGGTACTCCAACACAATAAGAGAATCCGAAAGAAAATTACGACAAGCGCTGGAGACGTAACAAATCAGAAACTACACTGAAACAATACCAGGAGAAGCAAAAAGATTACAATAACTTAATAAACAAATAAACATAAACAACAATACAATACAAACCTTGTACTAAAAGCCTGTAATAAACCTAAAGAACTCTTCAACATTGTTCGTACCCTAACAAATGACCCAACAATGAAAGACGAATGCAAGATACACCCACAAACCTTCGCTGATTATCTAATAGCCAAGTACAGTACCACCACATCCCATGAGAACATCTCTCTTATGGACATACCAACTACAGATGGCTCAACAACTACCAATCAATGGAAGTACTTCAGCATTCCATCAACAAACAAATAGAACAAACCATCACTGCTCTAAACACCACCACTTCTCCATCGGACCCCTGCTCGGTGACTTGGATTAAATCCACCAAAGAAGAATTCAACACATTCATCCAAAAGATAGTAAGTACCTCTCTTACTCAGGGCTACATGCCAAAAGCACTCAAGCAATCTACTATCCGCCCCATTCCTAAAACCACCTCATCCAACAATACTGACCCTTCAACCTACCGCCCAATATCCAGCCTCCCATTCCTGGCTAAAATAACTGAAGAAATTGTACAGAGACAACTCCAAGATCATATTGACGAATGTGCCCCACTAGACCCCCACCATCACGGATTCCATCCAAAACATGGCGTTGAGACACTCCTCATACAACTATTCGATAACATAATCAAAGGAATAGACAAGATAAAGAGGGCTTCTTATTAATATTTATAGATATATCATCAGCCTTCGACACAGTCTCCCATCACATCCTATTGAAGTGTCTAATGGAGATTGGACTACAAGATACCACTATTAAATGGTTTAAATCATACCTCAAAAATAGACAGCAGAGAGTAAAATCTGGGAACCTCACTTCAGCACCCTTCAGAACTACTCAAGGAGTTCCCCAAGGCTCATCACTATCAGCTCTTCTCTTTAACATCCATATTCAGCCTATATGCAAAATATTTAACAAATACAAAATACAATACGCCATACTGTATATGCTGACGACATCATGGCATATACCCCTATTCAACTGGACTCCCCAGATTACACCACTATATCTACCTGCATTCAAGAACTGACAACCTGGCTAACTAACATCAACATAAAAAAATCTGAAGCAATCATCATTACGAGAGACCCCACATTCATTCATCCTACTTCTATCAACATATCAGATACATGATTACAATAAAAGATGAAGTCCGATACCTTGGAGTGATTCTAGACAAGCAACTCACCCTCCAACCGCATATAAACAAGATATCGAAAATGGCCTTCTTCAAACTTGCAACGCTCCGGAGACTAAAACCTCTCCTCAATAAAGAACATTTCCGCACAGTATACCAGGCCATAATTACACCTGTTCAGGACTACTGTAATATACTATTCCAAGGTCTGCCCAAACAAACCACCCATCCCCTACAAAAAGTACAGAACACTGCTGCCCGCATCATTGCTAGCGCTTCAATACAAGACCATCTAACTCCAATACTACACGATCTGCACTGGCTACCAATTTCATCACGTGCAAAATATAAATCAGCACTCACCATCTTCAAAATTAAAGACAATATGTCAGCAGGAATACTACAGGAACTCATCGGAACCAAAACAAGCAAAAGACCAGAGAGAAACAGCACCAAAAACAATATGCCAACACCTAGTCTATTCACAAGAACCAACAAATCCATATCCATGCGAACCTTCTCTCTTGCTGCTCCTGCTATCCAGAATGGCCTCCCAGATAATCTAAAATCAACAACAGATATAAAAGAATTCCAGAAGCTGCTCAAAACCACTCTATTCATTGAACAATTCAATGAAGACCACCAATCACCCTAATCACTACACAAACAGATTTAAGCCATGACACACACACCATACAAACACCCCACTACTCTCATTAAGATGTATATAGTTTAAATAATGTTACAAGAGACTTTTCAGGTTTTTTGAAGTTATAATGTTACTGTTTATATTTACAAGTTCTTTGTATAAGTTGACATTTTGCAAGTTCTTTGTATAAGTTGAAGTTTATTGTAAACAACCTTGATTGAATGAAAAGGCAGTATAGAAAAACGGTTAAATAAATAAATCAATAAAAACCCATCTGTTTAGGAAACATTTGGATTCCTTCACATCCCCCCTAACAATGTCCAATCCCAAGCTATACCAAACACCCCCCACCGCCCCAACATATACACTCCTATTGCTCCTCTACTAATTCACGGTCCAGTCTGGTCCTTATTGTCTAATTGGATATTGTAATATAGTTATGGCAATTACTCTCTGTACATAGTTATAGTTAACTGTTTATTACATAGAAACATAGAAACATGATTACAGAAAAAGACCACATGGCCTATCTAGTCTGTCCTTCCATATCAACAACTACAACAGTCCACTTTTTACCTTTAGAGATCCTCTGTGTTGGTCCCATGCTTTTTTGAATTCAGTTACTGTCCTCATCTCTACCACCTCCACTGGGAGACTATTCCACGGATCCACTACTCTTTCTGTAAAGAAATATTTCTGCATATCACTCCTGAATCTATCTCCCTTCAACCTCATCCCATGTCCCCTCGTAGCAGAACTTGCTTTCAATTGAAAGAGGCTCTCTCCCTGAACATTTATGCCACAGAGGTATTTAAACATCTCAATCATATCACCTCTATCCCGCCTTTCCTCTAAGGTGTACATATTAAGATCCTTAAGTCTGTCCTCATATGCTTTATAATGAAGCCCACTAATCATTTTAGTAGCCACCCTCTGCACCGACTCCATCCTGTTCACAGCCTTTTGAAGGTGCGGTCTCCAGAATTGCACACTATACTCCAAATGAGGTCGCACCAAAGACTTATACAGAGGCATTATCACCTCCTTTTTTCTGCTAGTCATTCCTCTCCATATGCACCCAAGCGTCCTTCTAGCTTTTGCCGTTGCCTTTTCTACCTGTTTAGCTACTTTAAGATCATCAGACACAACCACGCCTAGGTCCCGCTCTTCTTTAGTGGACAAAAGTACTTCACCTCCTATACTGTATTGCTTCCTTGGATTGCTGAAGCCCAAATGCATGACCTTACATTTTTTAAAATTAAATCCCAGCTGCCAAATTCTAGACCATTCTTCAAGCTTAGCTAGATCCCTCCTCATGTTATCTACCCCTTCCTGGGTGTCTACTCTATTGCAGATTTTGGTATCATCTGCAAAGAGGCAAACCTTACCCGACAGCCCTTCCGCTATATCACTAACAAAGATGTTAAAAAGAATCCGACCAAGGACAGATCCCTGGGGTACACCACTGGTAACATCCTTCTCCTCAGAGTGAGCTCCATTTACTTGTACTCTTTGTCGCCTCCCACCCAACCAATTTTTAACCCAAGCAGTAACTTTAGGGTCCATCCCTAGGGTGCTCAGTTTGTTTATAAGTCGCCTGTGAGGAACAGTGTCAAAGGCTTTACTGAAATCTAAATACACCACATCTAGAGCTCTCCCTCAGTCCAACTCCCTGGTCACCCAGTCAAAGAAATCAATCAGATTTGTCTGACAAGACCTGCCTCTGGTAAATCCATGCTGCCTCGGATCCTGTAATCCGCTGGACTCCAGAAACCTCACTATTTTCTCTTTCAGCAGCATTTCCAATAATTTACTCACCACCGAAGTTAAACTAACCGGCCTGTAGTTTTCAACCACATCCTTACTTCCGCTTTTGTGTAAAGGCACCACATGAGCCTCTCTCCAGTCCTTTGACACCACTCCCGACTCCAACGAGGCATTGAAAAGGTCAGTCAGTGGAGTTGCTAGAACATCCCCAAGTTCCCTCAGTATTCTAGGGTGTTATTAACTGTACATAGTTAATCTGTTACATGTAACTGAATCCGTTCTATGTAAACCGCCTTTGATCTATTTGGAAAAAGTGGTATAAAAATACGAAATAAATAAATAAATTGATATAGCATTACAAGGTGTACACCGTGCTGCACAAACATGTAAAGAAGACAGTCCCTGCTCGAAGAGCTTACAATATAATTAAAACAGACAGCACAATACAAGAGAAATAATGGCTTCAACAGGAAGAGGAGACACAAGGGGAACAAGAAATTAGGATTCAAAAGTGGTCTCAAGGAGGTAAGCCTTTAGTAATGATGTGAAGAGAGAGAGAGATGAGGCATTCCTAATAGGGACTATACATTTCAAGCAAAGGTAAGAGTTTGTGGCTTTTTAAATTAGCTCTCTGCCTGACAGCTGTTAAAAGGGTTTTAGTATATTTTTAAAACACGGTTACATTATTTTTGGTGCTTTAGTTTAAAAGGGGAAATACTTTCTTTAGTGGGGAAGGTTTAAAACTCTGCTTTAGTATCTTTCTCAGCTCTTTGAAGCTATTGACACCTCATCAGGAGTTAGTGGACCTAATTAGCCTGTGAAAGAACTGAGAGCAGCTGAGGCTTGCATAAAAGGCTTCAGAGCCATGCATTGTTGAGGCATTCCTAATAGGGGCTATACATTTCAAGCAAAGGTAAGAGTTTGTGGCTTTTAAATTACTAGTTCTCTGCCTGGGAGCTCTTAAAAGGGTATCCCTCTGAGCGTATCAAAAGTAATTTCATGGCTCTGGGACAGAGGGTGAAGCAGATAGGAGCACAGGTAGTGTTCTCTTCAATACTCCATGTTGAGGGTAAAAGCCAAGGCAGAGAAGCTTGCATCCTGGAGATAAATGCATGACTGTGTGGATGGTGTCAATGAGAGCATTTTGGTTTCCTGGACCATAGGATGCTATTCCAAGGGTTACAGAGCAGAGATGCATCCATCTGTCCAAGAAAGGTTGATGTATCTTCAGTAGCAGACTGGCTAATCTCCTGAAGAGAGCTTTAAACTAGATTTGTTGGGGATGTGTGAAGAAAGCCCCCAGGTAAGTGAAAGCCCCCAGGTAATTGAAACATTAAATACCTTTATAAAATGGGTAAAAGGGGCAACATATGGAAAGGGGTGTGTATAAATGTCCATAGCATGAGAAATAAGATCCCAGATGTAAAAGCTTTAATGGGAGAGGCTGACTTGGATTTAGTGGCAGTTACTGAAACATGGCTCACAGAAAACCATGACTGGGATGTAACTATACCAGGCTATTCAGAAAGGACAGGGTAGGAAGAAGGGGAGAAGGAGTGACACTATATATAAAAATAATATTAAAGCATTGGAACTACAGAGCTTAAAAGGGAGAGAGGAGGCACTGTGGGTTAAACTAGAAAGAGGGAAAGAGAAATCTGTTTGAATTGGTGTGATATACAGACCTCCCTCACAGGAGAAAGAGGTGGACGGAGAGTTAATTGAAGACATACGCAGCATTGCTAGGAAAGGGGAAGTGATACTGATAGGGGATTTCAATATGCCAGTTGTTGATTGGCACATTCCTGCTGCAGTATCATCTAGAAGTAAGGAGATCCTGGATTCTCTACAGGGAGAACTATTCAGGCAACTGGTAACAGAATCCACACGTGAAGGGGCCATACTGGATTTGGTCCTTACCAATGTTGAAAGTGTTTCTGATGTTATAGTGGGAGATCATTTTGCATCCAGTGATCACCAGATGGTGTGGTTCAGTATTAGGACTAGGACTGTTAGAATCCATTCAAAAGCAAGGGTCTTAGACTTTAGGAAAACTAACTTTGCCAAGATGGACCAATACCTCAGTGAGTCGTTAGTGGGATGGGAACAGCTGGGGGATGTAGAAAAACAATGGGCAAAACTGAAAGGGGATATTTTAAGGGCAACCAACCTTTTTGCTAAAATGGTAAATAAAGATAAAAGGAATAGGAGACTGCTAACATTTCTGAAAAATGTCTTATCCCCCATTTTATTGCATTGGCTATTTCCTCCACTTTTTGAATCTTTGCTTTCCTGACTACTTTGCTAGCTTTAAGTTTTTCCAAATATAGATGCCTGTCTTCCTCTCTCTGTGATCTCTTGTATTTCATGAAGACCTCCCTCTTTTTCTTCACCTTTTCAACTACTTCTTTTGAAAACCATAGCGGTCTCCTTTTATTTTATTTACAATTTTAACAAAAAGGTTGGTTGCTCTTAAAATATCCCCTTACCAGTCCTAACACCCCCATCAGCCCATAGCCCATTACCATTCCTAACCCTAACTGCTAATCTTCCGCCAACCTTGTCATGCTCATATTACCCCTCTTCTCAAGTCACTTCATTGGCTCCCTATCCGTTTCTGCATCCAGTTCAAACTTCTCCTACTGACCTATAAGGGCATTCACTCTGCAGCAATTCATACCTCCCTACACCATTCCTCGGTAACTCCGCTCTTCTGGCAAATCGCTTCTATCTATGCCCTTCTCTTCTATTGCCAACTCCAGACTTCGCTCCTTTCACCTTGCTGCACCTTACATCTGGAACAAATTACCTGAGTCTGTACGTCAGGTGCCTTCTCTGACCCTTTTCAAATCCAGGCTGAAAACTCACCTCTTCGCTGCTGCTTTCAGATCTTGACTCACCTGATCTCCTTGGGTTTCCTGACCATTCCCCCTTGATGTATCTCTGTCTACACCTACTGTGTTGTCTGTCTTGATTAGACTGTAAGTTCTGATGAGCAGGGACTGTCTCTTACATGTCTGTGCAGCACTGCATACATCTTATAGTGCTATACAAATGCTCAGTAGTAGTAGTAAGAGGGTGCTCTGAAGGGGTTGTATCGGATGATCCCCTATGAAGCAGGTGGGGGTAAGGTTTTGAAGTGAAGTTGATAACCTCTTTGGACAATCTGGAGTATCCACTGCTCTGATGTTATGAGGTGCCACCTGTGGGCATTGTGAAGAATTTTGCCTGCAATGTGGAGGGGCAGATTGGCAATGCTGTCTAGGAAGAAGTAAAAAAACAGGTTTAGGCTGTGCCTATGCAGCTGGTTGAGGTTTAGGAGTTTTAGGTTTTTGAGGTTGGCGAGGAACCTGCTGCCTCTGCTGAGATTGATAGGTAGCATAAGACAGGTAAGAAGGATAGTATCTCTTCTTTTTAGAATAGAAAGATTTCTTGGGAAGAGCCTTTCTTTTGGATGGGTCAGCTGTCTTCCTGGAAAGGTGTTTTAGGGTGAGATCATCTGTTTCAATCTCCCCTGCTTTTTCACTCCAATCCTTACCAAAAACGGTTTTCTCCAGTACATGGGATATTGGCCAGTTTATCCTGGACCAATTCTGCAAAACCCAATGCAGATTGCTGAAGCTCTGCTGGTGGACTCAAAAGCATCAAAAGAGGCTCTGGTAAGAAATTTAGAAGTGTTCTGACCTTGCTTAATGAGGTTATGGAATGAATCCTGCTTATCTTCTGGAAGCAGGGGGAGAAAAGTCTCCAGATCCCTGGTGTCATCCTTTAGGACAGGGGTCTCAAACTCAAATTGCTTTGAGGGCCAAATGAGGACTTGTAGAGTAACCCGGGGGCCGCACAAGACGCAGGCCTCATTTGCATAAGGGCATCATTTGCATAAGGGCACATTTGCATAAATATTTGCATAATGTTACCATACACTAACTTTTAGTAAACATGCCTCTTAATGAGTGTATGGATAAAGAAAGACTAAAAGATTTCTACATTACTATAAACCAGTGCCAACCACCAGGCACATTAGGAACTACTAGAAACACTGCTCATTTAGAACCCATAGCAAACCTGCCGTGTCCTAACAGCACTACCAGGACTCACAAAGCACCATACCCTAACTATCAAAAGGCAACACTGCAAATATTAAATCAACACATTTCAGAGAATAACAATACATGACCTACTCGGGAAAGAGAACAAGTGGCAATGTCAAATAGGAATTACATAAACAGAATACCTCAGCTCAGTTACACATGCAGAACATACACCATCACCAAACAAGGAATCACAATTTAGAAACAGGAAGACAATTAAACTGGGAACCCCAAAAGCCAAACTTAGAATGTACAACACTGTAGAAATAAAACTATACATTGATTTCCTCTTGTATTAAATAAAGTGCAGACGTTAAAGATGCACATTTCCAAGAGCTGACATATTTCAGTTAATAAATTCAAAATAAAGAGATATTTTTCTACCTTTTGTGCATTTTTTTTTCAGTTGCAATTGTTCCAGCCACTTTCTTCTGGTTTCTTCGTGTCTTCTGCTAACTCTCCATCGTCTGCTGTCCATTTGTCCTTTCTTCTTTCCTAGTTTTTTTCCATTCTCTCTACATCTGCTTTAACATACTAATCATTCTCCTTTTGCTCTTTCCTCATTCCTATTTCATCCACTCAAATTTTACCCCTCCATCCTCAATCCCCACTTACTCTCCCAATACCCGGCCAATTGTAGATTTTTCTTCCCTCCCACACTAAATATATTTCCCCTCTCCATTTCACTCTCCCAGCCTCATCCCATTCTAATCGTCCCCCAACATCAACTCCCTTCTAGCTCCTGCCCCACCCAGCATCCGCTCCCTTCTAGTCCCCGCATCATCAGCCCATTTCCAGTCCTAGCTCCCTCCCCTCCCAGCCCATTTCCTTTCCAAGCCCCCTTCCACTCAGCCCATTACCATTCCAAGACCCTGTCCCCATCAGCTATTTGCAGTTCAAGCTCCCCCTTCTACTCGGCCCATTTCCAGTCATAGCACCCCCCCCAGTCCATTACCAGTTCTCGCCCCCCCCCATAGCCCATTATCGGTCCTAAGCCCCCAACAGCCCACTTCCAGGCCTAACCCTTCCATCACCCCATCTTCATTCTTAGCCCCCCCATAACACCATTTTCAGTTTTATCCACCCAATCTGACCACCTCCAGTCATTACCCCCATCAACCCATTTCCAGTCCTAACCCCCCCCCCAGCAGCCCACATCAAGTCCTGCTCCCCCCCCCCAGCAGCCCACATCAAGTCCTGCTCCCCCCCCAGCAGCCCACATCAAGTCCTGCTCCCCCCCCCAGCAGCCACATCAAGTCCTGCTCCCCCCCCAGCAGCCCACATCAATTCCTGATCCCCCCCCCTGCTTCCCACATCAAGTCCTGCTTCACCCCTCCCCAGCAGCCCACATCTTTTCCTGCTCCCCCCCCCAGCAGCCCACATCAAGTCCTGCCCCCCCCCAGCAGCCCACATAAAGTCCTGCTCCCCCCCCCCCACCCCACATCAATTTCTTCTACCCCCCCCAGCAGCCCACATAAAGTCCTGCTCCCCCCCCCAGCAGCCCACATCAAGTCCTGCTCCCCCCCCAGCAGCCCACATCAAGTCCTGCTCCCCCCCCAGCAGCCCACATCAAGTCCTGCTCCACCCCCAGCAGCCCACATCAAGTCCTGCTCCCCCCCCCAGCAGCCCACATCAAGTCCTGCTCCCCCCCCAGCAGCCCACATCAAGTCCTGCCCCCCCCCCAGCAGCCCACATCAAGTCCTGCTCCCCCCCCCCAGCAGCCCACAACACGTCCTGCTCCCCCCCCCAGCAGCCCAAATCAAGTCCTTCTCCCCCCCCCCGCAGCCCACATCAAGTCCTGCTCCCCCCCCCAGCAGCCCACATCAAGTCCTGCTCCCCCCCAGCAGCCCACATCAAGTCCTACTCCCTCCCTCCCGCCCGCCCTCCCCCCGGCAGAGCCCATCCTGCTTGCCTGCCTGCCTTGCTTGTGAGTTCTTCACTGCTTCGGCTTTCAGAGCCGCGAAGGGAGAGCTTCTCCCTCGCGACTCTTTTAAGCTCGCCGGGGCAGATGGGAAATTTCCCATCTGCCCCGGCGAGCTTAACAGAGTCGCGAAGCAGAGAAGAACTCACAAGCAAGGCAAGCAGGAAGGGATGGGGGCGGGACTTGCGATATTGCTGCTACCGCCGCGGCAGCAGCCAGCTTTTTTGTAAAGTTTAATTTTCCCGCGGCGGCAGCAGCAGCAGAAGCCGGTTTTTTTTTTTTCCTGGGCATCGCGGGCCGAAGCCGGTTTTTTTTTTTCCTGGGCATCGCGGGCCGCACAAAGGTCTCTCGCGGGCCGCATGCGGCCCGCGGGCCGCGTGTTTGAGACCCCTGCTTTAGGAACATGTCCATGTAAAGCATGTAAGAGTTGATTCTGGAGGCTAACATGCATGCCTGGTAACTTTGATGCCCAAAGGCGGTTCTTGATTCTCTGCCAAGAGGCATGGATGAATAGTTTTTGGAGCTCTTAATTTGGTGCATCGCTGATTCCATCACCATTGAGTGGTGGGGAAGTTGAGGTTTATGGAAACTTGGGCACTCTGGCACTCAGTACATGGTATAGAGTCTCTTGCTAACAGGAGGAACCATGAGCGGGGCTTCCCACATGCAAAGCATAAGGTCCTGAAGGATATGATGCACTGGTAAGGTAGCAGTCTCTTGGGGCATTGGAGTATCTCCAATTCCTCAGCCCTCGGTTCCTCTTCCAAGGCTACCCTGATGGAGAGCCCTGCTGCCATGTCAAGGATGAAGTCCTGAAAGGATATATCATCTGGTGGGGACCTACGCCATTCCTGAGGTGGCAAAGGATCTGAAAGGGCATCAGGAAGTTCCTGGAAATCAGTGACCCCACGTCTGATTCTGAAGAACTTGTATCAGAGTCCGGCCAAAAATCAAAGTATTGGCAATCATGGCTTCGACCTCAATGCTTCATGGAAGTCGACGGTCGATGCCGATACTGATACTCAGAGGTATCAGAACCGAGAGGAATGGGAGCCTGAGTCTGTTGGATACCAGGAGCATCGACCAGTTCCAACTGAGGATTGGCCTCGGGTGTTCCGATGATGCCAGCTTGAGGGCCAGTACTGGGGCCGATACAATGCTCGGCTATAGGCTTGGTACTGAAGCCTGAACTCCTGAAGCTTTCAATGTTACAGACATTGAGGCTGCCAGGAGTACTGACAAACTCCTTTTGAGAGCCAGCATGCGCTGGTCTAGGGAGATGGCAGATGTCTGGGGTGGAATCATATACGTGACTCTGAGCCACCGTCCCAGAACAAGGAACCGGTAGCTCTCCAGAGGTCCATACTTGTGCTTTGGAGGACACATCCTCCCACCAGGGCTGTTTGGCTGGCCAATGTGCATCAGATGCACCTCTAGGGGAATCACAGTGCTTATGTTGGGACTTTTTCCTGGCATCGAATTGGTCTTTGATGCTGAAGATTTGGAAATGGCCACAGATTTTAATTTATTTCTGTGTTTGGACTTTAAAGAAGCCTGAGACCCGTGAGAAGAAGTCAATGCCCTTGATAAATTGGAAGCCACTGAAAACGAATCCAAGGCAAACAATGATCCAAACTGCCTGGATTGGCTCTTGAGGCCTCTCTTTGTCATTTGCTGGCACAAAGGACAAGAAGTGGGTTCATGGTCAGGACCCAAACATTTTAAACACCAGTCATGTTTAGCAGTGGCTGAAATAGTACTGGTGGTACATTTTTTTAAAACCACTGATTGGATTTTCCATGCCTGAAAAAATTGTCTTTGAAGAGTGAAGACAAGGCTATGGTGGCCTAAGGCCTAGGCCAGCAGTGAGAACCGTGGTGAAAATCAATAGAAAAGAAAGAGAAAAAAATGAAAAGAAATATTGGGACTGGTGTCTGGCTCGACAGTACTGGCGTCAACAAGGAGGCAAAAAGCATGACACAAAGGGCACCAAAAAAGAGAGTTTTTCAGTGGTGAAAGGATGGACATCCTACTGGCTCTGCAGAAAATGAAGAACTGAGGAGAGAAGTTGGGAAGGCGGGAAGGCAGGCACGCAGGTGCAGAGGAGTGCTCCCAAAGGCTTTCCTAGTGAATGCTGAGAGTGTTCCTGTGCGAGCTCCATCGGGGACGTCACCCATATGTGAAGACTGCATTCCTGCTTGTTCCTGCAGATAACATTGCTCCATTTATTCTGGAAAGATCTTTCTGACAAGTAAGAACAGAACTACTCAAGCAGCAAACTACCAACTCCCACAGGTCCTCAAGATGGAATACAAGAAGATTATGGTCAATTAGGTTGAAAGCTGTAGATAAATCTAATTTTAATAAAAAAGAATTCTTCCCTGCATCTAAGGTCATTCTGATTTTATTAATCAAAGAGACTAGGGAAGTCTCGGTGCTATGGAAGGATCTGAAAGCAGATTGATATGGATGAAGCACATGAGTATTCTCCACAAAGATCATCAATTGCTGAAGCACTAATTTCTTTACAGTTTTGGACAAAACTGACAGACTGAATACTGGACAATAGTTGGCCATTATGGAAATATCCAATCCTCATTTCTTAAGCAAAGGATGTACCCTGGTTGTTTTCCAGGTTAAAGGAGCAAACCATTAAGTAAAACTGCCTATGGCCATTTCTGAGATAAAAGGAAGAAGACTTAACTGAGAGTTTTTAAACTGCTCTCCAACCATGTGTTTCCTTATCATTCCCCTAGACATATCCTCGTCCCCAGCTGTTGTTTTGCCTGTCTTGACTAGACTGTAAGCTCTTATGAGTAGGGACTGTCTCTTAGATGTCTCTGCACAGTGCTGTGTACACCTTGTAGAGCTATGCAAATGATTAGTAGTAATAGTAGTAGTAATGAGGAAGGGGTAGTGAGCCGCAGTGAGGAAAAGCACTTTCTCCACAGTCAGCTGAGAAAATAAATTAGGCAGACTATGAATGACAAAACTGGGAGGAGGAAAACTGGTCTGCACTGTCTCAGGAGAAGCTGGCTGTACAATGTTAGAAGAAACAGGTAGTGAAAGAGACACTTTAGTATCAAAAACATCTGCAAATTGATCTGAAGTAAGATCATTGATTCATAATATGAAGGAATGAAAAATTTCAAATCAGCTTTGAAGAGTTGTATAGGATAATTTCCATAGGTATGGATAAAAGCTGAAAATTGAGCTTTTTTAGCCTTGCATAACTTAATCTTATAACTATGCAAATATGTCTTATAGCGAAGAAGATCCAAGGATGATTAGGGCTATTTCCAATACTGTTCTGCTTCATGAGGTTGCTGTCTTAAAAGGGCAAGACATGCATAAAACTAAGGTTGGCGGGAGGCTTTTGATATCCTCACTTCTTTCAGTGGGGCTACTGTATTAAGGGTATATAGAAGCAACTTATTCCAGAGACTAACTTGGTCTTCTAGATAGCGTAGTTACTCACCTGTAACAGGTGTTCACTGAGGACAGCAGGAATCAGTCCTCACATATGGGTGATGTTGGCACCAACGGAGCCCTGCGTGGAGCATTTCCCCAGCTTTCAAAGGTCCCCTTCCCGCCCAAGGATGCCATCTTGCTCAGTCAGATGACATAGTTAAAAGATGGCAAAAATAAAAGATGGTAAAGAAGTAACTCCAAGGGGAGAAGGAAGGGTTGTGAGGACTGATTCCTGCTGTCCCTGGAGAACACCTGTTACAGGTGAGTAACTACGCTTTCTCCGGGAACACGCAGGAAGTCAGTCCTCACATATGGGACTCCCAGCTACAGGCTACCGAAGCCCATAGCCAAAAAAAAACAGTCGCCCTAAAGGGGAGCCGTGAGCAGCAGCAATTGAGTCAGTAGCTACAGACTATAGTAGGATCCCTGTGTCCAATGAAAACCAGCACTCCGGTAGCCTGAACACAGAAGGATCGAGGGTAGGAGTTGGGACTTTCTTTCCAGGCAGTAATGGGCTGCGAATGTATGGACTGAAGACCAGGTGGTGGCCCGGCAGATGTCCACCAACGGGATAGAGTGCAAGTTTGCCACCGAGGCTGCCATGGCCCTGACATGGTGCGCAGTGACATGGCCTTCCAGCGAGAGCCCCGCCTGCTCATAGGCAAGGGCGATACAGTCCGCCACCCAGGTGGACAGTGTATGCTTGGTCACCGCCTCCCCAACCTTCTGGGGTCATAGGAGACAAAAAGCTGAGTAGCTTTGTGGTGGCCCTGAGTGTGTTGGATATAGGACAGAGCCCTCTTACAGTCCAAGGTGTGAAGAACTGTCTCCGCCCAAATGGAGTGAGGTCTCGGAAAGGAGGTAGGAAGTACTACTTTCTGGTTGAGATGGAAGGACACTACTACCTTCGAAAGGAATTTAGAGTGCATGTGGAGCACCACTGTTCTTGTAGAACCTGGTATAAGGTGCTTCCGCCACTAAGGCCTGAAGCTCACTAACTTAAGAACATAAGAACATAAGATATGCCATACTGGGTCAGACCAAGGTCCATCAAGCCCAGTATTCTGTTTCCAACAGTGGCCAATCTAGGTCATACGTACCTAGCAGTTTCCCCAAGGGACACAGGTTCCACAATGCTTGTATTGGTTCAAGCATTGATATCCGGGTCCCTTCTTAATAATGGTTTATGGACCTTTCCTCCAGGAACTTGTCCAAACCTTTTTTAAACCCAGCTACACTAACAGCCTTTACTACATCCTCCGGTAACAAATTCCAGAGTTTGATTACACGTTGAGTGAAAAAATATTTTCTTTTATTAGTCTTAAATAGTTTACCCTGTAGCTTCATTGCATGTCCCCTAGTCTTTCTATATTCTGATAAGGTAAACAATCGATCTACGTTTACCCGTTCCACTCCGTTCATTAATTTATAGACTTCTATCATATCTCCCCTCAGCCGTCTCTTTTCCAGGTTAAGGAGCCCCAACCTTTTTAGCCTTTCTTCATAGGAGTAGCCTTCCATCCCCTTTACCATTTTGGTGGCTCTTCTCTGAACCTTTTCTAAAATTGCTATATCCTTTTTAAGATACGGCGACCAGAATTGCACACAATATTCAAGGTGCGGTCTCACCATGGAACGATATAGAGGCATTATAATATCTTTTGTTTTATTTTCCATTCCTTTCCTTATCATACCTAGCATTCTATTTGCTCTCTTGGCCGCCGCTGCACACTGGGCCGAGGGTTTTAACATGGTATCCACAAGGACGCCTAAATCTTTTCTTGGGTGGTGGTTCCTAATGTGGAACCTTGCATCGTGTAACCATAGTTTGGGTTGTTCTTCCCTAGGTGCATAACCTTGCACTTCTCCACATTAAATTTCATCTGCCATTTTGATGCCCAGTCTTCCAATTTATCAAGATCCTCTTGCAATTTTCCACAATCCTCCTGGGTTTTAACAACTTTAAATAGTTTTGTGTCATCAGCAAATTTGATAACCTCACTCGTTATTCCACTTTCCAGGTCATTTATGAATATGTCAAAAAGCAGCGGACCCAGCACAGATCCCTGGGGTACACCACTATTCACCTTTCTCCATTGGGAAAATTGGCCATTTAGCCCTACCCTCTGCTTTCTATCTTTTAACCAGTTCCTGATCCACAGTAGTACACTGCCTCCTATCCCATGACTCTTTAGTTTTGCCAAAAGTCTCTCATGAGGGACCTTGTCAAAGGCTTTCTGAAAGTCCAGATACACAATATCAACCGACTCACCTTTGTCCACCTGTTTATTCACTCCTTCAAAAAAACATAACAGATTAGTAAGACAAGATCTTCCTTGTCTAAAGCCATGTTGGCTGTCTCCCATTAGGTCATGACTATCTATATGCTGAGTAATTTTATTCTTTATGATGGTTTCTACCATTTTTCCCGGTACTGATGTCAGGCTCACCGGTCTGTAGTTTCCCGGATCACCCCTCGAACCCTTTTTAAAAATTGGTGTTACATTGGCGATCCTCCAATCCTCAGGTATTAGAGATGATTTTAATGATAGTTCACAGATTACTGATAGCAGGTCTGCAATCTCAAATTTCAGTTCTTTCAACACCCTTGGATGTATACCATACGGCCCAGGTGATTTGCTACTCTTCAGTTTATCTAATAGTTGTAAGACATCTTCCCGATGTATCGATATTTCCTTCAATTCTTCCACACCTTTAAATACCACTTCAGTCGTGGGTAACATCCCTACATCTTCCTCAGTAAAGACCGAAGCAAAGAATTCATTCAGTCTCTCCGCTATCGCCTTGTCGCCTCTTAGTGCTCCTTTAACCCCTTTATCATCTAATGGACCAACTGACTCTCTCACGGGTTTTTTGCTACGAATGTACTTGAAAAGGTCTTTATTTCACGTTTTTGCTTCCGCAGCAAGCTTCTTCTCAAATTCTCTCTTTGCCTGCCTTATCAATGCCTTGCATTTGACTTGCCAGTGCTTGTGCTGTTTCCAGGTTTCATCATTTGGCTCTTTTTTTCCATTTCTTGAAAGATGCTTTTTTGGCAACAACAGCCTCTCTGACCTCAGCTTTAAACCATGCTGGCAATTTTTTGGACTTCCTTCCACTTTTCTTAAAGCGTGGAATACAGCTGGTCTGGGCTTCCAAGATAGTATTTTTCAACAACACCCAAGCTTGATGTACGTCTTTAACCTTTGCAACTGCTCCTTTTAGTTTTTTCTTAACTGTTTTCCTCATTCTATCATAGTCTCCCTTTCGAAAGTTAAAGGGTAGTACTGTGGATTTCCTTACTATCCCTCCTCCACTAATTAAATCAAAGGCGATCATGCTATGATCACTATTGCCAAGTGGCCCCAACACCCTTATCTCTTGCACTACATCTGGTGTTCCACTAAGGACTAGGTCTAATATTGCTTCCCCTCTGGTCGGTTCATGAACCAGCTGCTCCAAGAAGCAGTCATTTATTTCATCTAGGAACTTTATCTCCCTAGCATGTCCTGTTGTGACACTGACCCAGTCGATGCCGGGGTAATTGAAATCACCCATTATTATTACTGCACTGTAACTTTTGCTAGCTTCCTTGATTTCTTTGAGCATTTCATCATCCATTTGTTCATTCTGGCCAGGCGGACGATAGTACACCCCCACTGCCATCGCCTTCCCCTTTTTACATGGAATTTCAATCCATAGAGATTCTACAGCAAATTTTGTTTCTTGCAAAACTTTAATCCTTTCTGACTCAATGCCCTCTCTAACATAGAGCGCAACCCCTCCACCAATTTGATCAGCTCTATCATTTCGATATAGTTTGTACCCAGGTATCACAGTGTCCCACTGGTTGTCCTCCTTCCACCATGTCTCTGATATTCCAATCATATCTAACCTCTCGTTTAGTGCTATATATTCTAACTCTCCCATCTTGTTTTGTAGACTTCTAGCATTTGCATACAAGCATTTTAGAGACTGTATTTTATTCATATTAATTTGGCTATTGGTAGACATGGGTAATTTGGGATCTTTAAGTTCTGTCTGCTCCATACTCGAGGGCATTTGGGCTACTTTACTCTTTTTTGGAACCTCTCTGCTTTTTGTAGTATCCTTCAAGGATACATTCTTCCGAACCATGCGCTCTTGGGCGACTGTCGGCTTTCCCCTATTATCTAGTTTAAAAGCTGCTCTATCTCCTTTTTAAAGGTTAATGCCAGCAGCCTGGTTCCATCCCGGTTAAGGTGAAGCCCATCCCTTCGGAAGAGCCCCTCCTTTCCCCAGAATGTTCCCCAGTTCCTAACAAATCCGAACCCCTCATCTCTGCACCATTGTCTCATCCATGCATTGAGACTCCGGAGCTCTGCCTGCCTATTGGGTCCTGCGCGTGGAACGGGAAGCATTTCGGAGAACGCTACCCTGGAAGTTCTGGATTTCAACTTCCTACCTAAAAGCCTAAATTTAGCTTCCAGAACCTCCCTACCACATTTTCCTATGTCATTGGTACCAACATGTACCAAGACAGCAGACTCCTCCCCAGCACTATCTAAGACCTTATCTAGGTGGCGTGTGAGGTGTGAGAGCAGAGGTGAGTGCAACCAGGAATGCCACCTTCCAAGAAAGGTAGTGTAGGTGGCAAGTAACCAGAGGCTCAAAGGATGGGCGAGGGAGCTACCCCAACACCACATTGAGCTCCCATTCAGTTGCTGGAGGGCAAACCGGGGGCTTTGATAAGAGTAGGCCCCTAAGAAAGTGAGTCACCAACGGCTGGACCGAGAGGGGTTTTCCATCCATTGGGTGATGGTGCGCTGCCAGGGCACTAAGGTGCAGCCAGACGGAGTTAGACTTCAGCCCAGATTGCGAGAGGTGGAGAAGGCACTGTAACACCAAACTCACCAGGTAGGAGAACGGGTCAGTCCCGTGCTTGGCACACCAGGCCGAAAACCTGTGCCATTTGAGGGCATAAGCCTTTCTAGTAGAGGCCTTGCAAGAGGCCAGCAGGATCTCCTCCATTTCAACTGAGAGGTTGAAAGGGGCTAGTGTCACCCTTTCAGCAGCCACACTGTCAGCGACAGGGACCCCAGGTTGGGGTGCAGAAGAGAGTCCCCTTCCTGAGACAGGAGTCCCAGAGATGTCCCCAATGGGATGGGGGTCTCCACTGTTAATCGGAGGAGCAATGGGAACCATGGTTGCCTGGGCCACTGAGAGGCTATCAGGATGAGCGAGGCCCTGTCACGGAAGGTCCTGAATAAGGTTTTGGCAATCAGCAGTGTGGGAGGGAAGGCATACATGAGGCCCTCCGACCATGAGATGAGGAACACATCTTCTGCCATCCTGGAGGGGTGAGCCTGCCGGGAACAGAAGTGGAAATATACAAGTATCACAATGGCCTTCTTGGAGTAGTAAAGCTACTATTGAATTCCTGAAATTACTCCACTTTAACATGCAGCTATTATTAGGGTATGCGTGGTGCTTATCATTCGTTAAGCTCTCTTTTACCTAATGTGTAGTCTCAGAACAAGAACAAGCTTCGGCGAAGAGAACAAGCTTCGGCGAAAGGGAGAACCACTAAGCCCTAGTGGAGCAAAAGATAAGCCTGTTCAATATGTTTAAACACTTTTAAAGGGAATGCAACATAGGTGGTGAGAATTATAACCAAAATACTTTCTACACAAAAAAGACATTTTACCCAGTAGTCATTGATGCTCTTGAGCTGCGCCTTGTTTTCTACTAAACATAGTGATCATAAGCGCTGCATTGGTCTGAGACTACACATTGGGTAAAAGAGAGCTTAACGAATGATAAGCACCACGCATACCCTAATAATAGCTGCATGTTAAAGTGGAGTAATTTCAGGAATTCAATAATGGGAACAGAAGTGGGGCAACTGGGAGTTACCCGGGCTGGCGAACAGGTCCATCACGGGTTCCCCCCAGATCTGGAAGAGCCAGTAGGCTACCTTGGGGTCCAACTGCCACTCATGCAGCTGGAAAACTCTGCTCAGCCTGTCGGCCAGAAGGTTGTTCTGGCCTGGTAGGTATACTGTCCGCAGGAGGATACCCTGTTGGATTGCACATGAGCAGAAGACCACTGCCTCCTGACAGAGGGCATGAAACCCCTTGCCTCCCTGTTTGTTCACATAGAACATCGACAACTGGTTTTCCATCTTTACCAGCACCGGTTTGTGATGCAGGTGGTGGCAAAAAGCTTGCAGAGCTAAATATATGGCCTGCAGCTCCAGGAGGTTGATATGCTGGGTGCTCTTGCCTGGTGACCAGTTGCCCTGGGTGCGAAGTTCCCTGCAGTGGGCTCCCCAGCTGAGCAGGGAGGTATCTGTGGTGAGGACCCTTGAGGGGCTCGGGGCCTGAAAAAGCATGCCCACCTCGAGATGCTGGAGAGACTGCCACCAGACCAGAGAGTCTGCCAGTTGGCAGGTTACAGAGACTCTGTCTCGGAGGCGCCCTGTGGCCTGAATCCACTGGTCCCAGGGACACCACTGTGCCATCCTCATGTGGAGGCGAGCGTCTGTGGTGATGTGGACCGTAGAGGCCATGTGCCTGAAAAGGCGCAGAAGAAGCCGTGGGCACAGAGGGACGGTACTGTATGTACCATGCCAGAGACCTGAGATGGTCGGCTCAGTCCCTGGGCAAGAAGGCCTTTGACTGGAGAGTATCCAGTCTTGCCTCGATGAACTCCAGACATTGTGTCGGGAGAAGGTGAGACTTGGGGTAGTTTATGATGAACCCCAAGTGCTGCAGAACCTGGATGGTGCGTGCGGTGGCCTGATGCACTTCTGAGGCGGTACCTCTCTTTATGTGCCAGTCATCCAAGTAGGGGAAGACAAAGACCCCCTGGAGATGGAGGAAGGCAGCCACGACCGCCAGGCATTTTGTGAAGACTCTTGGGACAGAAGCCAAGCCAAAAGGCAGCACTCTGTAGTGATAGTGCCTGCCCCCCCCCCCCCCACTATGAACCACAGGTACTGCCTGTTGTTGGGGTGAATGAGGATGTGGGTATAGGCATCCTTGAGGTCTAAGAAACATAGCCAATCTCCCTGCTGGAGGTAGGGCAGCAATTTTCCAAGGGAGAGCATCTTGAACTTCTCCCTCACCAGGAATTTGTTGAGGTTGCGCAGGTCAAGGATGGGCCTTAGGCCCTCTGTTCTTTTAGGCACGAGGAAGTATCTGGAGTAGAACCTCTTGCCCTGGAGATGGTGGGGCACCAGTTCCACCGCTTTGTCATCGAGAAGACCTGCCAACTCCTTCAGTAGAATGTCCCAGTGGAGGGGAGACCTGAGGGGCTTTTCTGGAAAATAAGGGAGAGGTGTCTGAGTCAAATGGAGGTGGTAATCCTCCTTGACCACTCAAAGTATCCAGGAATCGGTGGTGATGGTCAGTCACCTTTGGGCATACTGGGTCAGATGTCCCCCTGTGGGTTGCTGATCTCCTTGGGGTAGATAAGCTATGCTCAAGAAGTCAAAAACTTCCCCGTGGCTGGGCCAGAGCCAGTGCCTGGGGTTTTGGAGCCTTCTGCTTACGAGGGCCATGCCCATGTCCCTTGATCTTCTGACACTGTTGGGGAGCTGGGGAGGCCTGAAAAGGTAGGTAGTTTCTCTAAGCAGCCCCTTTCCTCGGGTATAAGGACTTTTTACCTGAGCCCATCCGACAGGGAGGAGCAGCGGTCTTTTTTGAGAGCCTAGTCCTCATCATGAACTCGGACTCCAGCTTGGCAGCCTTGTCAGTCATGGGTTTGCCAAAGAGGTTCTCTCCTTGGCATGGGACATTGACCAATTTGTCCTGAACCCACTGCTCAAGGTTGGATGACTGTAGAAAAGCTTGGACCATGCACCGATGCCCGCTGCCGCTACTCGAGTCGCTGACTTGAACCCATCATAGTCTGCTCGAGACACGGAGCAACTCACGGACTGCCTTGGCCAGGTTCTTGAAATTCTGCAGGGGTTCTTCGGAGAGACCAGCTGAGAACCCGGCGAGTTCTTTCGCCAGGTTTCTCGGCCGATGAACATCGATCCCTGGTAACACTTTCTGTTGAGGGCATCCAAGGTGCGGGCCTCCATGCCGGTGGCACTGAGAAGTGTGTCTTCTGGCTTTTCAGCCGACGCATGGCCAACTCCACCACCATGGAGTTATGCGGCAGCTGTGATTTCTGGAAGCCCGGGCTCTGGCAGACTCGATACATCAAGTTGAGCCATTTGCTCACCACCGGCACCGAAGCTAGTGTCTCCCACATCTGGAGAATCAGCCATTCCAGGATGGGAGGGATGGGCACCATGAACGATTCCCTTGGAGGAGCCTCGTACTGGAGGATTTCCAATTCATCTGCCTGAGGGTCTTCCTCTGACTCCGTAGAGAATGCCAGGGCCTTTGACATATCTTTGACAAAATCAAGGAAGCCCATATGTTTATGTTTATTGTCACTTGATATACCACCCTTTGTGACATCAGGGCAGTGTACAATCCAAAAAAAAAAAAAAGAAAAGAAAATCCAAAGTAAGGCCAAAGGCCAGAAAAGGAAAAGAACTACAATTTATGACAGAAAAGTCAAGCAAGCACTCAGACAAGACACAGAAGAGAACCAACATACATATATAACCAGGTCAAGGAGCTGGGTCTGGGAAATCGTAGGCAGTGGAAAAGAGGTGTGTTTTGAGTAATGACTTCAATCTGGAGTAGTTCTGCTCTAGTCGGAGTAGGGTAGGCAGGGAGGTCCAGAGGACGGGACCTAGGAAAAAAAAGGCTGACTGATGAGTGGACTGTAGATGAGCACGGGATGGCGAGGGAAGATGGAGACAATTTACATGGGTTGAACGAAGGCTGCATGTAGGGACATGAAAATGAAGGAGGTCTGCTAGGTATTGTGGAGTATTAGTATTGATAGACTGATTGACTGAAATGAGAATCTTATAACGGATGTGAAAATCTATAGGGAGCCAGTGGAGTTGAATCAGAAGAGGGGTAATATGGTCTCTGCGTGAAGAATGTGTAATAATCTGGGCTGTATTCTGTATAAGCTGGAGATGATGGAGTTGGGTGTGAGTGATACCAGCAAGTACCGAGTTACAAAAATCAAGATGAGACATGATCGGGGACAGTACAAGGGTGGTTAAAGCTGAAGGAGTAAAAAAAGGACGAATTGATCAAATTTGACGAAGAAAGTAATAGGACATCTTTGTAAGCTGAGAAACATGATCCTTGAAAGTTAAATCTGAGTCCAAAAGAACCCCCAGATAATGAAAAGAGGATACTATAGGAATAGGAGAATTACCAAGAGTTGGAGCAATTAAAGGACAAGGGTTTCCACAAGTAAACCATATAGCTGATGTTTTTGCCAAATTCAAATGGAGATAATTTGAAATTTGGCACAAAGGAACAGATACCAAGACTGGCAGGAATTCAGGTTTAAACAAACCCCTTTTATTGACCCCTACGCGTTTCGGTCATCGGCCTTCTTCAGGGGGATATCAAAAGAGGAAACAAACCTCGAAAAAACAAATATAATATTAAAACAAATCCACTGAATAAATCATGACTCCGTCAAAAAATAAAAAAATAAGTAAATAAATAATAAGTATTAAAAAACATCCAAATAATGATACATTAAAAAACAGCATAACAGAAAATCAAATTGGGAATTAAAAACACCAATAACTAAAATGATAATAAATTATGTATAAGACATGTGCAATTAAAACATTTATATATGTGCGATGGACCATTATGTATCAAAGCTATTGTGTATAAAAAAGAGAGAGATGAGGAGGATACAATATGACAGGTAAATAATAATGATTAATGGACATCAAGAACATTGAAGTGTAATAATATAATCATGTAAACACCAATACCTTTAACACTAGAAGCCCCAAAGTGCGTCAATTAACGCAAATGCATCTTCGAAGTTGTATACCAGCACCACTGCTAGAACCATGTCAGTCATGTTCCATGACTTTGTTAGCAAGGTCAAGATGTTCAAATATGTGCATTGAAAATTAATGACAGATGCACCACCTAGCGGGAAAATGAATTTATACCTAGAAGCCCCAAAGTACGTCAATTGACGCACTCAATTGTCTGGGATGTGTCAATTGATGTACTTTGGGGCTTCTAGGTATAAATTAATGTTCCCACTAGGTGGCGCATCTCAATCACTGTTTACAGTTTTACTCCGACATTATAAACAATAAACACACGATGACGTCATGTAATGACATCACATACTGCACGTATTTAACAAATAAGTAACTTCACATTAATTCACATCTGCATTTCATGCTAAACGCAGTCATCATGATAATGCGTCAATTGACGCACTTTGGGGTTTCTAGGTAAAATTCCTTTTGGGGCTTCTAGTGTTAAATCAAATCTTGCATATAAATAAAAGACGTTGACCACTGCAATAAATAATAAAAATGAAAGTTAAAAACAAGTTATCAATAACTTGATAAACTGAAATGGTAAAACACGTATAAAATCACTTATATCACACCTACGTGTGTATCAACGCCTGCATGAAACTTCCATAAAATTATAAATGTTTCTAAATAAAAATATATCTAAATAAAAACTAAGGGGACAGCTAAAAAGGTCCCTTTGGTAAGAAATGAATGCAACATAAGCTAGACAAAAGAGGAGCTCAAAATATGATGAGTGTAACTAATCATTAAAAAATGATGAAAATTGGGATCTCTTCGATTATCCGTAAAAACCTTACAAGAACCACTAAATTACTGTTACTATAAATATTTATGAGAAAGTGGGAACTCTTTTTCAATATAACAAGATAAAAATAAAAGTGAAAATAAAACTAATTCGCTGTGAGGCACGTTCAAAACGTTGTCCATCATAAAGACCACTGAGTCAAAAAAATAAATCAAAAAATATACTTTATAGTATCTTTCGATAAAAATTATAATATCAAGATGGGAATTTATTTTGTCGCAATGGCGGAAAATATGTTGTGCAACAGTACTGGTTTAGAAAAATGCTGGTGGAGGCGGGGCCAGCGAGGAAACAGGATGGCGGCTTAGGAGTGGAGCTCCGGTACCCCCTGGCTTGAATCCTGACAAAACTGAGGTTCCCCAAGCGATTCTCGGAGCTAGTACCCGGTTCGAGTGTCGGAAAGCATGGCGAGTGGAAAACCGGTCAAACTAGACTTTGCTGCGGCGCTCAACACGGGAACCAAGAGAGTGAAATCAGACCCTCTCTCACCGCACAAGTCGGCCCCATCGCGCGAGGCAGAGGACTCCTTACGGGAGGTACTGGGGGAAATCCGCTCAGTTAAGGAGCTCGTGGTTGCAAACGGAGATGCGCTGGCCCGTGTGCAATCGGAGTTAAGCGAATTGCGGGGACATTTTAAAGATCTCACGGTCCGGATAGATCAAACGGAAGCCATTCTCGCCTCGCATACCACGCAACTGGGGCAGCTCGGCAAGGCCTACAAGAAGATGGGCCGCCTGGAGTTGCAAGTGGAGGACCTCAGTAATCGCAATAGAAGGAACAACGTGTGCCTGGTGGGCCTCCCGGAGGGTGCGGAGGGTGCTGATTTATTTGCTTTCCTGGGGAAAATGATCCCGGCAGTATTGAAAATAAAGCAAACTGGCCCCTTGGAATTTGAACGCGCGCACAGAGTTCCCGCGCAGATGAGCCTTCAGGCAAAGGGTGCTAGACCAGTGATCTTTTGTATGCTGCGCCATTAGCAAGCTATACAGATATTGCAAGCAGCTAAATGGAGGAGGAGTAGCCTAGTGGTTGGGTCAAGGTACTTCAGGCCGGAAGGTCGGGGGTTCAAATCCCACTAGAGGACAGCAACCTTGGGCCGGAAGGACTGGGGTTTCTAGTCCCACAGGTGCTCCTTGTGGTCTTGGGCAAGCCACTTAACCCTCCATAGCCCATGTTCCCTGTAAAATAGTTCTCTGTGTGCTGTGCTTTCCTGTCTAATCAATGTGTTTATACCTCAAAAATTTCCTGTCATGATTTGACTATTTCCAATCTGTAATCAAAAAACGCTGCTGATCGCTGGAAGTAGCGGTATACAAATGTATACTAAATAAAATAAATAAAATAAAAATCCCAGCCGGCGCTTACCTACGAAGGCAAAAACATCTTCTTTTATCCGGATTTGTGCAAAGCGACCGTGGACAAGAGGAAGCAGTTCTTGGCTATGCGACCTCGACTACTACATCTTCAGGCCAGGTATGGCCTTTTCTACCCAGCCCGTCTGAAAATTACATTGGATAACCGTACAAAGGCATTCGAGGATCCTGATGAGGCCCTGAAATTTATAGAAGAGCAGGAGGCCCTTCAAATGCACTGACTTGTTCATGGCACTGGACTCGGAATAGTCTGTGATCAGAGAGTGATGGTTTACTGCAGTTCTTGTTGATTTAATTGTCAGCGAGTGCTATCATTTCTTGGAGTGTGGCTGGTTTGGGGTAATATATGGCTGATGTTATGTTTTCTGCTATAGATTGCTTGTGTCTTCCTCCCCCCCCCCCCTTTTTTATTATGGAGGATGTTAATATTGAGAATATGTTTCAGCAATAGTTTTCTGGCTGTTCCTTTTTTTTCTTGTGGGGTTGGATGTACAACCTGGAGGGCGGGCCTTTACCCAGCTTGGCATGTATGTCACACCGTGGGCTGCCTACTGCCGGGTCTCCCGGGTAGTTGTGGGAACGGGGTTGGGTTGTAACCCTTATGTCTATTGGGGGCACCGTGCGGCCTTCCTGTGGTCGTCGCTGGCCCACCCAACTATCTATAGCCCCTGTATGTCAGAGGGAATGTTGTCACCTTGCAGGCCTCACCAGTTACTTTGGCAGGTGTCAACCTTGCCAGTTGAGTGGAATTGGAGAGTACCAGTGTGGGAGGTTCAATGTCTAGTCACTATATGCTTATGTACCAATGTCCTCACTTAAGATTTTATCCCTGAATGTGAAGGGCATCAAACATCCCATAAAGAGGAAAAAGATACTGGCGTACTGTCTGAAGCAAAGAGCTGATATAGTTATGCTTCAAGAGACGCACTTGCCTACTAGCGAGGCTGTGAAGCTAGCTGGGGCTAAATACTGTCTGGTTTCTTATGCGCCTGCGGTAAGTGGGAAAAATGGGGTGATCACTCTAATTAAACAGGCCTGCAAGGTGCAGATAATCTCTACCAGAGCAGACGCTGAAGGGAGATGGGCGAGTGCGCAGATCATAGTTGACAAACGACAGATGGTGTTAGTAAACCTCTACGCCCCCAACTGTGACTGTCCCAAATTTTTTCAATCTCTTGCAGAGACGCTGGCTGATTTCTCTCCGCATCCCATTGTGCTGGGCGGAGATTTCAACATGGTAAGAGACCCCCTTATTGACTGCCAGCCTTCTAGGGTCTCCAGGAGGGGCCGGGCATCTGAGGTGCTGGATTCTATCATTGAAAATATCGGCTTGGTGGATATCTGGAGAGTGCGGCATCCTTCAGAACGAGATTATACCTTTTTTTCTCATCCGCACAATTCTCATTCCAGGATCGATTTTTTTCTGGTTTCCCGGGTCTTTGCCAGAGAAGTTGATGGTGTTGAAATTCTGAGTACACATATTTCCGACCATGCGGCGATCACTCTAGATGTGGGAGTGGGCACGGTGCCGGTCACGGGAGGAAGTTGGTTTTTTCCCAGAGCTCTCCTCGCAGAAGAACCTTTCAAGCTCTACGTCCAACAAGCCATAGAGGAGTATTTTGATCTCAATCGTCTAGAGGACACATCTATCTGGGCATGGTGGGAGGCCTTTAAGGCTTCTATCAGAGCGAAGATAACCAGCTACGTTATAGTTGAAAACCGGAAGGCGAGAGCAGAGCTTAAAGACCTGGATAGACAGATTAGAGCCGGCGAGAGAATCTTACAAGGACAGTTCAGCCCTGCGGTCCTTAACCGGCTCCAGAAGTTAAGGTATCAATACAATGCTTTATTAAGCAGGGAGGTAGAACATAGTTCTTTCGACCAACAGGCCCGGTACTATACGGAGATGAACAAGGCCGGAAAGCTGTTGGCTTCTAAACTGAACCCGCGTAGTGCCAAATCGCACATTGTGTCTATAGTTGATGAACAGAGGGTTTCTCATGAGGAGAACGTCGAGATAGTGGAGGCTTTTCGAAGTTTCTATCAACAACTGTACACATCAGAAGAGTCCAGCGAGATAGCCATGGTACGAGATTTTCTTGCTCCAATTAGCCACCCGGTGCTGGAAGCAGAGCAAGCTCTGGATCTTAAGAAACCACTTAGCACGGCTGAGATTCGGGAGGTGCTTCAGGGGATGAAGCGCGGAAAAGCAGCGGGCCCCGACGGGATTCCGATTGAGTTCTTTCAGATTTTCGCAAAGAGCCTGGTCCCCCATCTTCTGACGTACTTCCATCATCTGCAGGACCAAGCCAGTACCCCTGGGGGTTTTGCGGAAGCCACAATCGTGGTGCTTGAAAAGCCTGGCAGGGATCCGTGACGAGTGGGGAGCTATAGACCTATCTCGCTGCTAAATGCAGACTACAAGCTATACTCGGCTCTCTTGGCCAAGCGCCTCAACCAAGTGCTTCACCTGCTTATACATCCCGATCAATGTGGTTTCATTGCCGGAAGATCCACGTCGGACAATGCGCGTTTATTTTGTAACATCATAGGACTTGCAGACCGTATGGAAGTTCCCCTTGTTGGGTTGTCCGTGGATGCTGAGAAGGCTTTCGACAGGCTTGAATGGCCCTTTTTGTTCGCAGTCCTGGAATGGTTCGGGATTCCGGAGGAATTTGTGAATATGATACGGGTGCTTTACTCTCGCCCCTCAGCAAGAATTTTCGCTAACCGGGTGCTTTCCAGCCCCTTTCTTTTACATAGGGGCACGCGCCAAGGTTGTTCGATGTCACCTCTTCTTTTTAACTTGGCTCTGGAACCACTTGCCCTACTTGTTCGTCAGACGAGGGAGATCCAGGGGGTCGCAGTAGCGGATTTTCATACCAAGATATCAGCATATGCGGACGACCTTCTGTTCTTCTTACAACCAGAGTCTATAGCTCCATTAATGCAGCTGATAGCGTCATACGCCCGGCTCTCTGGCTATAAAGTAAATTGGGCGAAATCATTGGCCTTCCCCCTAAATAAATTGGCAACTAGTAGTATGGTGCAGGAATTTCCCTTCCAATGGGAAACAAAGGCCATCAAATATCTCGGAGTTCTCTTTGCTGTCCCACTGGAAGAAACTCTTCGTGTAAATATTGAAAGGATAAAGGAGATTGCCAGATCCTTTGCGTTAAAATGGTCCCCATTGCACCTTACCTGGTGGGGGCGAATGGAATCCATTAAGATGGTTCTTATGCCCAAGATCAACTATATTCTTGGGATGATCCCCATTCTGTTTCCACCATCAGTGTACAGGGAGATCGAGAGAATCTTAAGTGTCTTTCTATGGGATGGCAAGCCGCCCAGAATTGCCTTATGGAAACTGAAGGCCAGCAAAGGTTCCGGGGGAGTACATTTTCCAGATTTCCACTGGTATCATCTTGCAGCGATGCTTAAACAGGGGGGGCTCTGGGGTGTCCTGGCTAATAGCCCACAGAAACCAACTTGGATGGTCCTGGAAAAATGGCTATGTTATCCTTGTCCACTGGGGCTCCTGATGGGCATGCGGCATTCCGAATCATCTAAAGTAGGCCGCGTCATTGCATTTACGCAAGCTGCCTTTCAGAGTCTGATCCCTCTTTCTGCTCGAGAGAACCCGCCTTCCCGACAAGTTCCTATTTGGCACAATCCGATGCTCAAAATAAATAAAGTTTCGGTCGCATGGGAGACCTGGCAAAACTGTGGCATATGGACTGTGGGACAACTTTTCCGGGACAAGGAGTGGAAATGCTTTCATGCACTTCAGACTGAGTTTGGGCTCCCCGCTTCCAGTCATTTTCAGTGGATGCAGCTTCGGCACTGCATATCTCAAGTTTGGGGGAAACCAAGCGACCTCACAGTTACTTGGGGCCTGGAGAAAATTATGTCTGAGATCTGTGCAAAGAAAGGAAGCATCTCCAGACTATATGCTTATTTTCGGTCACACAGTCTACGTCAACTTTTGGGATTGCATAAAATTTGGGAAGAAGAGACGGAATCCAAGATGATACCTAGGATGTGGAGCTTATTGTGGGGGCCTATAGTGCGTGTTTCGAAATCAGCACAGTTAACGCAGTCCATGTTCTTTTTCGCACACAGAGCATATGTTACTCCAATTAAACTGGCTAAGTGGAGCGCAGCTGGCTCTTCTCATTGTTGGTCCTGTCGCACTGCCCTGGGCTCCCTAAGGCACATGTTTCTGGAATGCCCTCTCATTCAGGGATTTTGGTCATCAGTATGGTCGCAGATTCAGAAGGTGTTAAATATTTCTCTTCCTCTGTCTTGGAGGATTTTAGTAATGAGATCATTGACAGAAATTCCTAGGCTAAATAGAGAGGATTTTTTTTGTTTAATTTTATGATCACTGTCGCTATCAAACTGATTTTATCACACTGGAAAGATCCTCAGTTATTAAATGGGCCTCTGTGGTGGAATTCTGTATGTTTATATTGTAAATATGAAAAGGCTCAAGAGAAGTATGATAGAAGCAGAGGTATTGCGACGACTCGCTACAAATGGTACTCTTTGGACCGTTATACACGATAAGGGGATAGCCGACTAGTGGGGTGAATGGCTGAGGCTTGCAAGGTGTAGGGTGGGAATGGAGGTGGTGAGGTGATGTATTTCAGGGTTTTGTTCTTTTTTGGTTGCTGTCTGCTGGATACTGACAAATGTATTTCAACAGCTGTTTTTTCTTTCTTTTTTCTTCTGTTTGTATGTTGTTGCATTTGTTCAAAAGTTATAAAAATAAAATTAAAAAAAAAAAAAAGAAAAATGCTGGTTACAAAAAAAGCTATAGAAAAAATTGCAATGAACCTCTCTGCCGGCGTTATTCTGCCAAATTGACATAAAAAGGCAGAAGCCATTTTGTATACAAGTAGTGTTAATCAAATAGACATTAAATCTATTTATTGTCGTTTTACTCCCAAATCCAAAATAAAACCAAATAATATTACCATGACAGTGCAAGGATTTTGCATCGCGTCGGCACAGAACCAGAACCAGCAATAAGAATAAGTTTCACATTGAAGGAATAAGAAAATCTTTTGATTTTTTTAGTCTAAACAGGATTTGTTAGCATATTATGCCTTAGTTTCAGGGCGGACTATATTTGAATGGAGTGAAAGATGAGCAAATGGTTACATATATATAATATAAAAGCTCCGTACAAACGCCGAAAGATTTATGGCATCTTCCCCTTCTTCTCCTTTCATATGATACTACCTGCACAGGCTGGTTCTGTGCCGACGCGATGCAAAATCTGGTTAAGATGTTCTTGCCTGGAGGCATTTTTTCCGACAAAAAAATCTGTTTATGGAGGTTTCTGTTACTTTGAACCTGCCTTTTGTTTTGATTGTTTGTGGGGACCGGCAGGGTTTTCTGCTCCTTGGGGGTTTAGTTCTATTGATACAATCTAGTCAAGACACACAACACAGTAGCTATAGACATGGGATACATCTAGGGGGAATGGTAAGGAAACACAGAGGAGATCAGGTGAGTCAAGATCCGAAAGCAGCAGCAAAGAGATGAGTTTTCAACCTGGATTTGAAAAGGGTCTTAGGAGGTGCCTGATGTACAGACTCGGGTAGTTTGTTCCAGGCATAAGGAGCAGCAAGGTGAAAGGAGTGAAGTCTGGAGTTAGAAGTAGAAGAGAAGACTGCAGATAGAAGTGATTTTCTAGAAGAGAGGAGTTCCCAAGGGGATGGGGGAGGGGGGGGGGACGGGTAGGGAGAGATAAGAGAGGAAAGGTAGTGAGGAGCTGTAGAGTGAATGCACTTATAGGTCAGCAAGAGAAGTTTGGTGGATGCGGAAACAGATAGGAAGCCAATAAAGTGACTTGAGAAGCAGGGTAATATGAGCATTATGAGACTGCGGAAGATAAGCCGTGCAGCAGAGTGTTGAACAGATTGCAGGGGAGAGAGATGATTCTGAGAGAGACCAACAAGAAGTAGGATACAATAGTCTAGATGGGAGGTGACTAAGTAGTGGATAAGTGTCTTAATAGTATATCCAGAAAGGAGTGGGCAAATTTTGTTGATGTTATAGAGAATGAAATGGCAATTTTTAGCTATCAGTTGGATGTGTATGGAGAAGGAGAGAGAGGCGTCAAAGATGACCCCAAGATTGTGAGCTGAGGAGACAGGGAGGAGTAGAGAATTATCCACAGAGACTGAGAAAGAAGGAAGGGGAGAGGAGAGTTTAGGAGGAAAAATAAGAAGCTCCGTTTTGGCCATGTTAAATTTCAACAGCGGTGAGAAATCCAAGCAGCAATGTCAGAAAGGCAAGCAGAGATCCTGGCCTGGATTGTCAGAGAGATTTCAGCTGTAGAGAGGTAGATCTAGGAGTTATCAGTGTAAAATGTTACTGAAAGCCATGGGAAGAGATGAGTGCACCAAGGGATGAGTATAGAAAGAGAAAAGGAGTGGACCCAAGACAGATTCTTGGGCTACTCCAACTGAGAGTGGGAAAGCAGTAGAGGAGGATCCACCAGAACAAACACTGAAAAAGTGATGGGAGAGATAAGAAGAGAACCAGGATAGCACAGAGCCCTTAAAACCAAGCAAGGACAAGGTATCGAGGAGATGCTTGTGGTCAACAGTGTCAAAAGCAGCAGAAAGGTCAAGAAGGATGAGGATTGAGTAAAGGCCCTTGGATTTAGCCAGGAACAGGTCATTGGAGACTTTGGCAAGAACCATTTCAGTAGGATGTAAAGGGCAAAAGCCAGATTCTAAAGGATCCAGGAGGGCTTGAGAGGAGAGAAAGTCAAGGCAACGGTGGTGAACCACACATCCAAGTAGTTTAGAAATGAAGAGGAGGAGGGAAATGGGTCGATAGTTAGAAGGACAGGTAGGATCTAGTGAGGGTTTCCTGAATAGAGGTGCGACCACAGCATGCTTAAAGGCTGCAGGGACAGTTGCAGTGGAGAGTGTTAAGTTGAGACTATGAGAGATGGAAGTGACAACAGTGGAGGAGATGGAGCTAAGGAGAAGGAAGGGAATAGGATCACAGGAGCAGATAGTGAGTTTGGAGGAGGAAATAAGGTATGTGGTTTCCTCCTCAGAGATCATAGAAAAGGAAGAGAGGGTAGCAGAGGTAGGGGGGGGGGAGTTGGGAGTGAAAAGGGGGAGGAGGGGAAGTAGCTGACATCGTGGGGAACTGGAGTGTGATCTTGTGGATTTTGTCATGGAAATGGTCAGCCAGGGTTTTGGCAGAAAGGGAAGGAGGGGTCAGAGGTGGAGGCACCTTGAGAAGAGAGTTGAGAGTTGTAAAGAGACGACGAGGGTCAGAGGCAAGACAGATAGTCAGATGGACATAATAGTCTTGTTTGGCGAGTGCTATAGCTGATTTCAGAGGCAAGCATGAATTTGTAGAAATTCCACAAGGGTGCAGGATTTGAGCCAAGTGCACTCAGCTGAATGGGCACAGGAACGTAAATAGTGGGTAGTAGAAGACAGCCAGGGCTGGGTATAGTATGCCCCACAGGACATTGCATGGGCAGAGCAAGAGCATCCAGAGTGCAGCGTTATAGGAAGCTACTGCCTCATCAACAGACTCAGATGACATAGTGGAGGAAAGAGATAATGAGATAGTGCAGGAGAGAACCAAAGGGTCAATAGCATGAAGATTTCTAAAGAGGTTGGAGGAGACAGGGCGAGGTTGAGGCAGTGAGTGATGAAGAGTGAAGCTTAGCAGGTGATGGTCCAATAAGGGAAGAACTGAGGTATGGAAGTTTGAGGGTAAGCAATTAGTGAAGTATACAAGGTTGAGGCAGTGGTCATGCTGGTGAGTTGGGGCAGTAGAGCAAAGCTGGAGGTCGAATGAGGAGGTAAGGGAAAGGAGCTTTAAAGCATAAGGATCAGAGGAGTTATCAACATGAATGTTAATATCATTGAGAACAAGGGAGGGGGAAGAGAAATCCAGAAAGAAGGAAAGCCACAAGTCAAAGTCAGTGAGAAAAGTGGAGGTGGACTTGTCAGGAGGTCGATAAATAACAGCTAACTGGAGACTAAGTGGAGTAAAAAGGTGGATGGAGTGGGCTTCAAAGGAGGGTGAGGCAAGGAGGGTTTGAAAGTGGCAGGAAGGAGAAAGTAGAAGCCCAGCAACACTACCACAGCCAGTGGGATGAGGTATGTGGGAGAACTGATAACCGCCATGACAAAGAGCAGTGACTGACGCCGAGTCTTCTGGGAGAAGTCAGGTCTCAGTTAGAGCAAGAAGATGGAGAACATTAGAGATAAAGAGATCATGAGAAAAGGCAAGTTTATTTGAGATGGAGTGTGCGTTCCACAAGGCTCATGACAAAGGGAAAGAGGAAGGGAAAAGAAGAAGGATATGAATAAGGTATTGATGCCTGCGGAACTGACTATGTTTTCACTGGAACCAAGGCCACCAGTAAGGTCTCTAAGCTCCGCTCGATGGCAAGGATATGTTGATCTATGGAGCTTGCCGATGCTTGGGTATCAGTATGGGAATTGCGGGCCATGATCCCTGAGCATGGCACCAGGAGCTCTCTGGAGGTGGAGGCTTTGGAAGTATCCTGGGAACCCACTAAGGCTTTGGAGGGAAGGTCCTCCCACTGGGGTTGTTTGGCTGGTGTGTCACCCTCCAGGGCAATGCCTGAGGCATCTTGATGTTTAGAAAGATATCTACCCTTGGGGTGGTGGCCAGCCTTTGATGAAGACTTAGATTTCAATACCTGAGATCCTTGTGAGGAAGATGAAGCTATCAATGATGTTTATTTATTTATTTATTTTATACTGTGCTCTTTTAGAATCAGTGTGGTTTACATGTATACTAACAGGTACTTTTTATTCCCTTGTCCCTGAAGGGCTCACAATCTAAGTGTACCTGAGGCAATGGAGGGTTAAGTGGCTTGCCCAAGGCCACAAGGAGTGGCCATGGGACTAGAGACCCCAGTCCCTCCGGCCTGAGGTTGCTTGTTCCCATGTGGGAATTGAACCCCCAACCTTCTGGTTTGAGGTAACCTGTCCCAACCACTGAGCCACTACTCCCTCTTGTTGATGCTAAAGAGACGGCATCAGAGGCGAAGAGGGTGCCCAGCTTTGGAGCTCGATTCTGTAGGCCTCTCTTCATCATCTTTCTGCAGAGAGGACATTCTGATGGTTGATCAAACCCTAGGCATTTTAGACACCATTCATGGATGTCTGTGGCCGAGATGGCACCGCCACACTTAGAATACTTCTTAAAACCACTGGATAGTTTCTCCATTTTATCAGAGACAAATGGAAGATCTAGGCCTAAGATGGTGTCGATGCGCCTGAAGAAAGGAAACCTTCACAATTTTATTTTTAAAGGAAGAAAGAAAGAAAGTACCAATGGAGGTTGGTACCAGCATCGATGGGAAAGCAGACACGAACCACAAAAATATGAAAAACAGGAATTTTCTATGGTGACAGAATTAGCTTCCTGTCGGCTCCCTGGAAAACGAAGAACTGAGGAAGGGGAGCGGGAAAGGCAGGAAGGCAGCTACACAGGCACCGTGGGATACTCCCAAAGGCTTTCCTATTGGATGCTGGGGAGCATTTCCACACGGGATCCGTCGGTGCTGACGTCGCCCATATGTGAAGACTACATTCCTGCTTGTTCCTGGAGATCCAGTGCTTGTGTGTGTCTGAGGTGAAATGTTAGGCAAGAGTTACAGTGACTGTGCAAATGCCAGTTTTTGCAGAAGGAAAAAAAAGGCAAGCTTGCTGCGATACCAAGTAGTGCACTTGCAGGTTTTTTTTGTTGTTTTATTTTTTTTAGGGAACAGAAAGTATAGAAGTAGACAGAATACATAGTATAGTTAGCTAGAGAATAGAAAGCTTACCTTAGGGAAAGCTTTGGGGTTTTTTTCCATTTAGTAACATAAGAACATAAGATATGCCATACTCGGTCAGACCAAAGTCGATCAAGCCCAGTATCCTGTTTCCAACAGTGGCCAATCTAGGTCATATGTACCTTACAGTTTCCCCAAAAGACACAGATTCCACAATGCTTGTAGTGGGTCAAGCACTGGATATTCTGGGTCCACTTTGGTTTATAGACCTTTCCTCCAAAAACTTACCCAAACCTTTTTTAAACCCAGCTACACTAACAGCTTTTACTACATTCTCCAGTTGCAAATACCAGAGTTTGAATACACGTTGAGCGAAAAAAATATTTTCTCTTATTAGTCTTAAATAGGTTACCCTGTAGCTTCATTGCATGCTCCCTAGTCTTTCTATATTTTGATGGCATAAACAATCAATCTACGTTTACCCATTCATTAATTTATAGACCTCTATCATATCTCCCCTCAGCTTTCTCTTTTCTTTTTAGCCTCTCTTCATAGGGGTATCCTTCTATCCCCTTTACCATTTTGGTGACTCTTCTCTGTACTTTTTCTAATAATGCTATATCCTTTTTAAGATACGGCGACCAGAACTGCACACAATATTTAAGGTGCAGTCGCACCATGGAACGATACAGAGGCATTATAGTATCGTTTGTTTTATTTTCCATTCCTTTCCTTATGATACCTAGCATTCTATTTGCTCTCATGGCCGCCGCTGCACACTGGGTGGAGAGTTTTAACATGTTATCCACGAAGATGCCTAAATCTTTTTCCTGGGTGATGGTTCCCAATGTGGAACCTTGCATCATGTAACCATACTGTAGTTTTGGTTGTTCTTTCCTAGGTGCATAACTTTGCACTTGTCTACATTAAATTTCATCTGCCATTTGGATGCACAGTCTTCTAATTTATCAAGATCCTCTTGCAATTTTCCACAATTCACATGGGTTTTAACAGCTTTGAATAGTTTTGTGTCATCTGCAAATTTGATAGCCTCACACGTTATTCACATTTCCAGGTCATTTATGAATATGTTAAAAAGCAGTGGATCCAGCATAGATCCCTGGGGTACTCCACTATTCACCTTTCTCCATTGGGAAAATTGGCAATTTAGCCCTACCCTCTTCTTTCTATCTTTTAATCAGTTCCTGATCCACAATAGTACACTGCCACCTATCCATGACTTATTAATTTTGCCAAAAGTCTCTCATGAGGGACCTTGTCAAAGACTTTCTGAAAGTCCAGATTCACTATATCAACTGACTCATCCTTTGTCTACCTGTTTATTCACACCTTCAAACAAGCATAACAGATTAGTAAGACAAGACCTTCCTTGGCTAAAAACTTTGTTCTCTATGATGGTTTCTACCATTTTTCCTGGTACTGAGGTCAGGCTCACCGGTCTGTAGTTTCCCGGATCACCCCTGGAACCCTTTTTAAAAACTGGAGTTACATTGGCCATCCTCCAATCTTCAGGTATTACATATGATTTTAATGATAGTTCACAGAAAACTAATAGTAGGTCTGAAGAGATGAAGTAGTGCAGAAGAACAGTGACCCCCCATGAGAACTGCTCTGCAAGTTCAGCGGAGAGAGTGAGAGTGATTATGAATTCCAAGACTGGGTTTCAACGAGTCTCCGCCTAGACAGGCTGTTCGAGTTGGACTTTCAGGGGGTGCAACAAAGAGTGGCTTGTGTCCCTTAGTGACCAGTCAAGGGTCATCACTCAACCTACTGCCAGAGTGCCTTGATAAGTGGTAGTTGGTGATTGTGTTACGTAGATAGTAGTCTCGTTTATTTAATCAAAAGGAGAGAATAACAGAATTAACATATAAGTAAAGTAAGTAACTGATTGTCAGAGTATTCCTTTTAAAATCATTATAATGCAACATATGGCATAATCATTATATATCGTTTCACTCATAAATACACGATTGCTAAAATTCTTTAAGTATTTCACCCCTCGAGGCCTCTCAGCTGGCCTATCGCCTCTGCTCACAAACACTATGATATTACTTTTGTAGGGGGCATGAACATTAATCAAACATTTCCTAGGGGTGTGTGGCATAGAAGAGGTTGGGAAACACTGGCCTAGATGGATAAGTACCACAACTATGGGTGCACCCACATACATATAGTTATTTGAGCTCAAATATGGCAATAGACTGAGATATACAAGTACAAGAATATACAGAGTCATTATATCATAAAGATCAAGTGGACCAACTGCCGTTTTAACGTGTACCTTATGATCCAGAACCATTGGTAATAAAAAAAGAAGTCAAAGCAGCATTTAAAGCCTTATCAAAGAACAAAACACCAGGCATTGATGGCATCCCCACTGAAGTGTTACAGCAATCTGATGCAGCTGTTACCATACTTACAAGGTGCAGACAAAGAATTTGGATGACAGCATCATGGCCAACTGATTGGAAAAGATCTGTGTTTATACCAATACTAAAGAAAGGTAATCCAACTGACTGTGGAAATTATCGCAGAATCACTTTGATCCCACATGCCAGCAAGATTCTACTGAAGATTATCCAGCAGAGACTACAACCATACTTGGAACGAGAACTGCCTGAAGTGCAAGCAGGGTTCAGGAAAGGGCGAGGAATGAGAGACATCAACGCGGATGTGAGATGTATCCTTGAAAAAACTAAGGGGTATGTTTACTAAACTGCGGTAATGTCATTCACGGTAGGTTCCGCGGTAAAGGTAGAGATGCCCATATAAAGGCATGGGTGGTGCATCGTTACAGCAAGCTGACAGCTAACGCACGTTACAAGGCACCTTAGAATTACGAGCGTTACAAGGCGCCTTGTAAAGCGCCTTGTAAGGCACCTTGTAAGGCGCCTTATAAGGTGCCTTGTAAGGTGCCTTGTAAGGTGCCATGTAAGGTGCCTTATAAGGTGCCCTGTAAGGTGCCTAGTAAGGTGCCCTGTAAGGTGCCTTGTAAGGTGCCATGCAAGGTGCCATGTAAGGTGCCATGTAAGATGCCTCGTAAGGTGCCCTGTAAGGTGCCTAGTAAGGTGCCTAGCAAGGTGCCTAGCAAGGTGCCCTGTAAGGTGCCTCAGATTGCACCCTGTAAGGTGCCTCAGAAGGCGCCCTTTAGGGCCTCCTAGGCTAAGTGCCATATTAGGCACCTTTGGACAAGTCACCGCAGAAGGTACCCTGGGCTATGGAACCATAGGTTAAGGTGGCCTAACAAGGTTATGGTGTCCTAGGTTAGTGTGCCCTAGGGACTGCAAGGTGCCTCAGGATGACATGCATGACCTGTGCGGAACAGAGACAGATGTAGCCCTAACACTAGATAGAGCACTCAGGAAAGGCAATGAACAGGTGAGTGAAGGAGGGTGGAGCCGCTGGACCTGCCATATCTGCGGGCATCCCATGTGCCTGCCAGTACTGATGACAAACATGGTGGGGCAGCTCTACCACAGCACAGGGTGTTGGCAATGTAAAGTACTGTAAAAACAGTTGGTGGCAGACGATGGGAATACGTGTCCCCCAGTGGAGGCGGAGGTGGCAGGATAGTTACAATGATGGGTGGACAGAGGAGTGGTGGTGCCATGCAGATCAGGCACAGGCGAGGCAAGCACGATGAGGCGCAATGCAGGAAAGGGTATGACATGGACTGGCAGCCTGCACAGGCAGACAGGACTCTACACAGCTGACAGACGCAGATAGATGGACCGAGGGAATGTTGGCAATTGTGGCGAGGGTATTATGGGCTGGAAGCACAGATCTGCAAAAATATGACCTCTACAGGCATGCACACTATATGAGTAGGACAGGCATGAAAGGGGGGAACAATGAGGAACTGAACCCATGAACACTGCCAAGAATGGCATTGTATTAACCAGTAGGCTATACCCCCCTGGTGTATGTCATAGCAATGGCTGGGTACAAAAGGATTGCAGGTCACCGCACAAACTGTGTGCTCTGAATGCCAGAATAGGGTAACCCCACCAGTACCCATGATGCAATGCACATGCTGAATAGCTGTCTACAGCTGATCACCAAATGGGGTCTGCACCTCTCCGGTCCCCCAGCTTGGAAAGACGAACTGACAGTGCGTGATACTGGCACAGAGTAGCTACAGACCATGCCATTGTGCAGGTTCTGTGTTCACCCTGAGCGATAGGATGGGTGCCCAGCACTAGGTCCGCAGTACATGTGCTACTAGAGATAGGTCCTGCTGTACATCCCCATCACTACCAGTGTGTGACAGGTGTTCCATGCAGTGCAGCCGAAGGTAATTTGGTGTCCATCTGTATCCTGCAGTCACATATGGCCCTGTGGGACCAGACACCAGCCAGATTAGTGTGTACCCCGTGTGAGGGTCTGGCTGACATGGGCAGCTGTTATCAGGGCAGAGGGGTTCCTAGAATTGCATGAGGTATGTGTAGCAGTGGCTGTATAGGTCACAGTGGTATGCACTACATACCCCAAAGGGCCCACATCACCCTTTTGTAGGTAAAGAACAGTGCCTCCACCCCAGGGAAGCAACCTCCATCCTGTTTGTACGAGACAGCCCTCCAGGGTTGGTGGGCCAGAGCCATACCTATGACTGGGACAGTGGCAGACCAGCAGCAATGCTGGGGTTAGGTCTGGAAACCCCAAGTGCCCCCCACCACTGTCTGCCAGTCACCAGCAGACAGCACAGTCAGACTGTACCTTAAAGGTGTTCTGACCATGCACAGTCTAACTGCAGACAGTCCACCAGGAACTATGTGTAGCAAGCAGGCATCTCAGTGATTGGGACCCCAGCACTGGGGAACACAAATATATCACTAGAGACAAATAGTGTAGAGCGCTATGTGGGAACCTAGACCTGCCATGGTCACTGCTCGTTCAGAGTGAGTGCCCTCCCAGCATGCCATGCTGTGGCCACCCTGTCCATGCAGGTGGTGGTCAGGCACTACAGTGTCCTAGCCATTGCCCCACACCCTGTGAGGATGCATCCTGGCCAATCTTGCACAAACAACTTTCCCCTGGTGCACTCCTGCCCAATCGGGGCAGTGGGAGGTTTCCTGCCCAATCGGGGCAGTGGGAGCAGCTCGAACAAGCACCCCGCTCTCCATATAAGTGGCGTCCCTACTCCGAGGGAGCCGCTTGCACGAACAACTTTCCCCAGGTGCACTCCTGCCCAATCGGGGCAGTGGGAGGTCTCCTGCCCAATCGGGGCAGTGGGAGCAGCTCGAACAAGCACCCCGCTCTCCATATAAGCGGCGTCCCTACTCCGAGGGAGCCGCTTGCACGAACAACTTTCCCCTGGCGCACTCCTGCCCAATCGGGGCAGTGGGAGGTCTCCTGCCCAATCGGGGCAGTGGGAGCAGCTCGAACAAGCACCCCGCTCCCCATATAAGCGGCGTCCCTACTCCGAGGGAGCCGCTTGCACGAACAACTTTCCCCAGGTGCACTCCTGCCCAATCGGGGCAGTGGGAGGTCTCCTGCCCAATCGGGGCAGTGGGAGCAGCTCGAACAAGCACCCCGCTCTCCATATAAGCGGCGTCCCTACTCCAAGGGAGCCGCTTGCACGAACAACTTTCCCCTGGTGCACTCCTGCCCAATCAGGGCAGTGGGAGGTCTCCTGCCCAATCGGGGCAGTGGGAGCAGCTCGAACAAGCACCCCGCTCTCCATATAAGCAGCGTCCCTACTGGGCGCGCCCGCGCCTGGCGGGCCCGCGCCTGAGGGCCTCGCCAGAGGGCCCTTTGGCGTGGCCCTTAGGCGCGGCACGGCAGGCCCAAAAGCTAACCGCAGCATACACCCTCCACTGAGAGAAACGTCCAGGAACGCAAGAAAAAACAAGACTCTTTCAACCACACCCGGCTCGAGCTCCCCTGATCGGGTCTGAGCTCGCCGGCACCAGTTACCATCGACAACGCATCCGTCAAGTACCGCTGAACGACGAAGCGACGACTCCATGCAACAAGAGCTCCCTGGAACACAGGCTGAGCACGCCGGCTCCTGTTACCAGCCTCAGTACACCTGACCAGCATTTCTGATATAAGAAAACCACCGTGGCAAGCAGGTCAACAGGACAAACACCGCCGCTTCAAAAGCCCAGGTACTCTGGTACACCATGCCGCCCTTCCTAACCCCCATCTACTTTCTCACTCCTATCCTAACACTATACCCCCACCCAAGCACACTCAGCAATCCTCTCTACGCAGACACACTACCCTGCACAACCTCCTCTGCACAGACGCCATACCCTCACCCAACCGCACCCATTGACCTCCCATACACAAGAACCACAGCACCTCAACCTACAAGCATCTGCGGCACCACACACAACCACACACACACACACCACACTCCACCCCAAACCACCAATCACACCAGCCACCTGCACCTCTCCATCTCACTCATAAACGCATGCTCAGCCAGGAACAAATACCACATGCTGCAAGACCTGATCATATCTGAGAAGATTGACATCCTATGTATAACAGAAACCTGGCTGACAGAAACCAACACGGTAATAATGAACCAACTGACACCAACCGGATACAGCTTTCATCACTGTTCCTGAACACACGCAAAAGGCGGAGGCGTAGCCATCATTGCAAAGGACAACCTACGGACTCACGCCTCTGAAACCTCCAATGAAGCAGACATCCTCACCCTCACTAACAAACACCTCACGATATGTCTGGTCTACAGAACACCCGCTGCAAACTCCGACCTACCAAGGATACTACACCTCATCTCTGAGAGCGTTGACCCATCAAAAGAACCAATTATATTGGGAGACTTCAATCTCCCATCCCTCCAAGACACACAAACAGAAACATTCCTTAACGCCATGACAGCAATGGACCTGACACAGATCATAAATGAACCAACGCACGAAAAAGGAAACACACTGGACCTCATATTTCTGAACTCCCAAACATCCTCCTCATGCAGCAGTCCAACAATCTCACCAGTACCATGGTCAGACCACTACTTCATCCACCTCTCCCACGCATATCAACCAAACACAAACAGAGGAAACACTCAACACACACGGAGATTCAAAGCATTCAACAAAGAAGACTTCCTGACACTAACCCTACCTAACCTACTTACGAATTCCAACAACCTTGATGACCTCATAAACAACTGGAACACCACAATCTCCTCAGCATCCAGTGCAACTCTAAACAAAACCAGCAACAAACCCATCTCCTCAAAGGCCCGCTGGTTCACCCCTGACCTCCGGAAACTAAAAACAAAACTTAGAAGAGCAGAAAGAAAATGGAGGAAAACCAAAAATGAAATAGACAAAAAGCAATACCTCTACGAACTCACTACCTACCACTCGGAGACCGACAATGCGAAGAGAAACTACCACACCAAAATCATCACGACAGCTGTAAACAAACCTCGAGAACTCTTCCAAATTGCCAAAAAACTGACTAAGGCACCGACCACTTCCGATCAACTCCAAGATATCCCCTCGGATCTTTTGGCCCGACAATACAAACAATTTCAGCAACCTCAACAACCTCACCTCTGCGCTACAACCACAAAGACATATCCCTGCACCACCATAAACGCAGACTGGAATACATTCAATGAAACCTCAAAAGAAGAGATATCTTCCACCATCTCCTGTCTGAACACCACTACCTCCCTGCTAGACCCCTGCCCTACGGAATGGATAAAGAAAACCAAGGAAGACCTGAGTACCCCATTAACCCACATCATAAACGAATCCTTTAAACAAGGATACATACCAGATGCCCTCAAAACATCAATCATACGACCAACCATAAAGAAGAACAACCTGGACCCCCTGGACCCCACCTCCTACAGACCAGTTGCAAGCCTCCCCCTCGCCACCAAGATAATAGAAAAGATAGTCCAACGCCAACTTCAAGATCATCTGGACACCAACGACATACTTGACCCGCAGCAAAACGGTTTCCGGCCACTACATGGAGTCGAGACCCTCATGACCATTCTAATGAACACTCTCATCATTGGAACCCAAGAGAAACAATCAGGATACATCCTGATATTCCTAGATATATCAGCGGCTTTTGACACAATCTCCCACGAAATCCTCATACGCAGACTACAATCAATTGGAATCAAAGACACTGTACTCCAATGGTTCAGATCCTATTTAACCAACAGACAGCAACGGATCCGCACCTTCTCCACAACCTCGCCCCCCTACCAACAACTTCAAGGAGTACCCCAAGGATCCACCCTATCAGCCATGTTGTTCAATATATATCTCCGTCCGCTATGCTCAATCATACGCACCCACAACATCAACTTCCACATATACGCAGACGACATAATGCTCTACGCACCGATTACAACCACCAACCCAAAAAACGACCAGCTATCATCCTGCTTCACCAACGTGGCCAACTGGCTACAGGAGAACAATCTATCCATCAACATAAAGAAAGCCGAAGCCCTTATAGTGACAAAAGAACCTGACTTCAAACCACCTACCCACCTCAACATGGGAACCACGCAAATCCAAATCCAGCCCCAAATAAGATATCTAGGCGTCATCATTGACCAAGCTCTCACCTTTAAACAACAAATCAACAAAACCGCTGGGACGATATTCCACAAAGCTAAAACTGTTCAACGCCTCCGACCCCTCCTAGAACCTCATGACTTCAGGACAGTAATGCAAGCTGTGACACTCCCCCATCTGGATTTCTGCAACATAATCTACCATGGACTTCCTGCTCACACACCAACCCCCTCCGAACTGCCTTAAATACTACAGCAAGGATTATTCAGAATGCAAAAAAACGGGATCACATCACCCCAATCCTAAGAGACCTCCACTTTCTTCCAATACAAGCAAGAATCAAGTACAAAGCTATCCTACTCATCCACAAGACTATCCACCAAACACGGAACACCTCACTCCACCCCCTACTGCCTCGCCCATCCCACAACAGATCAACCAGACATTCCTCCAATAACTCTATCGTCGTCCCCCACAAAAGAACCAAATCCACACAACGGACCTGCAACAGAGCCTTCGAACTTTATGCTCCATCCCACTGGAACTCTCTACCAAACCACATCAGGAACAATGCTGACATCACATCATTTAAGAAACAGCTGAAGACAATCCTATTCCGTGAACATCTCTGAACAGAAATACCACCCTATCCGCATGATCTAATACTTAGATTCAGCAGAAGTATACATGTCTATGTCTACCCAAATCATTAATTGTTGCCCCTTAGTGATGGCCCCACCCTGAAAATTGCCCCCCCCCCCTTATGTTATATGTTACACCGCTTTGACCCGGTGAAAAGCGGTATATAAATGTAGTTAAATAAAAATAAAAAAAATAAATAAATCTGCCCTGTCCGGGCCATACCCAGAATACTTTGCTCCTCATTATGTATCTAATCAGGCTAACGCTGGTAACAGTGGGACATTTTGGGCCCAGTGAAGTGTGGGCAGCCACAGAACAATGGATAGACATACAAACACGCTCACTCCTTTTGCAGCATTAAACAAAGATAGGGGTGGTTGGCAGCCCTGCCCGCCACACTAGTCCTGAGCACAGTGCCAACATTGCTAAATTGTGCAGGGGGTAGTAGTGGTGCTCTGGTGATAACATCATCCCACTGCTGGGGCCAACAGCCTGCCGCTTCATGCATCATTGGATTGTGGAGCCTGTGTGAGTGGGTGTTTGCACCCCTGTTCGCCGCTGCTTTGGGCTTTGCACATGTTGCTGTTGTATCTGCATTGTAGGGTAAAATATAGGGACATGCTCTGCTGGAACCACAGCTGGGACTTGAACCTGTGACCCTCTGCTCCTGGACACACTGACTGGGTGTACTGCACCACACTGATGCCATAGATGCATGGTAGTCCCTGGGGCTACCTGCACTTTTCCTCAGCCAGACCTTTTATGTTGCACTGCACACCACGTACTGCTGCAGAGCATGGCCTAGGTCCACTGCAGGGAGGTGGCACTGCCCCCTCCAGTACGAGCACATGCCCCCCTGCCAAGCTGATGTGGTCATTTGCTGTCGGTGCTTGTAGTGCGCAGTCCCAGGCCATCCACTGTGTAGGTGGGCGCCCGCCTAGGGAGTGGGTTCCAGGGAGGGGGGGCATACATGGACATCCTCACATCCCCCCATCACTGCCTACCACTATTATGTCCCCTCCACATGGGGGCGGGATGGCTGGGGGGATGTCAGGTCTGTGCCCTAGCGACTATTGGCTAGGGTGGATCAGGTAGATATTGGTGGATTGTGTTTGGCCTTGGTTAACTGCTGTCTTGCTGATCTCCAGTGTCTATGTTCCTATGTGCCACCTAGGCACCTGCCTGGTCCACCCTGTGCCCCAGCTGCCCATGCTACATGTCCCGCCTGCAGCCCCCTATGCCCCATTTGCACCATCGCCATAGTGGCCATTCATACTTTGGCACTATGGTATTGCTGTACATGGAGCATTACTATCACAGTTTTTGGGCTCCCTGCCTGGGCTGTACATTGCTGACATGAAAATGGTTTCTCTCTCCTGCATTTGTGCATCTAACGGCAGGTTTTCAATCGCGTTAGGATTCAGCTCTTCAGATCAGCGCGTTAGTGTGAATGGAGCCTCTCCCCGCCCACACTCCACCCATTGACCCCCTTCTCTCCACCCTCTCTCCACCTTCTGCGGTGTTTACCGTGCCGCGGAACGTGAACAATCGTTAAGTAATGTTAACACGCGTTATGAGACGTTAACGATCGTTAACGTCTCATAATGCGCGTTAACGTTACTTAACGACCGTTAATGTTACATTACGTGAGTTATGTAACGTTACCGCAGTTTAGTAAACATACCCCTAAGAATACCAAAAGGATATCTATATGTATTTTATTGACTACAGCAAGGCTTTTGACTGTGTAAATCATGAGAAACTCTGGGCCACATTAAGAAGCATGGGTATACCAGAACTCCTAATCATTTTCTTGCACAGCCTTTACATTGATCAACAAGCAGCAGTTCGAACAGAACAAGGAGAAACAGAATGGTTTAAAATCAGCAAAGGTGTACGACAAGGCTGCATACTTTCCCCCTAGCTGTTTAATTTATATGCAGAACAAATCATCAAAGAAGCAGGACTGTACGAAGACAACAGAGGTGTGAAGATTGGTGGAAGACTCATCAACAAAATTCGCTATGCTGATGATACCACATTACTGGTTGAAGTGAAGACAAACGGAAGCATTTGCTTCTCGAGATCAAAGAACATAGTGTATCTTAAAATGGGTCTGCACCTCAGTGTAAAGAAGACAAAGATCCCGACAACTGGCAAAAGCAATAAGTTCATCATTGATGGAGAAGAAATTGAAATAGTGGACAACTCTAACCTACTTGGATCAACTATAAAAAACAACAATCAGTCAAGAAATCAGACGACGCATTGCTCTTGGCAGAATGGCTATGAAGAAGGATCTAGACAAGATTCTCAAGTGCAGAGATTTCTCTCTCCATACAAAGATTCAACTCGTTCAAGACATCATATGGATGCAAAAGATGGATAGTGAAAAAGATAGACAGGAAGAAAATTGATGCCTTTGAATTATGGTGCTGGCAACAAATACTGTGTATGCCATGGACTGCCCGAAGAACAAACCAGTCAGTACTAAAGGAGAGCAAACCTAAGCTTTCTTTAGAAGCTCAAATGACAAGACTTCGACTTCATAATTTGGACACATCATGCAAAGAAAGAAATCATCAGAGAAAGACAACATGCTTGGCAAGGTAGAAGGTAAACGCAAAAGAGGAAGGCCAGCAATGAAATGGATCGATACAATAACAGCAGCTATGGGTGCCACTTTGTCAACAATGCCTGACTGAAGACTGAACACAGTTTAGGACAGTTATCCGGAGGGTCGCCATAAGTCAACACCGACTCGACAGCATTTAACAACAACAACAACAACATACAAGTACAATACTTACCTAAAAAATTTGGAATTGAAAACAGAAAGGCAGAAAGTTGACACATTTGTTCAAAAGCACTAAGCATTAAAGACCACCTCGGACATGAACAACTTTAAGAAACAGCTCAAGACTCTCCTTTTCATTGAACGCTTTAGTGGATATCCCTAACACTCTAGTCAGTCTCTGGACTCATATCCACACCCCGTGAACAAATGGATATATTTTCCATTGTATATAAGTTGTGCTCTAGAGCACTTCCTGCACGACCCCCTCCCCTTTTTCTCTTATGAAAGTTCTCTGTAATGGTTTGAATTATAATGTAAACCGCCTTGATTAAATAAGGTGGCATAAAAAAAAACCTTGTTAAATAAATAGTTTATTAATTCACATTGGGCCTGATTCTATTCACAGCATAGATCTCCCTTTGTATGTCCGGGCTGACCTGGACATACAAAGGAGATCGCGATTCTGATCCTGCGTGGCACGTCCAGTCCTGCAGGATCAGAATCGCAAACAGCACTGTACGTGCAGGCCGGGACTGCAATTCAGTCCCGGCCGGCACGTACAGCGCTAGCCCGGCTAACTCAGCAATGGCTTTTAAATGGAGCCGCGGCACCATGGCGTCCCGTTGCCATGGCACCGCAACTCCATTTAAAAGCTGTGATGCTGGCCGCTGCCCCAGAAAGTTAATTCCCCACAGCCCAACCACCGATCCAGCCTCCTAAGGCCAGGGTCAGGCTGCGGGGGATTAACTTTGTCTCTCCCAGCACCTTCTTCGCCCCAAATCAAAAAAATAAAAAACGTCCAGGGATGTTATTCCACCCCAAGGGTGGTCAGCTTACATTTCTATACTGTATATTGAAGAGGTTATTGCCATGTATAATTTGGACAATTTTCATCTTTTCAGGAAAGTGGACTTTGAATAAAGGAAGCTGCTGAATTGTTTTCCATGCTGAAAAATGTGGTCCTAAACAAATTATGGTATAAGATAGTTTGGTATAAATATTTGATGAAACAATTGAAGTAATACTGAAAGATAATTTTGCTTGTTGGGTTCAATAGTTTTGATTGCATTTGAGATTTTTCATCCCCTTTGAACAGTTTTCTAATTTACTGACTTTTGAGCTCAAGCAGGGCTTAGTTCAGCTCTGGTCGCAGAGGAGCTTTTGTCTACAGTGTATTTTCCCCTTTTGTGCAGCTGTGGCAGTCCAATTTCTCTTTTCTTTGTTGGAAATCTTCTAATAGTTGGTGCTCCAGTCAATGGATAGTTGAGACCCAGCTTACCCACACCTCCTCTGTCTTTCTCTCAACTCAATTCAAACTGAAACTCTTATTTGTATTAGGAGCATCCCAGAGGGCTGTCACGTAGTTCAGCACTTTCTGTGAGTTCCTCTGACATGAGTTAATCGAGTCCACTCTAACAGTTGCCATTAGCTGCCTACAGGGTTGGCTTGAGTCCCACAGCAGGTAGCAAGTTCTCTATTTCTGGATTTACTCCAAGCAAAAAAGAAGACTCCAGAACTTGGTAAGGTTTAACACTCAGTGGGCCGTATTGTCTTTTTAATGAATCCTCACATCTACCCAAAGTGGATAAATTGGATTGGCCAATTTAATCTTTATTAGCCATCATGTCACTGTGTTACTTATTTATTTATTTATTTATTTAGATGGATTTAGTATACCGCTTTATCATTAAATCAAAGCGGTTTAGCACATCAAACAATCAAGGTAATTGTGTGGTCAGTAGCATGCAGTGGGAGATCAAGAAGAGTGATGTGGGGTGCAGAGTGCTAGATTTTATCGGTGAGCTATATACAAAGTGAGCAATATACATATATACAAGATAAGAGCCATGTGTAAAGGTAATCTAAGATCTGGACCTGTATAGCGTTGTAGATACTGCACATAGGAGTCAGTTCAGATGAAGTAGTATTCTGTAAATAGAGTTGTTTTAAGTAGCTTTCTGAAGTCCTTGAGGTCTTTGGTTGATCTTAGGTGGTCTGGGAGGGAGTTCCATAGAGCGGGCGCTGCCAGGGAGAGTGCCCTTCTTGATGTGGCCTGATTGTTTTGGCAAATTCCTTTGGTGTGCTGATGGTGTCCAAGGTTCCTTTTCTTCTTGGTCTTACATAAGAACATAAGAACATAAGATATGCCATACTGGGTCAGACCAAGGTCCATCAAGCCCAGTATTCTGTTTCCAACAGTGGCCAATCTAGGTCATACGTACCTAGCAGTTTCCCCAAGGGACACAGGTTCCACAATGCTTGTATTGGTTCAAGCATTGATATCCTGGGTCCCTTCTTAATAATGGTTTATGGACCTTTCCTCCAGGAACTTGTCCAAACCTTTTTTAAACCCAGCTACACTAACAGCCTTTACTACATCCTCCGGTAACAAATTCCAGAGTTTGATTACACGTTGAGTGAAAAAATATTTTCTTTTATTAGTCTTAAATAGTTTACCCTGTAGCTTCATTGCATGTCCCCTAGTCTTTCTATATTCTGATAAGGTAAACAATCGATCTACGTTTACCCGTTCCACTCCGTTCATTAATTTATAGACTTCTATCATATCTCCCCTCAGCCGTCTCTTTTCCAGGTTAAAGAGCCCCAACCTTTTTAGCCTTTCTTCATAGGAGTAGCCTTCCATCCCCTTTACCATTTTGGTGGCTCTTCTCTGAACCTTTTCTAAAATTGCTATATCCTTTTTAAGATATGGCGACCAGAATTGCACACAATATTCAAGGTGCGGTCTCACCATGGAACGATATAGAGGCATTATAATATCTTTTGTTTTATTTTCCATTCCTTTCCTTATCATACCTAGCATTCTATTTGCTCTCTTGGCCGCCGCTGCACACTGGGCCGAGGGTTTTAACATGGTATCCACAAGGACGCCTAAATCTTTTTCTTGGGTGGTGGTTCCTAATGTGGAACCTTGCATCGTGTAACCATAGTTTGGGTTGTTCTTCCCTAGGTGCATAACCTTGCACTTCTCCACATTAAATTTCATCTGCCATTTTGATGCCCAGTCTTCCAATTTATCAAGATCCTCTTGCAATTTTCCACAATCCTCCTGGGTTTTAACAACTTTAAATAGTTTTGTGTCATCAGCAAATTTGATAACCTCACTCGTTATTCCACTTTCCAGGTCATTTATGAATATGTCAAAAAGCAGCGGACCCAGCACAGATCCCTGGGGTACACCACTATTCACCTTTCTCCATTGGGAAAATTGGCCATTTAGTCCTACCCTCTGCTTTCTATCTTTTAACCAGTTCCTGATCCACAGTAGTACACTGCCTCCTATCCCATGACTCTTTAGTTTTGCCAAAAGTCTCTCATGAGGGACCTTGTCAAAGGCTTTCTGAAAGTCCAGATACACAATATCAACCGACTCACCTTTGTCCACCTGTTTATTCACTCCTTCAAAAAAACATAACAGATTAGTAAGACAAGATCTTCCTTGTCTAAAGCCATGTTGGCTGTCTCCCATTAGGTCATGACTATCTATATGCTGAGTAATTTTATTCTTTATGATGGTTTCTACCATTTTTCCCGGTACTGATGTCAGGCTCACCGGTCTGTAGTTTCCCGGATCACCCCTCGAACCCTTTTTAAAAATTGGTGTTACATTGGCGATCCTCCAATCCTCAGGTATTAGAGATGATTTTAATGATAGTTCACAGATTACTGATAGCAGGTCTGCAATCTCAAATTTCAGTTCTTTCAACACCCTTGGATGTATACCATCCGGCCCAGGTGATTTGCTACTCTTCAGTTTATCTAATAGTTGTAGGACATCTTCCCGATGTATCGATATTTCCTTCAATTCTTCCACACCTTTAAATACCACTTCAGTCGTGGGTAACATCCCTACATCTTCCTCAGTAAAGACCGAAGCAAAGAATTCATTCAGTCTCTCCGCTATCGCCTTGTCGCCTCTTAGTGCTCCTTTAACCCCTTTATCATCTAATGGACCAACTGACTCTCTCACGGGTTTTTTGCTACGAATGTACTTGAAAAGGTCTTTATTTCGCGTTTTTGCTTCCGCAGCAAGCTTCTTCTCAAATTCTCTCTTTGCCTGCCTTATCAATGCCTTGCATTTGACTTGCCAGTGCTTGTGCTGTTTCCAGGTTTCATCATTTGGCTCTTTTTTCCATTTCTTGAAAGATGCTTTTTTGGCAACAACAGCCTCTCTGACCTCAGCTTTAAACCATGCTGGCAATTTTTTGGACTTCCTTCCACTTTTCTTAAAGCGTGGAATACAGCTGGTCTGGGCTTCCAAGATAGTATTTTTCAACAACACCCAAGCTTGATGTACGTCTTTAACCTTTGCAACTGCTCCTTTTAGTTTTTTCTTAACTGTTTTCCTCATTCTATCATAGTCTCCCTTTCGAAAGTTAAAGGGTAGTACTGTGGATTTCCTTACTATCCCTCCTCCACTAATTAAATCAAAGGCGATCATGCTATGATCACTATTGCCAAGTGGCCCCAACACCCTTATCTCTTGCACTACATCTGGTGTTCCACTAAGGACTAGGTCTAATATTGCTTCCCCTCTGGTCGGTTCATGAACCAGCTGCTCCAAGAAGCAGTCATTTATTTCATCTAGGAACTTTATCTCCCTAGCATGTCCTGTTGTGACACTGACCCAGTCGATGCCGGGGTAATTGAAATCACCCATTATTATTACTGCACTGTAACTTTTGCTAGCTTCCTTGATTTCTTTGAGCATTTCATCATCCATTTGTTCATTCTGGCCAGGCGGACGATAGTACACCCCCACTGCCATCGCCTTCCCCTTTTTACATGGAATTTCAATCCATAGAGATTCTACAGCAAATTTTGTTTCTTGCAAAACTTTAATCCTTTCTGACTCAATGCCCTCTCTAACATAGAGCGCAACCCCTCCACCAATTTGATCAGCTCTATCATTTCGATATAGTTTGTACCCAGGTATCACAGTGTCCCACTGGTTGTCCTCCTTCCACCATGTCTCTGATATTCCAATCATATCTAACCTCTCGTTTAGTGCTATATATTCTAACTCTCCCATCTTGTTTTGTAGACTTCTAGCATTTGCATACAAGCATTTTAGAGACTGTATTTTATTCATATTAATTTGGCTATTGGTAGACATGGGTAATTTGGGATCTTTAAGTTCTGTCTGCTCCATACTCGAGGGCATTTGGGCTACTTTACTCTTTTTTGGAACCTCTCTGCTTTTTGTAGTATCCTTCAAGGATACATTCTTCCGAACCATGCGCTCTTGGACGACTGTCGGCTTTCCCCTATTATCTAGTTTAAAAGCTGCTCTATCTCCTTTTTAAAGGTTAATGCCAGCAGCCTGGTTCCATCCCGGTTAAGGTGAAGCCCATCCCTTCGGAAGAGCCCCTCCTTTCCCCAGAATGTTCCCCAGTTCCTAACAAATCCGAACCCCTCATCTCTGCACCATTGTCTCATCCACGCATTGAGACTCCGGAGCTCTGCCTGCCTATTGGGTCCTGCGCTTGGAACGGGAAGCATTTCGGAGAACGCTACCCTGGAAGTTCTGGATTTCAACTTCCTACCTAAAAGCCTAAATTTAGCTTCCAGAACCTCCCTACCACATTTTCCTATGTCATTGGTACCAACATGTACCAAGACAGCAGACTCCTCCCCAGCACTATCTAAGACCTTATCTAGGTGGCGTGTGAGGTCCGCTACCTTCGCACCAGGCAGGCATGTTACCAGGCGATCCTCACGTCCACCAGCCACCCAGCTATCTACATGCCTAATGATCGAATCACCAACTATAACTGCTGTCCTAACCCTTCCCGCATGGGCACTTGGCCCTGGAGAAACCTCCTCGGTGCGAGAGGGGTTTACATCACCTGGAGGACAGGTCCTAGTTACAGGATCACTTCCTGCCACACCAGGGTGATGCTCTCCTGTCACGTGACCTCTCTCCTCCATGGCAACAGGGATGCTGCCAGACTGGAGGTGGGACTTCAGGACTATATCCCTGTAGGTCTCGTCTATGTACCTCTCTGTCTGTCTTATGTTTTCCAAGTCTGCTACTCTAGCCTCTAGAGAACGGACTTGTTCCCTGAGAGCAGAGAGCTCCTTGCACCTAGTGCACACGTAAGACCTCTCACCAGCTGGGAGAAAATCATACATGTGACACTCAATGCAAAAGACTGGAAAGCCCACATCCCGCTGCTGGACTGCTGTCTGCATCTTAGTTTTAAGTTTGTGTTTAGATCTTTAAGTTCTATATGTACTAAAGGGTGCAATGGATATTTATACCACTAAAACTGTACCTAAGAAGTTTAATATACCTTGTTCACCTGAAGCTTAATTAATCTCAGGTCCTTGGTGTATGACTGATTTGGGTAATGAGCTTCACCTGAGAGCACCTCCTGTCTTTTAAGTTGTGCAAGTACCTATAAAGCTGTGATTTTCCCAGGGGAGGGTGGGTGTGGGGAGGGAGGGAGGGATATAACACTTATTAAAAAAGGGCTGCTACACAGTACCTTGTCCTGTGCTGCTGAGGAAAACTATATTCTGATTTGATTTAAATTATAGCTCTTTGCTGCTACTAGGCTCTAACCTATTATGAAATTTAAACTACAAGCTCTCTGCTGGATTCTAAATTTAACCAGAAAGCTCTCTTCTGTGTTTTAATTTGAAACTAAAAGTACTTTGCTGATGCTAGGCCCTGAGTGACTATGAAATTTAAACTACAGCTGTCTACTGGGTATGAAAGGTAACCAGAAAGTTCTCTTCTGTGTTTTTAAATTGAATCTTAAACTGTTGCTACTAGGCCCTGACTGATTTAACAAAAAAAATAGTGGGTTCACAGATTAATTAGCTTTAAAAGAAAAACAATTCCTTTCAGAAAAATTCCCAGAAGTATATACTCACAATTTCAGATTTCTCTCCAGAAGTAACAGCCCCCCTTTCCAGTCCGTCAAGACAGGGTCTTGTGCTGTGGTCGGTTTTAATGATTGGTTGTAGGCTGTTAGCTGAGAGGTTGTGTATTATTTTGAAAATGTTTATAAGTACTTTGAAGCGGATTCGAGAGCTGATTGGGAGCCAGTGCAGGTGGTACAGTATGGGAGTAATGTGGTCGTGACCTGTGCAGTCTGTTATGATGTGTGCAGCAGTGTTCTGTGCTAACTGCAGAGGTCTTAGTCTGTTTTGGTAGCCCCTGATAGATGGGGTTATAGTAGTCTAGTGTGGGAATGATAAGGGTTTGACCGACTGTTCAAAAATGCTCCTGTGAGAGAATGGGTTTGAGCCTTCTGATGGTTCTCATTTTGATGTAGGCGCTCTTTGTGGTTTTGGCAATGTGGGATTGAAGGCTAAGTCCTTGTCGAGCATTACCCCCAGGTATTTTACTTCTTGTCTTACTGGTATTGTGATGTGATTCAGTTTGATGGTAGTTGAGGGTGAAAATGTGGGGTTCCTTGTGATGAATAGAGGTTTAGTTTTGTTGTAGTTTCTTGAAAGATTGTTTTCCTGAAGCCAAGTTGCCATTTTTTGGAAGCAGTTGGCTATGTTGGAGTAGTCTGGGTTGTCCAATTTGATTGGTGTGAATATCATTATGTCGTCTGCGTATATGGTGTATTGAATCTTGTGCGCCTTGATGATGGCGCAGATGGGTTGCATGTATAGACTGAAGAGCAGGGCAAAGAGTACTGAGCCTTGTGGGATGCCCTGTGTGGCTTTCAGAGGTTGAGAGGTGTCTGCACCACATTTGACTTGTAGCTGTTGTCACAGCCCCTCCTAGTGGCAGCGTGCAGAAAGGAGAGGGCGGACACTTATTGTTGGTTGAAGAAGGAAAAACTTTTCTAGACCAGGTTCTTCAGGAAGACAAAAACAGAATGTACCTTACTTCAGGGTTTATGCCAAAATATTTACAAAGTCAGTAACTGTTACAGGCGCTTCACAGTTCTTTGCATTCAAACAGGTTTTCAACACCAAGAGGAAAAACAAACACAAAACTTCTTCTTTCAGCTTAGCAAAAGCAAAAAGATATGTTAAAGCATGTCCTGCCGGTTACAATTCTGTGAGAGACTCTAGACTCTTGGAAACACAGAGTGAGCAGTCCATCGGGTGCTCTAACTGCAACGGCTCTGGTTCTATCACCTCTATTTGCATAGGTTCCTGTTCAGCCGTGTTGTCAGCTAGTCCTGAGCTTTCCCTGGATAAGGCAGGTTGTAGTTCAATAGATCTCTCCAATATTCCCCAGCCTTGCTGGTCTTGGTTTGGCAAATAACTGCTATGGCTTTTTACTATGCCTCTCTGTAAAGGTTTCACAAGCCCTTCCCAGCTTTGTTTCCTATCAGTACGGCTCTCTGGGTTATAAGCTTTTCTAGGAGCTGGCTCACATATTGGAAAGGAAATATAACTGTACCTTGGATCTTTGAGACGTGCTCTGCTGGTATTTTCTCTACCTGGCAGTCTCCTTCTATCACCGTCTTCCCTGAAGACTGGCTCCTGGAGCTTTCTGGAACGGGCTTGTCCTCCCTGGAACTTAGCTCTTCCTTGTAAGTACTCCAAGCTCCTCTGCCTTTCAGTATGTGAGGTTCCTCTCTCAGGTCCCCTCTCAGCTCCTCTCCAAACTTGTGGTCCTCTCTGAGCTTGAGGTCCTCTCTCAGCTCCTCTCTCAGCTCGTAGTCCTCTCTCAGTTCCTACTCTGGGGACCTACTCTGGGGCTCAGACTGCGGTGAGTCCGAAGGGACGCACCAAGTCTTAAAGGTATCAGGAGACTCCTCGTCCTCCGTCTCCCAAGCCGACTCATCTGAGGAAGAGTCGGGGTCTGACCCCGCAGGGCCCTGGAGCATCTGCCCCGATGCTGGAAGCACCGGCGTCGACGCCCTTGGTCCCGAACGGGAGGTCGAGGGAGACCGCGACCGAGGTCGACTCCGAGCCACGATGGACTCGAGTATCGGCTCGGTCTCCGGGGTCGACTTCGACGTCGATGTCCCGGTGGTCAGGGCACATGCGCCAGACAGGCTGGCCATCAGTGCCCGCTGCTGCTCCATGAAGGCAGACATTCTGCTCTCCAAGGCTGTCATCCTGATTCTCAGCTCGGGAGACGCAGCAGCCACCGACTCCCTGTGAGGAGAGTCCACGAGGACTATGGGGCTTATGTGTCCAGCAGACTCCGGCTCCACACGAGGAATTTTGGCAGGCTTCTCTGGTTCCACAGGCCCGGGGCGACGGTCGGGGGTCTTAGACCTGGCCCTCGAGGAGCCAGGGACCTCTTCCAATGACGCCCTCGCGAGCCGTTTCTTCCTCTTGCGTTCCCGTTCGGGGGACCCCCCTGTCCGAGGAGCTTCGACTGCGCTCGGGATCGGAATCACGAGATGTCGAGGCCTCAGACGAGGTCCGGGCCCAGCCGGAGGCTGAGTCTGAGAAAAGCCTTTCCTTTTGCTGCTGGCGACTTCGTAGTGCCTTGGAAGACATTTTTCCACAGGCCCCGCACGACTTAGGATCGTGGTCGGGGCCGAGGCACCGAAGGCAGCAGTCGTGTGTGTCGGTGAGAGAACCGGCGTCGAACCAGTAGAAAAAGAGCAAAAAATCGCTGAAAAATCTAATTTTAACCGGGAAAACTGGACACACGTCTGGTGGGCTTCACGGAAAAAAAGAGACTGAGGTAAGATGGCACCTTTAGGTGGGAAGGGAACTGCGCATGGGTGCCTGCATTCCCAAAGGCTTTCATAGAAAGCTGGGGCAATGCTCCGCTGGAGCTTCATCGGCGCCGATGACACCCATATGTGAGGACTGACTTCCTGCTTGGTCCTGGAGAACCTAAAGTTACTGCTTGGGTTAGAAATTGGTTGGGTGGGAGGCAACAAAGAGTACAAGTAAATGGAGCTCACTCTGAGGAGAAGGATGTTACCAGTGGTGTGCCCCAGGGATCTGCCCTTGGTCCGATTCTTTTTAACATCTTTGTTAGTGATATAGCGGAAGGGCTTTCAGGTAAGGTTTGCCTCTTTGCGGATGATACCAAAATCTGCAGTAGAGTAGACACCCAGGAAGGGGTAGATAACATGAGGAGGGATCTAGCTAAGCTTGAAGAAGGGTCTAGAATTTGGCAGCTGGGATTTAATGTTAAAAAATGTAAGGTCATGCATTTGGGCTGCAGCAATCCAAGGGAGCAATATAGTATAGGGGGTGAAGTACTTTTGTCCACTAAAGAAGAATGGGACCTAGGCGTGGTTGTGTCTGATGATCTTAAAGTAGCTAAACAGGTAGAAAAGGCGACGGCAAAAGCTAGAAGGATGCTTGGGTGCATATGGAGAGGAATGGCTAGCAGAAAAAAGGAGGTGATAATGCCTCTGTATAAGTCTTTGGTATGACCTCATTTGGAGTATAGTGTGCAATTCTGGAGACCGCATCTTCAAAAGGATGTGAACAGGATGGAGTTGGTGCAGAGGGTGGCTACTAAAATGATTAGTGGTCTTCATTATAAAGCATATGAGGACAGACTGAAGGATCTTAATATGTACACCTTAGAGGAAAGGCGGGATAGAGGTGATATGATTGAGATGTTTAAGTACCTCCGTGGCATAAATGTTCAGGGAGAGAGCCTCTTTCAATTGAAAGCAAGTTCTGCTATGAGGGGACATGGGATGAGGGTGAACGGAGATAGATTCAGGAGTGATATGCGGAAATATTTCTTTACGGAAAGAGTAGTGGATCCGTGGAAAGGTCTCCCAGTGGAGGTGGTAGAGATGAGGACAGTAACTGAATTCAAAAAAGCATGGGACAAACACAGAGGATGTCTAAAGGTAAAAAGGAGACTGTTGTAGTTGTTATGGAAGGACAGACTAGATAGGCCATGTGGTCTTTTTCCGTCGTCATATTTCTATGTTTCTATGATGCTCATGTGCACTGGAGGAAGCTGTCGGGAGTGTGCAATTCGGCTTGGGGACAGAGCAAGTTTAGGAGTCTGCCATGGGGATAAGGAGGTGCATGGAAATGTGTGCCCAGGGTTGGGGGAAGAATGGGAGGTGAGGGTACATGGAGGGGGGAAGAACATTGGTGGAGTAGGATGTGTGCATGGGGGTGGAAAGAAAGAGAGGTTGGAGTATGTGCCTAGGAAGGAAGGAGAGTTAAGGAGAAGGGGATAAAGGACAGGTTGGTGTATGTGCATAGGGTAGACCTTAAGGACAGACAGAATTAAGGGTCTTTCTAGATGTTGGAAGAGAACATGGGGGAAGGGCAGAGAAGGCTTGAGGGTTGGAGACAGAACTGTGGTTGGAGTGAGCGAGAGAGGGAGAAAGAGGGAAAGATAACTGAAGCTGGTCTCTCTCAATATCCTCTGAAATGACTCCTACTGCAGCCAGACTCATCTTGCATGCCTCCCGTTATGACCACATAACCCCCTTAGTCATCCATTTTCACTGGCTTCCCATTCCATTCCGCATACAATATAAGATTCTCACTCAGGTTCACAAGACTCTACATACTGGTTCTCCACAGTATCTCTCACCACTCATCATCCCTCATGCACCTCAGCATTCTCTTCGGTCTATACATATGAACTTTCTTTTCATACTCCCTCCCTCACAGGCTCATCTCGAATCAGCACGCCACTCCGCTTTTTATTTTCTTGATCCCATACTATGGAATAATCTTCCTCCCTCCCTCAGGCTAGAACCCTCAGTCCAAAAGTTCAAAGCTCAACTCAAGACACATCTGTTTTGTACTGCTTATGACCTATCCCCCGACCCTCCCAAATTGTATTTATTTATTTGCATACATTTTTATACCGCTCCTTCCAGAGATCAGGGGAAGTTTACATTATAATGATAAACTATAACAATTACATGTAACAAGGTTTAGAACTTTATACACAGAACAGTTGAGTGAGGGGATGCCTCGAACTATTTACATGAAGCAGTACTAAGATGGACCACTAAAACTATTTATAGAGAGAATTTACAGTAATGTTCTTACTGGCGACAGTGAATGAAATACAACCATCAACTAAAATTTGTTGCAGGGGGGAAGGGTGGGACCGTATAGGAAGGAGGGGAGAGGGAGGATGGTAGGTGGAGAAACAGGAAAATGGACTAGGTGTTGAGTGGTCTAGAAGGCATCCCGGTTAAAGATGTGCAATATACAGCCCCGCAGCTGTCTGCCAGAGGCTACCCCCAGGTAGCCTTAAATTTGTGCCCAAAAACCGCCTTAGCTTTCAACTGCCTAAATCAGAAGGGGTTTTTTTTTGTTTTTTTTCCAACTGACGTGCAGTCTTCAAAGAACTGGTTCCCAACCTATTCTTAATGAACCCAAGCGAAAACGAAGCGTTGCGGCCCTCACAGGAGTCCCGGAAGGTCCCCTGCCCAAAATGTTTTTTCCCGCGCTCTAGCCATGCGGCGCAGCTGACTCCCTCTCTGCCGACTCACCGAGGGCCCACTGCAATTCTAATAAGCATGATCGCTAACAAATACCGGCTCCTTTCTTACCTCTACCACCTGATTTACCCGGTTGCTGCTCCCCTGCCGTGTGATTGCATCCGCACCGGCAGAGAACTCCCCCCTCCCGCGGCTCAAACGGCTGGCAATCCGGCAGCTCTCCTCCTCCTGAAACGTCCAACTCTAGCAGGCAAAACACATCTGCGTTAGTCGGACCCCAGCTACCGGTGTCTCTGAACCTCCCACGGGCTCAGGAACCGGCTCTGCACTCCTGTCTTCGCCTACTTTCGAGGCCGAATAGGTCCCCACAACAGAGCAAGAGAGGGGGGAGGGAGGAGGGGGTGCACTTCAGCACTAAATTTAAAGGGCCCTTAACCTCCTTCTACAAAATATGAACAAAATTAAAAACAAAACCACTAAAGAACTTCAGAAATCTTCAGAAACCTTGACCAATACCCTACACTAACTCTCCTTAATTGCTCCTCAAGTGAGCCCCGAACCTCCAGGCTCACAGTCCTCCAGCTGCTTGGAGACTGAGATAACTGGAGCGAGGAGGCGGATCCTGTGGTTATATATGCCAGTGACATCACAAGAGTGACGTTTCTCAGTCTCCAAACTGCTGGAGGAGGATCACAACCCAGAGGTCCGGGACTGGACTTGAGGGACGATAAGCAAGGTTCTGTTTAGTAACCTTAGATGGGGCTCCATGCTAAGTGTTTTATCAAGGGTGACTCCTAGGTATTTTATTTCCTGTTTGACATTGAAAAGATTATTATTCAAGAGGATTGTTGTAGGGGGTTGAATTCTGGGTTTTTGAGATGAATATTACCTCGGCTTTCTTGAGATTGATGCTCATATTATTTTCTTGAAGCCATGCTTGGGTTTCTTTGAGGCAGGCTGCTAGTGATTCGTATACACGTAACATAATGTCGTCTGCATATATGTGAAAATTAATTTTGTATTTTTTGAAAATTGCGCAGTTTGGTTTTATGTATAAATTAAATAAGAGGCCTGATAAAGCTGACCCTTGGGGTATTCCTTGGGTTTGGGGGAAGGTATTTGATGTTTTTTGATCAAGTTGGACCTGTTGAACGCGGTTAGTTATATAGGAGGAAAAACAATTCAGGGTGGTTCCTTTTATTCCTATGGACTTAAGTCTTGTTATAAGGGTCACGTGGTTTACAGTGTCAAACACTGTTATATTAAGGAATATTAGTATAAACATTTTTTGGTGTTCTCCAGGCCCTGTATTAATTTGTCAAACAGCACTAGGAGGAGTGTTTCAACTCCATGAAATGGTCGAAAACCATATTGTTAATCATCTAGGGCATTTGTTGCGTTTATAAAGTCTTGGAGCTGATGTTGCACTGCTTTCTCAATGGTTTTGGCTATAAAAGGGATGCTTGATATGGGTCTATAAGCAGAGGGGTCATCTTTGTTTAGGGTTTTGTTTTTTAGAATTGGTCGGATTACCACTGGTCAACATTGAAATTATTACTGACTTTAAAAGGCCCTAATCTGTAGTATCTTGGTGAGCTGAACACGAATATAACATTAAAAAAATTTTATTTGCTCTCGTTTTGAAGATATTGCATGTAGTTCATTTTTGACGTTTCACCGTGTAAATTTATCCAGTAGGACATCAACAACATCCCAAATAAGCCTTGAATGATGTAATATTGCATGACATTGCATAATACCAGCATGCACACATCCAGAGTTGATTGCATCATTTTCTTATGCAATGCAATACTACTGCCAGACGGCTGCTGAAGCGCTTATTACAGAATGAAGCTCATCAAAAGACTAAGGCCGCTTCTTGATACTGTTCACTTCAGAAATGTTTGTCAAGCATTGATTACTCCATTATTTGACTTCTGTAATCCAATATATCTGGGTTTATCTAAGCAAGCACTTAAGCCTTTACAACTGGCGCAGAATACTGCTGCACGTATAATTTTTGGCCTATCAAGTAGAGAACATATAACTCCCATCTTGAAAGAGCTTCACTGGTTACCTATAGCTTCACGTGTAAAATATAAAACTATAATTTATATTTTCAAGATAAAACAACAATATTCTGCAGAAAGCCTGACATATCTCATACAGTCAGATATTAGCAACAGACCTAGAAGAAGAGGATCTGACAACAGAATCAGCTTATCAAATGATGTCAGAAAAACACGTAAAGACACCTCTGAAAGGGCTTTCTCTTTTGCTGCACCTTCCATCTGGAACTCTCTACCTAATGAGCTGAGAGCAGCTCAGGACATCAATGACTTTAGAAAGCAACTGAAAACATCTTTGTTTATAGAACACTACGGTCATGCAATTAACTAACTTAATTTGTCTGGAATGTAAATCATATACATATTGTATAATAGCTCACATTATAGTATAGCTCACTATGTAGATAATGCAACTCACTCTAACACATTATACCATAACTTTAACTTTTATTTCTTTACATTTTCTCACTAATACTCTTAATATCTTTGTTTGTAAGACCGCTTTGATTGTATGATAAGGCGGTATAGAAATCCAATTAAATAAATAAAATAAATAAATAAATAAAATCTGACATCAGCAGTGTACTATATGCAGTCGGAAAGGTTGAGCATTTAAAATATTTCAGACTGTGTGCGAGACAGTTTAAGCTACTGTTGCATGTAACTTTTATTAATCATATAATTTTAGCCATTTAGGTGCAATACAGAACAGTAATGCCGCGAAAGTGCGTTAATACCGTTGACAATTTCTGATACATTTGTGGGGAAGTGACATTTGCCAACCAGAAGAAAAGTATCACTTCTCAACTGAAGAAGGCATATCATCTTTACTTCGGATGCAAGATTGGTGGCCAAGACAAGCCTTGGGCCCCGCATATATGCTGCGCTACATGTACAACACAGCTTTCACAGTGGTTGAATTGCAAAAGACCATCAATGCCGTTTGCAGTCCCCATGGTGTGGAGAGAGCCAAGCAACCACATAAATGACTGTTACTTCTGCTTGGTTCCTCCTCTTTCCAGCGGAATAACGAAGCAAAAGAAGTCAAGCATAATCTACCCAAACATTCCGTCTGCATTGAGACCAGTTCCACATGGTGAGGGACTTCTTATTCCAGAACCTCCATCAGAATATTCTCTTGATTCATCTGATGAGGACAAGGGTGAGCCGACCTATTCTCCTGGTCCGTCAGCATGCAGTGACCCAGATTTTTGCTGGGATGCATTATCAACTCCACACAGAATAACACAGGAAGAACTAAATGACCTGGTTCGTGATTTGGACTTATCCAAGAACAAGGCAGAATTGCTAGAATCAAGACTCCAACAATGGAATCTTCTAGAAGAAGATGTCAACATTACTCCATATTGAAAGCGCCACCAACAGTTGGAGCCTTTCTTCAGAAAGGAAAGTAATCTGGCATTCTGTTCCGATATTGAAAGCCTCATGAATGCCTTAAAAATCACTCATAATCCACAAGACTGGAGACTATTTATAGACTCTTCGAAACTGAGTCTGAAGGCTGTGCTTTTGAACAATGGAAACCGTCTTCCATCTATTCCAGTAGCACACGCCGTCCACATGAAAGAGACATACGATAAATTAAAGCATCTACTGACTTCCATTAACTATAACAAGTACAGCTGGCACCTCTGTGGAGACTTGAAGGTAGTTGCCCTTTTAATGGGACTGCAGCAGGGATATATAAAATACATGTGTTTCTTATGTGAGTGGGATAGCCGACAAGGGATTGGCACTACTTGCGGAAGGAATGGAATCGCAGACAAAATGTAATGTTGGAGAGAAGAATATCCAGCACCCAGCACCCAGCTCTGGTTGAGGATCACAAAATCCTGCTACCACCCCTTCACATCAAACTAGGTTTGATGAAAAACTTTGTGAAAGCCATGGACCACACTTTGCCAGCTTTCCGATACCTGCATGAAAATTTCCCTCGACTCGGTGAAGCAAAGATTAAAGAGGGAGTTTTTGTGGGTCCTCAGATTCGAGAGCTCTTCAAAGATGACCAGTTCAACAACTTGCTGCAGGGTGATGCGAAACAAGCATGGAATACTTTTCGCCTAGTGTCAACAAGCTTTCTCGGGAATGTTAGGGCAGAAAACTACAAGGAACTAGTAGAAGACATGCTGATGCAGTATCAGAAACTTGGCTGCAATATGTCTCTAAAGATCCATTTCCTTGATTCCCATCTCGATTTCTTTCCTGACAACTGTAGTATGGTTAGTGGTGAACAGGGTGAATGTTTTCACCAGGATATCGCAATGATGGAGCAAAGATACCAGGGAAAATGGTCCACTACAATGCTGGCTGACTACTGCTGGACACTCCCCAGAGAAGCTCCCGAACAGCTGTACAAGAGACAGGTGAAAAAAATCTAAGAAGTAGTCTATGACTTGTTTTTTTAACAGGTATTAACCGAAGGCCTATAATATTTACTATTGACATGCATTTTGTGATGTAAACATTAATTCTTGTAGATTACAAAAAAACTAGAGCCAACTTTGCAATTTCAATGTCATATTCGTGTTCAACATATAAAAATTGATAAGAAATGACTATTTTTATTTCAGTAACATGACTTTTGTAAAAATTTGTTGACCGTGTTATGAATCTTTTGAGGTTGGTGGGCATAGTTCCTTGCTGGAGGGATTGATTTACTATATTTTGTATGAATGGTGCCATTTCTGTTTTCATTGCCTTGATCCAGGATACTGGACAAGGATCTAGTGGGGATGTGGTCGTGTTTAAGTTTTAAATTATGTCCAAGATTTGTCTTGAGTCAATGGAGTGAAAGGTATGCCAGGTTTTTGCAGAGGCCACAGTTACTGGTATCTGGTGAGTGCAAGTTTTGTCTTTAGGATTTAGTTTGCTGGCACAGAAGTCTGCTAGGGTCTGTGGCTGGATTGGGGTTTTTTTAATTACAATTTTGCGACGGCTTAGTAATCGATTTTACAAGCTCGAAAAGCTCCCTTGGGCGATTTATGGCATTATTTAGTTTTTTTGAGTTTAAGTTCTTTTTTGCTGTGTTTATTGCCTCTTTGTAAATTGTGAGCATTGACAAATAATGTGTTTTATTTTCTGTGGTCTTTTTGGATCTCCATTTCTGTTCCGATTTTCTGAGGTGTTTTTTTTTCTTGGTTAGGTCTGAGGTGTACCATCCTTCCGATTGTTTCTGCATATAGGTTTGTAGTTTGGGTGTTGGTTTTGCGACTGCTTCTATTCCTGCATTCCATTGATTTATGAGTACATTGAGGTCAGTTTGTTCAGTATTGACGTGGAAGTTAATTGAACTTACTAGTGTGTCTTTATCAAAGGTTTTGAACCTATTTGTACATTGGGCGTGAGATGGAGATTCTTTTGAGTAGTGAGGAGCATCGACATGTTAAATTAAATTGGATCAGGTAGTGATCTGACCACAGGACCTGTGTTATGTTAGGTGGGGGGTTGTATCTGTGGGGACAGATGTCAGCTTAGGCTGGAATACCATGTCGAGTATATTTCCCTTGTTGTGAGTGGGGTTGTGTATTATTTGTTGGTATCCCATTTGATCCATTGCTTCCAGGAATGTGTTTGTATGCATGGTCTGTATTTATTTATTTAACATTTCTTATATACCGCCTTTCATGATATCAAGGTGGTTTACATTGAACAAACTGAAATTACTTTGAACAGGGCATTATAACTTGGAGATAACAATTTTAGAGGGAACATGGGCAATGGAGGGTTAAGTGGCTTGCCCAAGACCACAAGGAGCACCTGTGGGACTAGAAACCCCAGTCCTTCCGGCCCAAGGTTGCTGTCCTCTAGTGGGATTTGAACCCCCAACCTGAGGTACCTTGCCCCAACCACTAGGCCACTCCTCCACTCCACATCTGTAGAGATGCTAAGTTGATATCTCCCAATATAATCTGGAGTTTTCTTATTGGTGTTGTACATACTGTTTCTAGCACTGTTGCTAATACATCATGGCCAGATGAGGGGGGTCTATAAATGAGGCAAATTGTAAGCCTTCTGTTTTGAGTATATCTACTCCTTCGAGTGTATTACAGGTGATGGTGGATAAGTTTAAGGCAGCTTTTGCAATTATCATTAATCTTCCTCCTCTCTTTTTGGTACTGCGACAACTAAATAGGTTATAGCCTGTTTTTTTTAGTTGGTTAAGGAGAACTGTGTCGGTGTTGGTGTCGGCTAGCCAGGTTTCCGTGATTCATAGTATATTTGGATTTTCATCGATAATAAGGTCTTGTATGAGGGGTAATTTATTTCTGATTGACCTGACATTGATTAGGATACAGTTTAGGGGGGCTGTTGTTAGGGTGTTATGTGCCATTAAGTTTGATGTTGTTTTTATTTTGATTAGTCTAGCATAGGGTTTCTTTGATTTTGCGTGGAATGAGTTATACTGAGTAGTTCTGATTGGAGAACTGTGAAAGTTTTGTATGGGATATTGTATGTAAATAGGGCTGTGTAATGTGCTTAAAGGAGAGGCGTGTGAGTATGTCAAACTCATTTGAGTATACAATATTAAAAAGAAGTAAAGACTTATCAACATTTTTTTTTTTTAAATTCTTTATTTTCGTTTTACAACAACAAAGGAAAGGAAGACATACAGCTAAAAGACAAATACATACATGGAATGTAATACATACACCAAAGTAAACCCCTGCCACCCCCCTCCCCCCTGCTTCTTCTCTAGAAAACTAAATCATTCCCGAAGCGGGCGTGTACTGACATTATTGTGGTACAAAACCTAACGGTGATCTGAAACAGGATGAGTGTACATTAAACAAACATGTCAGAGCAATGAGCAGATTGTACATGATCATTGAGCATCTGCCATTTAGACAAGCGAGAATGAATTTGGGTATGGAATATAGCTCTCCGAGATATCTGCTCATATTTACTATATAAGCAGACAAGGTTCCACTAATCATTGACAGTAAGTCGAGAGCTATCCTTCCAAGTCCTCATGATTAAACATATGGCTATACCCAGCGTGAAATCAGGAGAAAGCGACCCTTCTTAGGAAGAGAGGGGACCTCCGCCACTGAGCGGAGTCCCACAGTCTTCCAAGAAAAGGCTCGTGAAGGTGTAAGATAAATGGAATACGACCCCAGACCCGCCCCCAGTAAACCTGTAGTTAAGGACATTCATAAAGAACATGAGCGAGGGTTCCCACATCAGTATGGCAAGACCAACACTGGTCCCTGGCAGTTGTGTTCCATTTGGCTATTTTCCTGGAATATAAGAACATCTATGTGCAAAAAAGAAGAGAGTTTGGGTAACTGAGGCAGATCGGGAAACCCGCACTATTTGCTCCAGAAAACGCTCCAATGCACAGGGGTTAAAGTGGTTTGCGGTTAGCGATCCCAGGCTTGTTGGACTCTACAAGTGGCAGTATCTGCACCCTGACATAATAGTTTATAAAAGTTAGAGGCTACCCCATGGGTACTACTAATAGAGTGAATTAGTTCTAATAGCCCGTCCTTAGTAGGGACAGAGGGCGGCATGATTGGAGCACTTTTGAGGCAGCATGGAAGCTGCATCAATTGAAAGTAATGTTTCGCTGGTAACGCAAATTCCCTGTATAAATCAAGAAAAGGTCTTCCAACGAGCTGCAGAGAAGAGCTGTTGGGGTGTCCAGATCCCCCTGGAGTACCAGGGTCTGGAAGTAATCATGTATGGCTGCTCGAATTTCTAACCGGAACTCTGGCTGAGTTAATAGGGCTCTATCAAAGAACCAGGCCCCCGAATTCCCTTGGAGTGCAGTAGCGTGTAATTGAAAAGAAATAGCAGCATGATCTGAAATATGCTGGGAATGAATCTTTGCAGCGTCCCCCTGAGGAACTAACAGTTTTGATATTAGAAAGAAATCTATGCGAGACTGGGATTTATGAGGGGAAGAGAAGAAGGTAAAGTCAAGCTCATTGGGGTGTAGTAACCTCCATAGATCGACTAGAACAATATCTTTGATCACAGAGGTAAGCGCGATGTGACTCTTGGGGGGACCACTTGTCCTAGGCGGCTATTTGTCAATCAGGGGATCAAAAACTAAATTGAAATCCCCCCCAATATCAATGAAGTATTAGCAGAGGCCTGCGCAACCTGAGCAATAGTAGCAAAAAGGCAGGGTCATCCACATTAGGAGCATAAAGGCATATACATGTAACTTTAAAGTTACCTATCTTGAGGTGAACTCTGGACCATCTACCCGCTGTATCTGAGCAAGTCGCAATAATAGTAGCATGCAGAGATTTCCTATCCAATATGGCAACCCCACATTCCCTAGAAACGGCTGGGGAATAGGTGGCCACCATGTAAGGTTTAATATTGAGTTTGAGAGCTTCCTTCGAATTGAAATGTGTTTCTTGGAGGAAAATCAGGTCCGCAGCTTCATGACTTAGCTAGCTTAGGATTTTCCTCCGTTTTATCGGATTATTGATTCCTTGTACGTTCAATGAGAAAATCTTACATGGTGCCATCAATCGATAATAGACATTTTAGGTAAGGGCACTTGAAAACTTACAACATAATCAGAATCTGTACAATAATGACATAAACACCAAGTATGCTGGCCAAAACACCCATATTGAAAAGTATGTACCAAAGTAACTTAGAGAAGAAGCAAAACCCCCAATGAATATGGCGACCATATGTCTGCGGGAGGAGGCCCTAGAGAGGAAGATAGAGACATAATAAAAGAAAAGAAACACCAGAGTCCATAAGTAACACTGTCTCTGATACTCATCGAGGCTACTATGGGTAGATGGAGTCGGGTCACAGACATCTTCAAAAATAAGGCAACAAACCGCCCTCGACAGACTCTTCGCTGAGCCGCGGTAAATCCAATATGGCAGGTACAGCGGATATGAGAGTACTGGCAGGAATATTCTGGAAGTCAGCGCATCAAGTCGGCTTCTTTAGAGTCCAAAAACTCCGCTAGTAGATCAGGGTCCTCAAATGTTCTTGTCTGATTGTGAAGCGTAACTCGGAGCTTGGCCGGGTACATCAGGCCGTAGCGTGCTTGTAGTTGTTGAAGCCTCGGCCGAAATTCCAGAAAGCGCTTTCGGCGGTCGACCATGGGTTTAGCCAAGTCAGGATAGAAGGAGACCTTGTGGCTCTCAAACTCCATATGGACCTTTGCCCGGGAGGCACTGAGAATTTGTTCCACATGTTGATATCGCAAAAGTCGAAAAATGATAGGCCGTGGGGTCTTCCTGTTGAGCGTTATGGTTGTGGGTACACGATGAGCGCGATCGATCTCCAATTCTTTGGTAAAGGTGATTTGGAGCAGGGAAGGGAGGATTTTACTTAAAAACTCCTTCATGTCTCCTGATTCCGCTCCCTCCGGTATGCCCACGAGTCGTAGGTTGTTGCGGCGCGCTCTATTATTGCCATCTTCCACTTCTTTCTGCAAGGCCCGCACCTGACGTTCAACTTTGTCGAGTTTGGACAGCCGGACCGCATGGGAGTCTAATATACTCTCCATTTTGTCCTGACGCGAAGAGAGCCCCTCTAGCCTGCCTTGCAGTACGCCAAGATCTTCCCTCAGCGCTCGAAGTGCTTCACCGTTTGACTGCACGAGGTCCTTAACCCCTCTAATTTCTGCGAGGATTTCCTGCTGCATTTCGGGGCCCTCGCGCAAAGCCAGCCCCCTCTGCGGGGACGGGGGTTCAGTTTTGGAGCGTTTGCCGTGAGAAGCCGCTGGAGATCCAAATTCCAGGCGCGTAGGTTTGGTCCCCGCCATCTCACCGATGCGCCCCGGCAAGATCAGAGCAGAAATTCAAGTATGTCCGGTGTTAATTCAGGATTCTGAGTAGGCCTCTCGGGAGCCTCAGCGTTATGCGACCATCCCGCTGGACATCGGGCTCCGCCCCCCCGACTTATCAACATTTTTGATATATCCATGATTTGTCTATGGCAGTTTTACACTGGATTATGAAAAGTTAATACAGCAATGATGCACTTTGATAATATATCGATTGACTATGGTATGTTGCAAGGTGTGTGGAGGCCGTTTTTCTGGGCCTAGTACGTTGATCGAGGTATTTGAGATTGAAAGGGTATGTTAAGGTTTTTCTATTAGGCAGAACAACATGAGACAGGTACAATATTAATACATATAAGACACCATTCTGTGGTAATGCAGGAGAGGTTGGCAAGTATTATAAATAGATTGTACATACGTTTGGTTGTTTTAGGGACCTTTCTTCGACTTTGTGCCACGCCTAAGGGCCACACCAAAGGGCCCTCTGGCGAGGCCATCAGGCACGGGCCTGCCAGGCGCGGTCGTACTGGATGACGCCTCTTTTTAAAGTCCTGAGGTGTCCCCGATTGGGCTGGGCTGGGCTGGAGAGCAAGAGGAGTCCGATCACATGCTCACTAGCTCTACCCCGATCGGGGGAGCGGCGGTGGAAGATGGTGCGGCTGAGCTGGTCTTTGTGCCGGATGGCGCCTCGTTTTAAAATCCTGCAGTGTCCCCCATTGGGCTGGGCTGGAGAGCAGGAGGTGTTGATCTTTCCCTGTGCTTCTCTGTTGTGCTTGTTGTCTCTGTGAGTTTTCCTGTTTAACCTATGGCGTTCCTTTACGAGTTCCATTTTATAGATGTTTTTATTATCAACCACTCTGCTGTCCCCACTTAGGGTGGTATATCAAGTTTTAATAAATGAAATGAAAGAGAGAAAAGATAGGGGATTTCAGGTCAAGGGAGAAGTTAGGCCTTATAATCGGGGAATTCTGCACCAAAAATTACTAATAAATCATGCAGAGTTTTGCAGAATTTTCACAAATTTTGTACAAAATTTTACATTTCTTTGTGCAGAACTCCCCCAGGAGTAAACAGTGATAGCAACAATAATGCAATGTGTGCCTTCGAGTCAGTGCTGACTCCTGGCGACCCAGAAGCTGCTGGGTTTTCTTGGCAGTGTGAAAGGAAGTAGGAAAAGAGTGAGATATAGCAGTGAACCACTAGATGGCGCCAGCACAAGGTAACATTTGTAATACTCGACTGCAGCTTAACAAAGTCACTAACAGTCACACAACCTAAACTTTGGAATCAACACCACCAATCAAGGAGAAAAAGGATTTCAGTGTCAGCCAAATGATAAATGCATTTATCGTGATTCAGTTTGACACTTGCAGACTAGCATCATAGATCCTGGAGAAAAACTCCTTGTATAATTTTTTGTAGAAGTCAAGACATTTTATTTTAAAACAGTAGAGTGCCAGATTTTTTTTGCAAGCAAATCTGAAATACTTATCCAAGGTGTGTGTGGAGGGGGGAAATGGGGAGGAAGGTACCCTTTAGTTTCAGGTTTGAGTAACAAGGCATGAAGGGAAGAGAAGTCATTAGCCCCTTCCCCATCCATCCCCTGACCGCAACAAGGTCATGTCCAAGCAGACAAACTGACAGAGAAATAAAAAGGTGATATCCTCCATCTCCACCCCCCCCCCAATCTTCTTCAAAATATAAAGATAACAAATGTAAATTCTAAAAACTGAAATATTCAAATCACTGAATTGAAAATAATTTCTTCTGCTCCCTCTGTTGCCTTTGCTGGGATCAGGGAGAGTAGGCTGCCAAACAAGTGAGGGTTGGAGGACAAAACTCTAAAATCAGGGACAATCCCTGAAAATCGTGGATATCTGGAAGCCTTATTTTTAGCCTCTTTAGTTTATTAGTTTAACCCATTTGGAGAAACTACCTCCAGTAAACCCTTCGGCTGGAGTTCACCCTAAAATGTGCTTGTGTTCAATCGGACTTTGCTACCACCCAGTAGAGAGAAGAGCAGGGCAGGTCAGAGCCTTTCTGTCCATCCCAGGGGTCTGCAACCTTTCAAAATAGTAGACCCATTTAAGGAGAGCTTTTTTATCCAAAATAAATTTGAGAGCCGCAACCCTGTCATAAATCAAGGCAATTATGTAAACCACCTCCTCATTACCCCTCTTCCCCAGCAGTGTATCTTACTTTATCGCTCTCAGTCTCCCCATCTCCAGCAGGCAGGCTCATCATCTTCCTGTTATCCCTAGCACTTACTCATCCCCAGCAGTTATTCTCTCTCACTGTCTCCAAGCCCGTAGAATCACAGTCACCTCTCACTATCTCCCCAATATCCAGCAGCCATTCTTTCTTTCTCTGTTTTAATGCCCAACAGTCTCTGTCTCCCTCTTTCAATTTCCCACCATCTCTAGCAGGCGTTCTCTCTAACTTCCTTTCATTCTGAGCACTTTCCCCTCTCATCTCCCCACAGTCAGGGCCGGCCCATCCATTTCAGAGCGCGAGGGGAGAGTTTCTCCCTCGCTGCTCTGTTAAGCCCGCGGGGGCTGATGCCCATCAGCCCCCGCGGGCTTAACAGAGCCGCGAAAGGGAAACTAGTCCCTTCGCGCTCTGAAAGTCGGCGCGTGAGACTGCAGGCAGCTGTACGAGAGAGCGGATACAGGGGAGGGCAGGCTCTGCTGGGCGGGGGGGAGGGGCCCCGCGGCACACTCGATTCTGCCGCGGCGGCCCCGGTAGCGGGAGAAGACAGCTTTTTAAAAAAAAAAAAATTTGGCTGGGCTGGGCTGAACTGAGCTGAGCTGAGCTGAGCTGGGCTGGGGGGGGGGGTTAGGAGTGCTGATGGGCTGGGGGGGTTAGGAGTGCTGATGGGCGGGTGGGCGGGCTGGCTTGGGGGGAGGGTGAGGACTGCTGATGGGCTGGGGGGGGTTAGGACAGCAGATGGGCTGGGGGGGATAGGAGTCATGATGGGCTGGCTGGGGGGGCGTTAGGAGTGCTGATGGGCGGGCGGGCGGGCTGGCTGGGGGGGTTAGGAGTGCTGATGGGCTGGCTGGGGGGGGTTAGGAGTGCTGATGGGCGGGTGGGCGGGCTGGCTGGGGGGGGTTAGGAGTGCTGATGGGCTGGGGGGGTTAGGAGTGCTGATGGGCTATGGGGGGCTGGGGGGGGTTAGGAGTGCTGATGGGCTATGGGGGACTGGGGGGGTTAGGAGTGCTGATGGACTATGGGGGGCTGGGGGGGGTTAGGAGTGCTGATGGGCTAGGGGGGGCTGGGGGGGTTAGGAGTGCTGATGGGCTATGTGGGCTGGGGGGGTTAGGAGTGCTGATGGGCTATGGGGGCTGGGGGGGGTTAGGAGTGCTGATGGGCTGGGGGGGTTAGGATTGCTGATGGGCTATGGGGGGCTATGGGGGGGTTAGGAGTGCTGATGGGCTGGGGGGGTTAGGAGTGCTGATGGGCTATGGGGGGGCTGGGGGGTTAGGAGTGGTGATGGGCTATGGGGAGGCTGGGGGGGGGTTAGTAGTGGTGATGGGCTATGGGGGGGCTGGGGGGGTTGGAGTGGTGATGGGCTATGGGGGAGCTAAGTCTTTATATGGGCTGATGGGATTAGGACTGGAAGTGGGTTGATGGGGGGTTAGGACTGCTAATGGGCTATGGAGGGCTTAAACTAAAAATTGGGTGATGGGGGATTAGGATTGGAAATGGGCTGGTGGGATTAGGACTGGGAGTGGGCTGATGGGGAGTCTAGGACTGGTAATGGGCTATGGGGGGGCTTAAACTGAAAATTGGTTGATGGGGATTAGGACGAAATGGGCTGATGGGGGGGTTAACACTGGACGTGGGCTGATGGGGTAAGGAGTGTTAATGGGCTGTGGGCAGATGGGGGGTTAGGACTGGTAATGGGCTATGGGGGGGGGGGTTAGGACTGAATAATGGGCTATGGGGGGGCTAGGACTGGAAATGGGCTGATGGGGAGGGGTTAGGACTTGAGGTGGGCTGATGGGGTTAGGACTGGTAATGGGCTGTGGGCTGTTGGGGGGGTTAGAACTGGTAATGGGCTATGGGGGGGGGTTAAGACTGGTAATGGGCTGTTGGCTGATGGGGGCTGTCTGGTAATGGGCTATGGGGGGTTAGGACTGATAATGGGCTATGGGGGGGCTAGGACAGGAAATGGGCTGATGGGGAGGGGTTAGGACTTGAGGTGGGCTGATGGGGTTAGGACTGGTAATGGGCTGTGGGCTGATGGGGGGGTTAGGACTGGCAATGGGCTATGGGGGGCTGACTGGAAATGGGTTGATGGGGTTAGGACTGGAAGTGGGTTGGGGGGGGGGCTGGGACTGGTATTGGGTTGGGGGGTTGCTAGGACTGGAAATGGGCTGATGGAGGGCTAGGACTGGAAATGGGCTGATGCAGGGACTAGAAGGGAATGGATGCTGGGTGAGGCTGGAACTAGAAGGGAGCTGATGTTGGGGGAGGATTAGAATGGGATGGGGCTGGGAGAGTAAAATGGAGAGGGGAAAAATATTTTGTGTGGGAGGGATAAAAAATCTACAATTGGCCGGGTATTGGGAGAGTAAGTGGGGATTGAGGATGGAGGTGTAAAATTTGAGTGGATGAAATAGGAATGAGGAAAGAGCAAAAGGAGAAAGATTAGTATGTTAAAGCAGAAGTAGAGAGAGAGAATGGAAAAAAAACTAGAAGAGAGAAGAAAGGACAAATGGACAGCTGGTGATGGAGAGTTAGCAGAAAACATGAAGAAACCAGAAGAAAGTGGCTGGAGCAATTGCAACTGAAAAAAAAATGCACAAAAGGTAGAAAGATATCTCTTTATTTTGAATTTATTAACTGGAATATGAAAGCTCTGGGAAATGTGCATCATTAACGTCTGCGCTTTGTTTGGTACAAGAGGAAATTAATTTATAGTTTTATTTCTACAGTGTTGTTGTACATTCCAAGTTTGGCTTCTGGGGTTCCCAGTTTAATTATTGCCTTCCTGTTTCTAAATTGTGATTCCTTGTTTGGTGATGGTCTATGTTCTGCATGTGTAACTGAGCTGAGGTATTCTGTTTATGTAATTCCTATTTGACATTGCCACTTGTTCTCTTTCCCCAGTAGGTCATGTATTGTTGTTCTCTGAAATGTATTGGTTTAATATTTGCAGTGTTGCCTTTTGATAGGTAGGGTATGGTGCTTTGTGAGTCCTGGTAGTGCTGTTAGGATACGGCGGGTTTGCTATGGGTTCTAAATGGGCAGTGTTTGTAGTAGTTCCTAATGTGCCTGGCGGTTGGCACTGGATTATAGTAATGTAGAAATCTTTTAGTCTGTCTTTATCCATACACTCATTAAGAGGCATGTTTACTAAAAGTTAGTGTATGTTAGCATTATGCAAATATTTATGCAAATAAGGCCACTTATGCAAATGAGGCCCCGCACCGAGTCTCCGCACATGGCCCCGCACCCCCCTTGGGCTGCCCCTGCCCACAGTCACTCTCTCTTTACTCTTTGTTAATCATCCGCAGCAGTCACTCTTAAAGTTGCCCCTTCCATGCCCAGTTTCTTTCTAATTGTGTGTATAGCCAGGGCCAGGCACTACACAATCACAAGCCAAAGATGCTGTTTTCTACATCCTGTGAACTGTTCAGTCAAAAAAAAAAAGGCCAGAGTTTCCTTCCCTCACAGTACGTAACCAAAACCAGGGGCTTCTTCCTGCATAGCTAAAGACAGTGCCTCTTTCACTTGGGGATTTGTGCAGTGCAAGGCCAAAGGCGGTCTCTTCTCCTATGACACTGACAGCTGCCTCCTTCCCAGCAGAGGATCTTTTAGAACTCTTTGGTGTTGGCACTGCATAGTGTGAAGGGGCCGGAGGAGGGGGGGTGTGCAATAAGCTTCTTTGCCTAGGCCCCACCAAAGTTTTAATTCTGCTCTGATCATTGTGAAGAGATGGACAGGGTGCCCAGGGTGGTGTCACTTTTCAGAGATGGTGGTGAGGGACTGCTGAGACTGTTCGGGATTACCTTTTCTCCTTTTTCCAGAAGTGAGATGTGTGTTCTCAGTCTCCAACATTAAAGAGAGATGCCTCTCCTGTCTGCTTTACTCACCATGATCTGCAGCACACATCTGAAAAGAAAACAGAGGCTGACGGGTGGCATTTAAAGTCTGCTGTAGAGCTGGTGCAGCTGTCTGTTCCTTTCCTCGGTCCTGTCTTAGCAATCTGAGACTAGGACCTGATTTATTTGCAGTCCTGTAACATAAGGAGGTGCCACTAGAATATGCTTAGATGGTGGGGAGCAACGCTTGTGCTTCTGAAGCAACTCTGTCAGCAGCTCTGGGGACATTGTTCAAAGTATCACACACAATGCGCTATGTCACACATGTGTGACGCCTTAACAAATGAGAAGCAAGGAGAGCTGTCGATTGTAACATCATGCTGAACCAGAGGTGATTAATGACGTATTCTTGAAAGGGGCTGCCAGGCTCTCCGGGGATTGGCAGGGGAAGAACTTGCAGAGAATGCCTGTGTAACATTAGATGGACACAGCTGGTGGGCATGTTTGAAATCTTGCCCATGCTACAGTGGGCAGAGACTGCTTTCATGCTGGTTGGGTCAGAAAAGCCTGAAGTTAACCTGCAGCCACAATGAGGAGGTCTGCAGTACTGTGCTTGCTGTCATTACAGGCTGAGGAATATTTCCAGTAGAGAAGCAATGCAAATGTTTCCCAAGTGTAATTGGAGCTATTTGTGGGAAGGGGCTGCAGCACAGGTTGCTCTTCCTGAGGACCATTCCTCTTGCCATCACATGCTTCCTGCTTATGCGGGTTGTCTCTAGGACCTCAGGGAGATGGATCCCCTTTGAGCTCTGTGCTGATATGGAAAGTTCCTGGCCTGTCTGCTATCTTTGCACAAGGAACTGGGGAGGCTGACCAAGGAATGTGACACTCCAGAAGAGAGGCAGCTGCCAGTGACTGGGGGGCAGATCAGAGAACTCAGCACAGACAGAAGCAGCACACCTCCAGGACCTGCCACCCTCAGCCCGACCTGCCAGAAGCTCCCACACGGGCCTGCTGCAAACAAAGCTCCCAGTACCCAGAGAACTACCCAGGCCGTGCTGAGAGGGGCTAGAAGTAGCAGCCGATCCCTGCCCAGAGTCCTCAGTGGAATTGGAAAAGTGGGCTACAGCATCAAGATCACCAGGTCAGCGAGTCACTGCAGGATTGGAGAGCCAGTGACTAGCACATACTCTGCACAGACAGGTACTGGCTGAAACTTCTAGGTATTCAGACTGTGGGGCACAGCATCGACACTTGCACCCAGCCTCGATCATCTCCCTGCAAGAGCCATGCATAGAGCCCAGGCCAGCTTGAACCTCACAAGAGGGAGACCTGTGGAGGCACCCTCCAGTCCTAGCATCCCCCCAAAATGTGCCAAGGTAACCGCAGAACACAGGGGGCCTGAAGAGGCTGTACCTGTTCCCAAGATGGCACCTGCTTTTATGCGCAAGTTGAAGAATGCGGCCATAGGGACGGGTTGTGACATCAGTTTAAAGGTGACAGTGACAGGTCACCCTCAACCTGTCCTCACCTGGTACAAAAATGAGAACCTCATTAACCCAATAGGGCAGGAATATGGCACAATGTGGATCCAGGATAGTAAAATGGAAGATGCAGGCGTGTACACGTGTGTGGCCCACAATGAGCTGGGAGAAGCCATGACCAGCGCTGTCCTCGCTATCATTGAACTGGAAGGTAATGGTGGTAGGGATTAGGGGTGGGGGTGGGGAGGTACCGCAGTTAGAGATTCCCGTGTGTTATTGTGCATTCATAGGAAACCCCACAGCCTTGCATGCATCTGTCTGTAGCATGTACCACCATATTATGGCTGCTAGTCGCAAGCCCAGACGTTTCCATAGTAGAGGTTCTACTACATTCATATTATTTGGAAAACTTTGTCTTGGTCAGTCGGGGATAGTCTGTTATTATAAATCGGCTCAATACCTGGGCCAGTGAGAATGAGTTATTTCCATATTATCACAGCCAGATACATCTATGGTAGTAATTTTCATCTCACTGTGTAAAAGCCCTGTGTCATATTGAGACTCAAGGTACAGGCCTGGTGTATCAGAGGTTAAAAAGTAAACATTTTCTATTTCATATCAGATTCACTTGTACTCTAGCTTAAAATCAAAACTAGCCTTCCATCCCCCACCCTTGAAATGACCTGGTGTTTGTTCAGTGCAGGGCTGTTTATTAGAGATCTGGCCAGGGTCTTTCAGAGCATCACAAACATACAGGCCAGTGAAACGTAGGAGGGTGCAGGACTCCTACTGTGTTAGGACAACATTCATGCACAGAAAGCAAAGCAAATAAATTCCACCTAGCCAAATTAATTTTGTGCTCCGTTAAAAAAGTATTAAAGAAATAAACATTTTTTCAAAATTGAGGCCCCTTTTCTAAGTACAACCCGGACCAAATAACCTGCTGTCCCCTCTCTGATAGGCCCCGGACCTGGCACATGGGGATACTGTGTTGCAGATAAAATGGAGCTTCCTGGGTGCAGAACACAGCCTCTACAATATTCAGTCTTCTTTTCAAATAAGGCCATTCTACAGTGCAGATATGTTTGTAGCGCAGAATACTTACAGATCACTGTCCAGAAACATGCTTCGGAACAGCCCTTTGTGAGTACAGTTAATATTCTGATATGGCAGATACCATGCTGTAAAATAGCCCTGTATCTGTATTGGCGAAGGGGAAGCTGAGCTATGTCACAGAAGAATGAGACATGTCTCAGGATGGTAACACAGGTTATTGGAAACTCTTGGCTGGCGAGTCTTACCATGGTAGTGGGAAAATGAATGCAAACCCAACTGAAGGAAAGGATTGTGAAGTTGTGGGATTTGAGGTAGCATGGGTTTACTATAGGAAGATCCCATCAAACAAGTCTGTAGAATGTCTTTCTTTGGGTGACTAGAAAATCAGATCAGGAATATGAGTTCAATGGGGTTTTTACTTGGATTTCAGCAAAACCTTTAACACTTATAAGGTGAATTCTTTTTACTGGATTAACAACACATTTCTTGACTAGCTTTTGGGAGGCATACTCCCTTCATTAGATAAAAGAAAAGGATGGATTAGGTATTTAGCCCACCTTCCTCCACTGAAAACGCACAGAGTGGGTTACATAAAAGCACTCATGAAATATGTGATATTACTTAAACTAGAAATGAGTGGGTGATTTTATTACAATGGTGGTATAAAAAGGATGGGGGAGAGGGAAGAGTGATAAGACAGTGGCCGAGAGATGCAGAATGTTGGATAGTAAGCTAGAAATCCCACATAGGAAGCTGATGAATAAATTGAGCAGCCTGGGGGTGAGCTCCAAGGTAGTGAGAGAGGACAGAGGGTCCAAATAGGAAGAACGCACTCAGAGGCCTAAACATTAATTAATGGAGTGCTTTCGGGATATGGTTTGGGATGCTTTATTTAATATTTTCATAGCTGTTGCTATTTCAAGGGCTTCTCTTCCCTCCCCCTGGCAAATGATTGCCCAGACAAAATTTACCTAGATAAAAAGAGGCAGTGCTACAAGTTTTCCCAGGGCACAGTAAGGGTTAAACTTTAGCCAGTCAATGCTGACAAGCAGAAGTTGCCGGCTAAGTTTAGGACAGCTGTTTATCCAACCACACATACTTCTCTGCGTAAATTCTGCTGAATATTCAGACAGACTTAACCAGGTAAAATTCTTGCTCAGTGGCAAGACTTTGTAAATGATATTGCCGAGGGAGAGAAAGGAAAAGTTTAATATGGATACCCCTGGAAGAGTAGATCTAAAAAGCCTGGGGAGTAGTTTATTTACTGATCCCTTTATTGTTTTCAAGCTGCCCAAAACCGTGCAGCAAACGTTAAGAGAATACAGTAGGAACTGTGCAGTCACTCAAGAGAGAGCTAATCTTTTAACAGGACACCTTTCCAAAATAAGCTTAAAATAGATGCCTTTTCCCAGTCTAAAGGCATCTTTTTTAAGCTTATTTTGGAAAGGCAATAGAAGGGCCTATGTGCCTTTAGGTTTTATTAATAGCAACTTGTATAATAATCCCCAGGTGTGCACAAATGTGTGTGTGTTCTCGGGGAAGTTTCTCCAAATGGGTTAGTTTTGCGCATACAGTGACAGTCATAAACCTCACTTCTAAGCCAGGGTATGTGTTCTCCATGTGTGTAGATATACAGGGCCTGATATCTTCTGGGCAGGCTATGTGCCACATTGGCACATAGCCCTGCCTGCCGACCCCTAAACCTGGATATTCAATGCCGGGCCATATCCGGGTATCACTGCAGAACCCAGAAGCTGCCGAAGCTAACTAGACAGCAGTGAATATTGCATGTTGTCCAGTTAGTACCTGTGCTGTAAAGATAGGTGAGGGTTGAATAACTCCATCTAAGGCATTTACACAGTTTACTAGCTGTAAACTGTGTAATGGCCTTCATATATCAGGCCTATATTTTATTAGGTTCGTGCATACATCACAGCCTTGCTCCCGCCCCCACCCTATCCATGCCCCCAGGAATGCCTACACACAGATCACATAAACGTAAATGAACTCTGTCCATACATGTACTTTGTATATACGTATACTCAGCACAATCTCATAAGAGCCCTTCTCCACATGGAAAATGCTTTATGAAAGCAGCCCGCTAGGGTGTAGTATATGATGGAGATTCGATAGTGAGATCTGCCAGGAATGAAAATGTGGGATAAGGTGGTGGCCAGAGTCAGAGCGATCCTGGGATTTATTTATTTACTAAGAAATTCACCCAAGGCTGTGTAGAGCATGTGTAAACTGGACAGAGGTCATTTGCAATATTAGTGACAGTATGACTATATTAAAATGTTCAAATATCAGCATAATACAGAATTAGAACAGTAAGATAAAAACTTGAAATAAGCAAATTAACAGCTACAATTAATAATATGCACTACTGCATTAGTACAAAATAATGCCCCTGGGGGTTTTTCAGGGGTGGCTCAAGGCAATCTGCTGACTGAGGCAAAGGATGAGAAGGCGCCCCCTCTGGAGCTGGCAGGGGGGGGGGGGGGCGGAGGCTTTCTCAAAACTGCAGTCAGGGTCTAAACCAAATTAAAAGTCAATTAGATAATGTGGAGGAAATAAAAAGATGTTTGTACACCACAGAACTAAAAGAGAGCGAGAACCACTACACAGTTTATAACACAAAATTATAACTCATTTTTATTTTGTTGTTATAAATTATGTTATGGTTGTTGCTTTTTCTTTTTGAACATATATTTTGCATTCACAGAACCCCCTTCCCTCAACAATGGGTGCAGAACAGAACTAGCACATCCACCCACAAAACTCAATATCTAATTAAAAAAAAAAAAGATTCTGGCCATCTCACTAACGAACATTCTCCTGTACAAGGCATATTGTGATCTAATAGGAGTGGAGGAATAGCCTAATGGTTAGGGCTCTGGCTTAGGAACCAAAGGCGCAATTTTCGAAAGACATCCACACAGTTTATAGCCCAGTAAACTGTGTAGATGCCTTTGCTGGGGATATTTAATGGCACTTACATGGTTAGTGCCGTTGGATGTCCCCTCCTAAATGCCCTACATGCCCCCGGTTAGCATCAGGGCATGTTTGGGGCGTTCCGGGGCAGAGAATGGCACTGAGTAGCAGCGATATTGGATGCGGTCCAGTTAGCGAAATGTGCCTTAAAGGTAAACGAGGAAAACCCTTGCCTATCTTTAAGGCACAGATTGCTAACAGGGTAGCATCCAATGTCGCTGCTGCCGGTTAGCATTGGCAGCTTCTGGCTTTTGTGGCGATCACTGGATATTCAGTGCTGTTGCCGTGGCATTGAATATCCAATTTAGGGGTCAGCGAGGAGGGCTATGTGCCGACGAGACTCAGCCCTTCAAAAAGTGACATAGTTGAATATCAGGCCCCAAGACACCAGGGTTCAATGCCCACTATCACTTCTTGTGGCCTTGGGCAAGTTACTTAACCCTCCATTGCCACAGAAGAATCCAATTTATCACTGTCCCTGTTTAGTGAACAATGTCAGTACATCAGGCTCCATCTCTGGCACTATTCAAATCCAAGCTAAAAACCCACCTTGTCAAGGCTGCTTTTGGATCCTAATCTTATTTTCCTGTTCATAATCTTTGTGTAGCTTTATCATTCCCCACCAGCAAATGATCCACTTTAAAGACGAGTACAAAAAACAGAGCGCTGAACTGCAGCAGGAATGCACCTGGTTGCAGCGGGAACTGGAGGGCGAGGTTTGCGTGAGTGGGAAGAGCTCTGGAACAACTGGCAGGTGGAGAACGTGGAATGGGCTTGGGCCCTGCAGGAGCACAATGAGCTCCTTGCACAGCTGAAAGAAGACAGTGAGGCCCAAAAAGCAGGAAGAACATCAGGCGGCTGGAGGAGGAATTGCACCGACTCTTGATAGATGCAGAGGAGCAGTGGGTGAGGGAAGGGGATTGTGATGACCAGCAGCGGTGGCGAGGGGAGACGGAAGAGCTGCGCGGCCAACTAGAACGGCTGAGCTGGGAGAAAAATGAACTGCTGCAGCTCTCTATGGAGCGTGGCCGGCTCATCCAGGACAGAATGCAGCAGGTGGTATGGCTGAAGAAGGAGCTGCGGCGGTGACAGAAGAGCGAAGTCGCATGGAAGACTAGACTGGGGAGGGGAGGCTGGGGGTGCACGAGCTACAGCAGCATCTGCGGGAGACTGAACAGGCGTACGTTTGGAGCTTACAAGCAGCATAGCGCCAACCTGCTCTCCAAGAAATGCGCACTCAATGCAAAACTCTCTGGCTCTGTTTTAATTTTAGATTTTGTCGCCTCTGGCCTGCCTCTGTCTTCCTGCGTAGGAAGACAGAGGCAGGCTAGAGGCGGCAAAATTAAAACAGAGCCAGAGTGTGCTGTTGCCGTCGGAGTGCCGCCCCCTGCAAACTGCCACCTGAGGCCACCGCCTATTAACTTGTAGCCATGCTGTAGTATTATATCTGTAAATAGACTGTAAATAGTTTCCCCTGTTATCCAAGTTCCTTCCCTTGTTATCTGTAAACTCATGCTTGTTATTGTACTGAGACTTTTTGTTCTATGTGAACCGCGCTGATGCCGAATAGTGCGGTATATAAGAGAATGTAAATAAATAAAATAAATAAATGATAGAGCCACTCCTGGAGGTTATTTTAAAAGCTTTAGTCGCGATTTGGATGTCCAAAAATGTGCATGTGAACGTCCAAATCACATAGATGTTCCTTGAGCTATTTTACAAATGGCTTTTAAATACATTTCTGGTATGGGGATGGCCAAGTAAGAAGTGTGTCTGGAGCCATGCAATGGGCTTAAACGTCCCTGCTCGATTTCAGAAATGTCAAGGATGTCTGCAACCCTGTCCAAGTTTAGAGCTGCTCCAGGCACAAATAGGCATCGGGAAAATGCTTGTTTTGACTACAAAACATCCAGCAGGTGTAGACAAGATGGCACTGTACCATCCCCCATATTCTCCGCAATCACAATGATCGCAGCAGTGGCATTTGAAGCCTGGCTTCCCTAGTTCTAGCCCACTATGCTAACCGTTAGGCTATTCCTAGACGCCTCTGGTCTTGAATACCATTCCGGGGATGTTCATGTCCACGATTACGAAATCGTGCTTAACTTGGATAAGCCTGCCTTTCGTTTTCAGACTTGGACATCATTTGTAACATGTGCCTTTTAATGTCCATTATTAGTATTGAGATAAACTAATGCATGTTCAAGGTGTTAACATGTGCTAATGTGGAAGTACACGTTAAGTAAGTAGCAATAAATCATGGTAATAACAATAATATGAGAGCGCCAGTCCAGTAAGACATTCACTTAACAGAGACCTGATACTCACGGAGACAGCAACATGAAAAAAATGAATGTAGCAAAGGGGACATGTAGAGGTAGACAGATATGAGAGGGCATGACAGAGGAGTTGGGACAAATAAAAGTAGGCAATTAACTCAAATGGAAAAAATTGCATGTTCAACTGATCTCATTCAGAGCGTGTACAGTAAGTTAGTCCTGCTGTGCCATGTCAAGTTGATCTATCAGGCTACATGTAACTGGTTAATCAGTCATCTCACCTATTAAAGGCCTGGGAGAAAAGTCAGGCTTTTACCTGCTTCCTGATGTAGAGATAGTCTTAAGTTAGGTGAAAACATTTTGGAAGTTAGTTCCAGAGTGTGGGGGCTACTCTTGAGAAAACTTGCTGGGGAATCTTAAATCGCCTGAGAAGGCCTGATGATGGGCCTTACATCTACTACCATTGTATAGCGCTACAAGGCATACACAGCACTGTATATATAGATGTAAGACGCAGTCCCTGTTTATCAGAGCTTACAGTCTAGTAAGACATACAATACAACAACTGGGGACTAGGGTAAATCAATGGCAAGGTACAGATAGATGATGAGCAGGATAATAAGAGATCAGGGTCCAGATGCAGCCCCAAAGAGATGTGTTTTTAGCCTGGATTTGAAGTGCCAGAGAAGGAGAAGAAAAAAGCATATTATAGCTACACGATGCTAGGAAGGTTACTTTCATAAGGAGGCATCAACTTTATTTCTGAAAGTTGGTGCCTAATTAGGCACTACTGTATAAAGAAAGGTAGGCACCTACTTTTTGTTATAAAATACTAGGGTACAAGTGGTTGAAAATGTGCATAAATTAAGGTCCAGTCACACCAGCCCTAGAGCTGGTGTAAATGCCCATACCTAGTTTTCTAAAAACATGCGTAAAGGGTAGTTACTCACCTGTAACATGTGTTCTCCAGGAACAGCAGGAATCAGTCCTCAAATATGGGTGACGTCAATACTGACAGAGTCCATAGGGTAATCTCTCCCCAACTTTCAAAGAAAGCCTTTGGGAGATCAACCACACATGCATGTCACCTTTCCGCCCAAGGGAACCATTTTCCCTCAGTAGAATAATCATGCCTTAAAAGAAAAACAACTCTATGGGGAGAAGGGAGGGTGGTGAGGCCTGAATCCTGCTGTTCCTGAAGAACACCCGCTACAGGTGAGTAACCATGCTTTCTCCGGGAACAAGCAGGAAGTCAGTCCTCACATATGGGATTCCTCAGCTACAGACTACCGAAAAACCTGTAAATAGCTACAGGTGACCCAAAAATCAAACTGTTAATGGCAGCTGAAAGACGCTGAAGAGCCCCAAGCATCAGTATGCAACCCAGCATCTGCAAAGGAATCAACTCTCCAGTAGCCTGGATAAAGAGAAGGGCCAGAGGGAAGGAGCTGCATCAGCCCCTAAAGAGCTGCCAAAGAATGGCATGGTCGAAGGTGCTATCAAGCCAGGAGGCCTCCTCGATGCAGTAGTGAGCTGCAAAGGTATGGACTGAGGACTAGGTGGCCGTATGATAAATCTCCAGCAGGGAGATGGAGCGTAGGTTAGCCAAGGAGGCTGCCATAGCCTGAACATTATGGGCCGTCACATGACGCTCCAGAAAAAGGCCAGTCTGTCCACAGGCAAAGAAAATGGAGTCAGCTACCCAGGTGGAAAGGGTGTGCTTACAGACACCATACAATCAGTCTGTTGGGGTCATAAGAAACAAACAGTTGAGAAGAGCAGCAATGAGCTGTCATCCAATTAAGGTAGAAAGCCAAAACCCATTTACAGTCCAAGATATGAAGAGAGGCTTCCGCCCTGTTCAAGTGCAGCCTGAGAAAGAAGAAGGGAAGAACCATTTCCTGGCTGAGGTGGAAAGGAGAAACCACCTTAGGAAGAAAATTAGGATGTGTGTGTAGAACCACCCTTTTCCTATGAAACCTAGTATAAGAGGCATGAGTCACCAGCGCTTGCAGCTTGCTAACCCTGCTCGCTGAAATGAGAGCCACCAGGAAGATGACCTTCCACAAAAGCTACTTGAGATGACAAGAGGCCAGTGGTTTAAAGGGAGGGTCAATGAGTTTACCCAGAATGACATTCAGGTCCCATGTTGCTGGTGGTAGGTGAATGGGAGGTCATGAGAGCAAAAGGCCCTGCATGAAACGACCAGTGAAGGTATGAGCTGACAGGGAATGCCCATTAACTACATGATGGTAGGTCGCCAGGATGCTAAGATGCACCTTGATGGAATTGGACTTCAATCCAGCCCGGGAGAGGTGCAGAATGTACTGCAGGATTACCCGCACTGGATAGGAGAATGGGTTGACATCTCTATCCGCACACCAAACCAAGAACCTGCACCATTTGAAGGCATACGCTCATCTGATGGAATCCTTGTGGGACGCAAGAAGGACGTCCTCTATGTCCCTGGGCAAGTGATGCTGAGTGAGAACTATCCTTTCAGCATCCACGCTGTCAGAGTTAACCACTGGAGGTTGATAATGAAGGAGGGTTCTATCGTTCTGAGAGATCAGATCGAGGGCAAAATCGAGGGGAATGTGTGGCACCTGAGAGTTGGAGCAGCAATGGAGAGTTGGGGCCAGCAGGGGGTGATAAGGATCATTTTGGCCCTGGACCTTGAAGAGGGTCTTGGCTACCAGGGCGTGGGTGGGTAAGTGCACAGTAGGCCCTCGCCCCAGTGGAGAAGAAACACATCGGCCGTGAGACAGTTCCGTCAAGGAATCCAGGAGCAGAACAGTGGCAGCTGAGCATTGTGAGGGCTGGCAAAAAGGTCCACCACCGGGGTGCCCTACTTCTGGAAGATATCTCGTGCCACTGGTGGGCTGAGGGTCCATTCATGAGGCTGCAACATACTGCTGAACCAGTCCACCAGAACATTTTCCTGTCCTGGGAGGTAGATGGCCCGGAGGAGCACACACCACCAGTTTATCAAATTCCAGAGTCTGATCGCCTCCCAGCAGAGGAAGTAGGACCCCATGCCACCCTGTTTGTTGATACACAACATCGCCATGTGACTGTCCATGCGAACAAAGACAACATCATTCGCCAGATAGGGCTGGAAGACCCGCAGGGCATTTGTGACTGCTAGGAGCTTGAGTAAGTTGATTTGGAGATGGCTCTCCTCCTGCAACCAGAGACCCTGGGACAGAAACCCATTCCAATGGGCTCCCCAGTCGAGCTTGGAGACATCTGTGGTGAGGATCTGTTGATGCGGGGGATCCTGAAAAGGAAACCCCACCAGAAGATTGCTTGATTGTCGCCACCAGGCGAGGGAGCGGGAGAGGAGCAAGATGACCCATAGCCTGTCCAAAAGGTGCCCCATTGCCTGCTTCCACTGCATGAAGAGTCCATTGGGACTAACGTATGTGGAGATGGTCTGAGGGTGTGACATGAACTGTTGGGGCCTTGTGCCCCAGGAGGCAGAATCTTTGCCGTTGAGACCATCAGAGAGGATTGGACCTCTCCAGCCAAGGCAGAGATACTGAGCCCTGTTGGGTAGAAGAAACACCTGGGTCTGAGTGGTATCAATGACGGCTCCGATGAACACCAGGTGCTGGACGGGCAGTAAGTGGGACTTGGGATAGTTTACTACAAACCAGGAGCCTCCAAGGTCTCCAGGAGCTGGATAGTGCGAGGTAAGGCCTGTCGGATCTCATCTGGGGATCCTTCCCTTATCAGCCAGTTGTCCAGGTAAGAGAAGACAAACATACCATTCAGCTGCAGGAAGGCAGCAACCACCTCCAGGCACTTTGTGAATACCCTGGGAGTGGACATCAGTCCAAATGGGAGGACCTGGTACTGGTAGTGACACCCGCTGAAGACAAAACGGAGGTACCGCCGATGCAAGGGGTGGATCAGGTATGGATATAGGCATCTTTGAGATCCAAGGAGCATAACCAGTCTCCCCAGTGGAGGTAAGGTAGCAACATTTCAAGGGATACCATCTTGAACTTCTCCTTCACTAAGAAGTGGTTGAGATCTTGTAGATCTAGAATGGGATGCAACTTGACATCTTCTTGGGAACCAGGAAGTAGTGGGAGTAGAACCCTGAGGCAATGAGATGAGCTCCACTGCCGGCAAGAAGAGCTGCAAACTTCCTTTGAAGGAGGTCCCGATGGGTGGGATCTAGAGGGAGTTCCCCTGGGAAGAACGAGGGGATTGTCTGGTGGAAGTGAAGGAGGTAGCCCTCCTTTGCCACCTGAAGTGCCCAGGTGTCGGTGGTAATGCTGGGCCACTGGTGGGCAAAGAACGTGAGACAACCCACTATATGCTGCTGTTCCTAACCTCCCGTGGGAAAGGAACTATGCCCCAGGAGTCAAACATTTCCTCCCAGGCTGCGACTGTTTGGGGTTTGGGGGATTTAGGCCTATGGGGGCCCTGCCCCTGGCCCTTGGCCAGTTGCCCCATAGGGGCAGCTTTATAGGACTGATAGGCCTGATGTTTGGGAGAATGTTCCGTAGGCTTTCTTCTTCCTCCCCTTCACCCTTGAGTCTGACAATATCGCTTTTGCACTTCTTCCTCTTGCTGACATATCTGAAAAATGCCGTCTACCCATTTTATTGCATTAGCTATTTCTTCTTCTTTTTGTAACTTTGCTTTCCTGACTATTTTCCTAGCTTCTTTAAGTTTTTCCAGATTTGATGCTTGTCTTCCTCTTTCTGTGATCTCTTGTATTCTATGAAGGCCATCCTGTTTTTCTTCACTTTTTCAGCTAGTTCTTTTGAGAACCATAGTGACCTCCTTTTCCTTTTACATTTATTTACTTTTCTAACAAAAAGGCTTGCTACCCTTAAAATATCGCCTTTCAGTTTTGCCCATTGCTTTGCTACATCCCCCAGCTGTTCCCAACCCGCTAACGACTCCTTGAAGTATTCTGCCATCTCAGTATAGTTAGTTTTCCTAAAGCCTAAGACCTTCCCTTTTGAATGGACTTTATCAGCCCTAGTTCTAAAACTGAAGGATATCATAATGCCTCTGCATCCATCCATGGTGTGACTTGTGTGCAATTCTGTTTGCCACATCTCAAAAAAGATATAGCAGAATTGGAAAAGGTACAGAGAAAGGCGAACACAATGATAAAGGAAAGGCTAAAGAGTCTTCAGCTTGGAGAAGAGATGGCTGAGGAGAGATCAGATAGTCTATACAAATATTAGTAGCATGGACCAGATATATGTTTATGTTTCTGTTCGGTTATACTCATGTTTTACATACAGCCACTGAACAATTAAATTGACATCATTGCACTTTACAATCAGAAGTCAACATTCACTTGACAGTACACAGTGCATTTACATATAATAATCCAACAGCATAAAGATTAAAATAAAAATTAAACTGAACCACAAACAAGGCAAGATGGTGACACATGAGGCAAAGGAAATAATGACTAGAATGACAATTTGAAACCATTTACAGTTAACTGAAGACCCATCATTATATAATCAAAATGAATATTCCAGAGTAGAGAAGATCAGAACTACCTATTAATCAGAAGCACATTCTGAAATAATTATGGGCCCAATATTCTTTTGCCCGGATCTTCAAAGGGCTATATTAGGTGATGAACTTATGTGGACCAATAAATCCCTCAAGTTACTGCCTCTGGTAAAGACAATAATTAAAGATTTCTGAAAACACTGATAGAGACTCAGAACATGCCAGTGCTTGTGTAGTGTCTTAACCATATCTGAAGCCTTGTTCATGTAAAGAAGAATGCCTACCAACCTCTCATCTGAGGTAGATTTTTGTGCAGGCAATAACTCATTGTTGTTCATCATAAGAGGTAAGATCCATTCTTTATGAATATTAAGAGCACATTTATATGCTCTCTATATAACTGAGTGAGGATAACCTCTGATAGCCAACAGTTCACATAATTCCTGAGCATGGATCTTAAAATCCCCCAGTGTGGCACAGATATGCCGAATGTGTAAAAACTGCCCAAACAAAAGACCCCTCTTAAGAAGGCTTGGATGAAAACTATGAAAGTATAAGAGATTGTTCCTTTGAACTGTCTTTCTGCACAGAGTGGTATAAAGGCGGTCACCATGTCTAACATAGTAACATAGTATACCAGTATGGTCCATCTAATCTGCTCAGCAAGGTGGCAAGAGCAGGTGCACCTGCCTCTCCATGCAGGCCACCCCTCCCCATGCCTTTGTTCAGGGGTGCACCCACCGCTCCATGTAGATGATCCCTATTTGTTGAGATATAGGAGATAATAATTACATTTATTTTGATTTTATCCTGTTGCTATAAAGGGATCCATTGTGTCTGTCCCATGCCATTTTGAATTCTGTCATTGTATTTGCCTCCACAACTTCTATTGACAGGGCATTCCAAGCATCCACGACTGTTTCAATGAAAAAGTATTTCCTGACATTGCCTATCAGTTTACCCACTTGCAACCTCATGTTATGCCCTCTAGTTTTACAGCTTCCCTGTCTTTGGAAGAGGTTTGTTCATTAATACTCTTTAAGTATTTAAAGGCCTGAATCATATCTCCACTGTCCTTCCTCTCCTCCAGAGTGTACATATTCAGGTCTTTAAGTCTCTTCTCATAAGTCTTCTGAGACAGGCTCCAAATCATTTTGGTCGCCTTCCTCTGAACTGTTTCCAGTCTTTTTATATCTTTTGTGAGATACATTCTCCAAAACTGAACACAATATTCTAAGTGAGACCTCACCAGCGACTTGTACAGTGGTATTAGTACCTCTTCCTTTCTATGCAACCTAGCATCCTTCTGGCTTTTACAATTAAATTGGTCTCTTTTTCTTGAACGCGTTCCTAAAGTACTGCTGTAAATTAGACTTATCCACTTGATGCTTTCACTTCACTGTTAACGGGTCTCAGACTCACTCGGCACTCTTCTCAGGACATAAGTCCAACAGTTTGGTGCTGTGATTAACATCAACGACCCCAGTGCATTTTCAACTTTAACTTTTGTGCTGTAAATTTATATGATATAATCACTTAACTTAAAAGGCATCACCCTACGTGTTGCTCATGGTGAAACGGATCCCGATGCTCTAAACAGGTGCCATTACGGCGTTTCAAAAACAGACTTTCTTCAGGAGATCCTTCCCCATACTACAAAAGACAGAGATAGCAAACCTTAAAACCAAATGCTAAAAGCACACCATGACATATTCATTCTCAAAGTGCTGACAAACTCTAACTCACTTTTAGTGACGCTGCCCACGTCCTCTAATCCAGAGCTCTTTCTCACACTGATGAGTCCAAGCTCCAAAAGACGCCGCGCATGCGGGCTGGAATATCCTACCTTAATTTAAACCCCTCTACATAATATCGCTATATGCTGCAGCTGTTCACTTTGTCACTGGGGCCCCTCACGTTCTCTCTTTTCACCGAGGGCTCTCCTTACTAAGTTTCTCATAACTCTACCGGCAATCCCCTATAAAAATCTAAAATCTTTTCCTACAATGGAAGAAACTCCCTGTATGACTCCTAGCTCTCTCTCATATCGCGTGTTCTAACTGCAGTTACTTAAGTACATACCTGCCAATCGATGGCCACATTCAGCCCTCCCGGACTAACTATATTTAATCGGTATATCCACCATTGTTCCACTCCCTTTACGCTCAAATTGGGTACCACCAATATCGATTCATCCAGCATTAGTTACTTTTAAGGAACTGATATTGCGAGATTTAGCGCAGTTAGAAACTGAGGTCAGACCGAGAGGAAATGCTTTGACCACTTTGGAAGATCAAGCTTTACATGAACTGCGGAATAGAACAGATGTGGTCATAAAGAGAGCTGATAAAGGGGGAGCAGTGGTGGTTCAGGACCGTGAGAAATATATTAAAGAGGCTTCCTCACAGTTAGGGGATGATACTACCTATAGAAGATTGTTGGAAGATCCTCAACGAGAATTGCAGCAAGAGATAAAACTGCTTACAATGCAAGCATTACAAAATAAGCTAATTTCAAAAAAAGAATTTAATTTTTTGAATGTTATCTCCCCGAGTTTAGCAAAATTCTATACAGTTCCTAAAATTCATAAGCGTCTGCATAACCCCCCAGGTAGACCTATAGTGTCTACCAGAGGTAGTATACTGGAACCTCTCTCTATATATTTAGACTCCTTTTTGCGTCCCTTGTTGTCCACAATTCCCTCATACTTAAAAGATACAACACATTTTTTGAATGTAGTAGAAGGGTTGGCGAAATGGTCTAGAACAACTGACACATGGCTAGTTACATTGGACGTAACATCTCTCTATACAAGTATACCGCAGGAAGTAGCATTGGAAGTAGTACAACATACATTGTCCCAACGCGGAGATTTGTCTGCCCAACATATAGATTTTCTAGTTGAGTTGGCAAGAATGGCTATATATCGGAACTACTTCCAGTTTGAGGGGGTTCTATACCAGCAAATAAGTGGGGTGGCTATGGGAGCCACGTGTGCTCCTTCGATAGCAAATTTTTATATGAGCACCTTTGAAACACGATGGCTGTCCCAGTCCCCATTTTTGAAACATATGCTGGAATGGCGCAGATATATAGATGATGTGTTTGTTTTGTGGCGAGGGACACAGGAAACATTACTGGAATTTCTTGGTTGGCTCAATCAGCGTGATGGAAATATTAAGTTTACATACAACTATCATCAGAATGAGATTATGTATCTGGATGTGTTAGTCAGTAGAGGTAGTCATTATTGGCATACGTCAGTGTTTCGAAAAACCACTGACAGGAACACATTTCTCCATTACCAGAGCAAGCATCCCCGGCAATTAAAAAATTCCCTCCCCTTTTCACAGTTTCTGTGTTTTAGGCGAAACTGTTCGGAAGTCCAGGACTTTAAACAGCAGGCTCGTGTTCTTAAGAAAGATTTTTTGGAAAGGGGATATCCCATGGCAGTAGTTCAGCAAGCATATCAAAGAGCACCGTATAACCATAGACCGGGGTTATTGAGCATGGGTAAGTCAGTTAGAGAGAAGAAGGATGGAGATACAGTTAATTTAATAACAACTTATTCTCCCATGAGCTATTACATACAAAAATTATTGTATAAACATAGGAACGTGTTAACAGTAGTTCCGGGTTTGCAAGACAAACGGATTAGATGCGTTTGGAAGAGAGGGCAAAATTTAAAGGAATACCTCAGCCCTACAGTACTCCCCCGGATAAATCCCACCCTGTAAGAAGGAGGTCATAAGAAATGCGGGGATTGTGACATCTGTTTGGTTACGGTAGAATTAAAGCAGTTTCAATATCATGGAACTAGTTTTACCCTTCGGAATAGCACAACATGTGCTTCAGCGGTAGTGGTATATAGTATTATGTGCCCCTGCGGTTTGATATACATCGGTAAGACTTTACGTCCCTTGCGAATTAGACTGAGGGAACATAGAAGCCGTTTGAAGTGCCGTAGATTAGAAGCCCCGATAGTGACACACTGTTTGGCACAGGGACATGGCTTTGAGGATTTGCCGTGTTTTGCCGTAGGGCAGATAATTAAACCTGATGGAGGCAGAACACTAGATGAGACCCTTCTTAGAAAGGAACAATGGTGGATATACCGATTAAATACAGTTAGTCCGGGAGGGCTGAATGTGGCCATCGATTGTCAGTATGTACTTAAGTAACTGCAGTTAGAACACGCGATATGAGAGAGAGCTAGGAGTCATACAGGGAGTTTCTTCCATTGTAGGAAAAGATTTTAGATTTTTATAGGGGATTGCCGGTAGGGTTATGAGAAACTTAGTAAGGAGAGCCCTCGGTGAAAAGAGAGAACGTGAGGGGCCCCAGTGACAAAGTGAACAGCTGCAGCATATAGCGATATTATGTAGAGGGGTTTAAATTAAGGTAGGATATTCCAGCCCACATGCGCGGCGTCTTTTGGAGCTTGGACTCATCAGTGTGAGAAAGAGCTCTGGATTAGAGGACGTGGGCAGCGTCACTAAAAGTGAGTTAGAGTTTGTCAGCACTTTGAGAATGAATATGTCATGGTGTGCTTTTAGCATTTGGTTTTAAGGTTTGCTATCTCTGTCTTTTGTAGTATGGGGAAGGATCTCCTGAAGAAAGTCTGTTTTTGAAACGCCGTAATGGCGCCTGTTTAGAGCGTCGGGATCCGTTTCACCATGAGCAACACGTAGGGTGATGCTTTTAAGTTAAGTGATTATATCATATAAATTTACAGCACAAAAGTTAAAGTTGAAAATGCATTGGGGTCGTTGATGTTAATCACAGCACCAAACTGTTGGACTTATGTCCTGAGAAGAGTGCCGAGTGAGTCTGAGACCCGTTAACAGTGAAGTGAAAGCATCAAGTGGATAAGTCTAATTTACTTTAGAGTTGTAATTGAATGTAATTTCACCAGCAGTCCTTCTGGCTTTTGCCACCGCCTTGTCACACTATTTCACCACCTTGAGATCCTCAGAAATAATCATTCCGAGGTCTTTCTCCTGGTCCGTGCTCACCAATCTCTCAGTCCCTATCGCATACAATTCCCTTGGGTTTCTGCTTCCTAAGTGTATGGCACTGCACTTCTTCACATTAAATCTTAACTGCCAAGCATTAGACCATTCTTCCAGCTTATGTAGATCTTTCCTCATGTTGTCCATTCCCTCAGGGAAGTCCACTCTGTTGTAAATTTTCATGTCATCTGCAAAAAGACAGAATAAAAACAGTGACGTCCAAAAATTCGATAGAGGTAGAGTCCACCTTAGCCACAAACTTAATATTGGTTTTATAAGTGTTTAACCAGTGAAAAAAATAGTCAAATCCTGTGATGAACCTGTCTAGATGAATGAATATCATCTAAAAAACATTTCCACAGAGAAATAAACTGAAACCAACAGGAGGGATATATGAACATGTCTTCCATACTAGCCATATATAAGGTGCCACAGTGGCCCCCATAGCAATTCCAAAAACCTGTAAATAAAATACATTCTCATACACAAAATAGATAGGTGGAGTTTGTGCTTAGTGACATCAGACGCTCTGTGATTTTTATAAGAGCGGCTTTAGTCTTTGGATTTTACCTTTCTTGGCATGAGTCTGGCTGAAGTCAACTCTCAATCTACATAAGAACATAAGATATGCCATACTGGGTCAGACCAAGGTCCATCCTCCTATTTCCAACCATGGCCATAAGTGCCTAGCAGTCTCCCCAAAAGAAACAGGTTCCTCAATGCTTGTATTGGGTCAAGTAGTGATATCCCGGTTCCCTTGTAATAATGGTTTATGGACCTTTCCTCCAGGAACTTGTCCAAACCTTTTTTAAACCCAGCTACACTAACAGCTTTTACTACATCCGGAAGCAAATTCCAGAATTTGATTACATGTTGAGTGAAAAAAATATTTTCTCTTATTAATCTTAAATAGGTTACCCTGTAGCTTCATTGCATGCCCCCTAGTCTTTCTATATTTTGATGGCGTAAACAACTGAAGTACGTTTACCCGTTCCACTCCATTCATTAATTTATAGACATCTATCATATTTCCCCTCAACCTGTCTCTTTTTAAGGTTGAAGAGCCCTAACCTTTTTAGCCTCTCTTCATAGGGGTATCCTTCCATCCCCTTTACTATTTTGGTGGCTCTTCTCCATACCTTTTCTAATAACACTATATCCTTTTTAAGACATGGCGACCAGAATTGCACACAATATTCAAGGTGCAATCGCATCATGGAACGATACAGAGGCATTATAATATCCTTTGTTTTATTCTCTATTCCTTTCCTTATGATACCTAGCATTCTATTTGCTCTCTTGGCTGCCGCTGCACACTGGGCAGAGAATTTTAACATGTTAACCAAGATGAAACCTAAATCTTTTTCCTGGGTGGTGAGAGAGGAGAAGATAGCGTTATTTGCGGATGATGTGATTTTCACATTGATGCAGCCTCTGACCACTCTGCCAGTGTTGGTGAAAATTATACAGGAGTACAGTCAGATAGCGGGCTATAAGATGAATGAAGGGAAAATGGAGGTACTAGGGTTTAATATGCAAGGGGACTTAGAGGAGCGACTAAAGTCGCATTTTAATTTTAAGTGGGTGACGCGGCAGTTTAGGTACTTGGGGCTACAGTTGGGGAAGCCCATAGAGCGGATTCAGCAATGGAACTATAAGGCTTTGATAGAGACTATCAGGGGGGATTTATCAAAGTGAGGTGGTTTGAGATTGTCCTGGCTGGGGCGCATAGCGGTGGTAAAAATGAATATATTGCCCAGACTGCTGTTTCTGTTTACATCGTTGCCCTGCCGGGTGACTAAAAAGGAGTTAGGGAAGGTGCAGAATCTGATTCAGCAGTATATTTGGTTCTTGTAAGTTGTCATTGATTATGTTTATTTGACTGTTTTGCCTGTGTTAATTATTGGTTATAAAGCACATTTTAAAAAGGCCATTTAGATGCTTCCTGGGATATACAAGTCAAGACGTCTGAAGTTTGAGGCTGTTCCATCTGCACTGAAGAGCCTGGTGAGAGCTGTGCTGAGGCATGCTTGGACCCTGTGCTATTTCCTGCATTGGTCTCTGGGGGAAGCTGTGAGCCCGGCATCGCTGCTACTTCTGGTCCCACGGCTTAAATTCCTGCATGAGCCATGGTATGCCCCTTTTGGGGCCCCTTTGAAGCCATCTTTGGAATCGTCTGAGGAGCCGAGACGAGAAGCACTTTGGATATTTATCTGGAACAGATACATTTTTGATTTGCCATAGTGATGGGGAAGAGGAAGGCAAAACTCAGAGATGTTCCTGGGGGTTCTCAAGCTGTGACGGCCCGATGGAAACCTTTGTTCTTTCACAGGGCAAGGGTGGGTAGGGCTTTGGATCTTCTCCAGCTTTGAGCCCCTATAGTTCTGAGCTGCTGTCACTGAGCCCAGACTCACGCTCACTGCCTACTGATCCAACAGGGTGTCAGATTGCTTCTGGTTTGGTTTCTACTGCATTGGCAAATGGATGTAGTCCAGCCAGCCTCAATGGCAATCAGGGATTAAATGTTAATATTTCTAGTTCAGCTTCCACTGGGTTGGGTATTGCTCCAGTATTCCTCGGGATGGGTGGGATAGGAGGGATTGTCCCTTCTGGGTCATCGTCTCCCTTAAAGCCTGTAGTATTTAGTGGGGCTTTGGGAGTGAATCACTCATCCCAATGACTCCCCCTAAGGAGGTCACAAATTTGGAGGTCTGGTGGGTTATAGCCAAAATGGATGTTACTTTATCTGGCTGTCTTTTGCAGTTATGTCGGTTCTCGGGTGAGGCCACAAACTGTGTGGCTGTCCTTGAGGGGGAGTTGCAGTCCAAACTGGGTTTATTGGAGGATACTAGGAGCAAATTGTCTGTTTTGGAGGGGGCTAATAATGCATTATTGAAGGATAATTTGTTGATGGAGAACCAGATTGATAGATTGGAGAGCTCTTTGAAAGTATTGAATTTGCGATTTGTTAATTTTCCTTATTGTGCTAAGATTTCCATTGTGGAAATGCTTAGGTCATATTTTTTGAATAATTTACATTTGGTAGATGATCATCCTCCTGAGATTGTACATGCATATTATTTTTTTTATCTTCTGTGAAAAAGATAGATGGCGGTAGTTTGTTTCATCCACCAAAGGAACTGCAACTGTCCCTGCAGCCTTCAAGCATGCTGTAGTTACACCTCTCCTCAAGAAACCCTCACGTGATCCCACCTTACCTTCTAATTATTGACCCATCTCCCTCTTCCCCTTCATTTCTAAACTACTTGAATGCACGGTTCACCGCCGCTGCCTTGACTTCCTCTCCACTCATGCCATCCTGGATCCCTTACAATCTGGCTTTTGTCCTTTACACTCTACTGAAACAGCTCTTGTCAAAGTCTCCAGTGACTTGTTCCTGGCAAAATCCAAGAGCCTTTACTCTTTCCTCATCCTTCTTGACCTCTCTGCTGCTTTTGACACTGTTGACCACAACCTTCTCCTCAATACCCTGTCCTCGCTTGGTTTAAAGAGCTCTGTACTATTCTGGTTCTCCTTCTATCTCTCCCATCGCTCTTTCAGTGTTAGTTATGGTGGCTCCTCTCTGCTGCTATCCCGCTCAGTTGGTGTACCCCAAAGATCTGTCTTGGGTCCGCTCCTTTTCTCTCTCTATACCCAATCCCTTGATGCGCTCATCTCTTCTCATGGCTTTCAGTACCATCTTTATGCTGATGACTCCCAGATCTACCTCTCTACACCTGAAATATCTCCGGCAATCCAGATCCGGATCTCTGCCTGTCTTTCTGACATTGCTGCTTGGATGTCTCACCGCCGCTTGAAATTGAACATGGCCAAGACTGAGATTCTTATCTTTCCCCCTTAAACCTCCTCTCTTCTTCCTCCTTTCTCAGTCTCTATGGATAACTCTCTACTCCTTCCTGTTTCCCCGGCTCGCTACCTTGGGGTTGTCTTTGACTCCTCTATCTCCTTCTCCACACACATCCATCTGATAGCTAAGACCTGCCATTTCTTTCTCTACAGCATCAACAAAATCTGCCCATTCCTTTCTGAACACACTACTAAGACGCTTATCCACTCCTCAATCACCTCTCGTCTTGACTACTGTAACCTATTTCTTGCTGGTCTTCCTTTGAATCATCTCTCTCCCCTTCAATCTGTTCAACACTCTGCTGTATGGCTAATCTTCCGCCAGCCTCGTCATGCCCATATTAGCCCTCTTCTCAAGTCACTTCATTGGCTCCCTATCCATTTCCACATCCGGTTCAAACTTCTCTTGCTGACCTATAAATGCATTCACTCCGCAGCTCCTCACTCCTGTTACAATGTAAGCGCAAAACAGTCTCGACTGAATTGAGCAACCTTTGTTAAATGTAAACCGCGCTGATAACAAATAGCGCGGTATATAAAAGATGTTAAATAAATAAAATAAATAAATTGATGATTGCTGTTTCATGCCAGAGTGAGTGTTGGGGCCCCTCCAACCCTCGTTGTGAAATTGTTGTCTGGAATGCCAGCCTCGAAGCTGGCCCTGGTGAAAATCCGATTCTACTGATGTATGAAATGAATCACTATGATATAAGTTAGAATTATTACCCCCATTGTTCTGAAATTGTTGAGATTGATGGGATTGGTTAGAGGTACTGTTCCCCTCAGAATCACTAGAGCTCTCAAAAGTTACATGCCTAGAATTAGATGAAGAAGATCTTAAAGATGAGTTCCAAATATAAACTTGGTCACACTCGTAATCATGTTTATCATGATTAAACTTTTTTATCTTGGCATTTCTAACGATATCCTTATATTGTGATAATTGTTGCATCATTTCTTCCAATGCTTTCGTAAAGGAGGTTTCAGGTAGATCTCTCTGCAAAGACTCTTTCATAATAGCAATTTGTTGTTTTATATGATCATCTTCCACCACAAGTTTTTCAACTAATAGGGATATTAAATCAAGACTACGCTTATTTAAAATACTGTGCCACTTAGAAAAGAAACATTTATCATCAAGAAACAACTTTGGAGATTTTAGCATCCAAAGTCCCCGCGAGATCATGCTTGTCTTTAAATACTGTGTCATAGCCTCCCCATGCAATTGAGTAAGTATAAGCGTCAAGCTTCTTATTAAAGTTCTCATTTGTCAATGTCCCTTACTCTATGTGGAGAGGACAACTAGACCTATTAAACGTTGGTTGGAAGAACATGATTCACAATTTAAAAACAAAATTCTTACAGCACCAATTGTATCTCATTGTCTGGAGAAAGAACATAAGTTTCATCAGCTGACATGGAGAGTAATTGATCATATACCCTCTGAGCCACGCAGAGGGGACAGGGTATCTCAGTTACAATATCAAGAGCAGCGCTGGATTTACCTTTTGAGAACTGTGCACCCCACTCGCCTTAACTGGTGGAGCCTAATATAGGACATATAATGTTACAACTCGGTTTTTTTTTCTTAGTGAATTGTCATAGAACATTTGGGATTCTTTTATAGGCTATGACATAACCTGACACTGATATTTAAGAGCATGATGAAGGACGTAGAACTCATGATGCAATTGGGAAGACGTGGAGGATCTGTTCAAGATAACTGGATAAAAATAAAAGCCTGATGCAGAGCTCAAAGATGAGTTTGACGCTCAAAACACAGTTTCTGTGTCGCTGTGGATGAATATCAGGGTTCCTGAAGAAATTATATGGATTGATGGATCGATGAGTGTTTCCAAAAAACCCCTAAGGTGTGGGAGTTGTTGCATTCGCAACCTAACAGTTTACTTCTGTTTTAATTTGTGTTTCACTTGGTGTGTTTACACAGGTTTGACACTTATTTATTGTCACGTATATAGATTAAAAGGGAAAACTTTGCTATTCGAACGGCATTTGCCATTCTCAACAAAGGTTCAAACCAAAAATATACAAAAAAACATAAAAGAAGGTCACTTTCCACTTATTTTTCCTCTAGGATATTGTTACAAAAACCTAATTTTTGTTTTGGATTTGTTAAGTTTTTAGTTTTTTTAGGTTTAATTTTGTCAGTAATGACTGAAGCAAAAAAAATTCATTCAGTCTCTCCACTATAGCCTTGTCCTCTCTCACTGCACCTTTTACCCTTCCATCATCTAATGGTCCAGCTGACTTCCTCGAGGTGTTTTGCTATGAATATACTTGAAAAAGATTTTATTATGCACTTTTGCTTCCATGCAAGCTTCTTTTCAAATTTTCTCTTTGCCTGCCTTATCAATGCCTTGCATTTAACTTACCAGAATTTATGTCGTTTCTTGTTTTTGACATTTGGCTCTTTTTTCCATTTTCTGAAAGGTTCTTTCTTAGCTATAAGAGCCTCGCTGATCTCACCTTTAAGACATGCTGGCTGTCTTTTGGCCTTCCTTCCACCGTTTTTAAGCATGGAATGCATCTGGTCTGGGCTTCCAAGATAGTATTTTTAAATAACGCCCAGGCCTGAAGTAAATTCTAAACCTTTGCATTTGCTCCTTTTAGGTTTTCTTTAACAGTTTCCTCATTTTATTATAGTTTCCTTTTTGAAAGTTAAATGCTAGTGCAGTCAATTTCCTTGTTATCCTCCCTCCATTTATTAAATTGAATGTGATCATGTTATGATCACTATTGTGAAGTGGCCCCAAAACAGTTACCTCTCGCACTAGATCCTGCGTTCTACTAAAATAGCATCCGTGCGTGTCCTGAACCAGATGCTCCATGAAGTAGTCATTTACTTCTTTGAGAAACTTTATCTTTCTAGTATTGCCTAGCGGTAACTGAAAGCTCCCATTATTTCTGTGTTGTAAACTTAGATAGCTTCCCTCATTTCTGTTAACATTTCATCATCTATCTGTTCAATCTGTCCAGACGGTCGGTAGTATACCCCCACTGCCATTCTCTTTCCCTTTTTATATGGAGTTTCTATCCATAGAGATTCTACAGTGTATTATGTTTCCTGCAAAACCTTTATCCTGTTTGACTCAATACCCTCTTTAACATATAGAGCCACCCCTCCATCAATGTGACCTACCCTATCATTACGATATAATTTGTAGCCTGGTATCCCATTGGTTATCCTCCTTCCACCAGGTCTCTGAGATGCCAATTATATCTAACCTTTCATTCATTGCTATATATTCTAACTCTCCCATCTTATTTTTAAATTTCTAGAATATGCATATAGGCATTTCAAAGTTTGTTTTTTGCTAATATTAACAGTCTGGCTATTTGATGACAGGGTTAATTTGGAATATTTCAACTCTGTCTGATTTTACTTAAAGGCACCTAGGTTACCTTTATCTTTATTGGAACCTCTCTATCAGGATGCTATAACTTTCCTTTTTTGCTAGTATTCTTCAAGGATACATCCTTCCGAACCATGTGCTCTTATGCAATTGTCGGCTTTCTCCTATTATCTAGTTTAAAAACTGCTCTATCTCCTTTTTAAAGTTAATGCCAGCACCCTGGTTCCACCCTGGTTAAGGCAGAGCCCATCCTTTCAGAAAAGCCCACCCCTCTTTTCTCAGAATGTTGCCCAGTTCCTAACAAATCCAAAACCTTCATCCTTTCACCATCATCTCATCCACGCTTTGAGACTCCGAGCTCTGCCTGTCTCTTGGGTCATGCATGTAGAATGGGAAGCATTTCTGAAAATGCTTTCCTTGAAGTTCTATATTTCCACTTTCAGCCTAAAGCCTAAATTTGGCCTCGAGAAACACCTTCCCACACTTTACTATTTCATTGGTACTAGCCCTTCCGCAATATCACTAAAATCTTTGTTAGTGATACTGCGGAAGGGCCATCGGGTAAGATTTGTCTCTTTGCGGATGATACCAAAATCTGCAATAGAGTAGACACCCAGGAAGGTGTAGGTAACATGAGGAGGGATCTAACTAAGCTTGAAGAATGGTCTAGAATTTGGCAACTGAGATTTAATGTTAAAAAATGCAAGGTCATGCATTTGGGCTGCAGCAATCCAAGGGAGAGATGTAGTATAGGGGGTGAAGTACTTCAGTCCACAAAAGAAGAGCGAGATCTAGGCGTGATTGTGTCTGATGTTCTCAAAGTTGCTAAACAGGTAGAAAAGGCAACGGCGAAAGCTAGAAGAATGCTTGGGTGCATAGGGAGAGGAATGGCCAGCAGAAGAAAGGAGGTGATAGTGCCTCTGTATAAGTCTTTGGTGCGCCCCCATTTGGGGTATTGTGTGCAATTCTGGAGACTGCACCTTCAAAAGGATATAAACAGGCTGGAGTCAGTACATAAGGTGGCTACTAAAATGATTAGTGGTCTTCATTATAAAGCATATGAGTACAGACTTAAGGATCTTAATATGTATACTTTAGAGAAAGGTGGGATAGAGGTGCTATGACTGAGGCATTTAAATACCTCCATGGCATAAATGCACAGAAGGAGAGCCTCTTTCGATGGAAAGGAAACTCTGCTACGAGGGGTCATAGGATGATGGTGAAAGGGAATAAACTCAGGAGTAATATGCGGAAATATTTCTTTATGGAAAGAGTGGTAGATATGAGGAATAGTCTCCCAGTGGAGGTGTAAGATGAGGACAGTATCTGAATTCAAAAAAGCATGGGACAAACACAGAGGATTTCTTTTTTTTTTTTTTTTTTAATTCTTTATTTTCGTTTTATAACAACAAAGGAAAAGGAAGACATACAGCTAAAAGACAGATACATAAAGTGTAATACATACACCAAAGTAAACCCCTGCCACCCCCCTCCCCCCTGCTTCTTCTCTAGAAAACTAATCATTCCTGAAGCGGGCGTGTACTTACATTATTGTGTTACAAAACCTAACGGTGATCTGAAACATGATGAGTGCACATTATACAGGCATGTTGGAGCAATGAGCAGATTGTACATAATCATTAAGCATCTGCCATTTAGACAAGCGAGAGTGAGGTTGGGCATGGGGAATAGCTCTCCGAGGTATCTGCTCATATTTACTATATAAGCAGACGAGGTTCCACCATTCATTGACAGTAAGTCGAGAGCTATCCTTCCAATTCCTCGTGATTGGTGTGACTCTTGGGGGGACCGCTTGTCCTAGGCGGCTGTTTGTCAATCAGGGGATCAAGGACTAGATTGAAATCCCCCCCAATTATCAATGAAGTATTAGCAGAGGCCTGCGCAACCTGAGCAATGGTAGCAAAAAAGGCAGGGTCATCCACATTAGGAGCGTAACGGCATATACATGTAACTTCAAGGCTACCTATCTTGAGGTGAACTCTGGACCATCTACCTTCTGTATCTGAGCTAGTCGCAATAATAGTAGCATGCAAAGATTTCCTAACCAGTATGGCAACCCCACATTTCTTAGAAACGGCTGGGGAATAGGCGGCCACCATGTAAGGTTTAATATTGAGTTTAAGAGTTTCCTTCGAATTTAAATGCGTTTCTTGGAGAAAAATCAGATCCGCAGCTTCCTGACTTAGGTAGCTTAGGATTTTCTTCCGTTTTATCGGATTATTGATTCCTTTTACGTTCAATGAGAAAATCTTACATGGTGCCATCAATCGGTAATAGACATTTTAGGTAAGGGCGCTTGAAAACATACAACATAATCAGAATCTGTGCAACAATGACATAATCACCGAGTATTCTGGCTAATACACCCCATATTGAAAAGTATGTACCAAAGTATCTTAGAGAAGAAGCAAAACCCCCAATGAATATGGCGACCAGATGTCTGCGGGAGGAGGCCCTAGAGAGGAAATAGAAAGACATGAAAAAAAAAAGAAAAGAAACACCAGAGTCCATAATTAACACTGTCTCTGATACTCATCGAGGCTACTGTGGGTAGATGGAGTTGGGTCACAGATATCATCAAAAGTAAGGCAACAAACTGCCCTCGCCAGACTCTTTGCTGGGCTGCGGCAGATCCAATATGGCAGGTACAGCGGATATGAGAATACTTGCAGGAATATTCTGGAAGTCAGCGCATCAAGTCGGCTTCTTTGGAATCCAAAAACTCCACTAGTAGATCAGGGTCCTCAAATGTTCTTGTCTGATTGTGAAGCGTGACTCGGAGCCTGGCCGGGTACATCAGGCCATAGCGTGCTTGTAGTTGTTGAAGCCTCGGCCGGAATTCCAGAAAGCGCTTTCGGCGGTCGACCGTGGGTTTAGCCAAGTCGGGATAGAAGGAGATCTTGTGGTTCTCAAACTCCATATGGCCCTTTGCCCGAGAGGCACTTAGAATTTGCTCAACGTGTTGATATCTCAAAAGTCGAAAAATGATAGGCCGCGGGGTCTTCCTGTTGAGCGTTATGCTTGTGGGTACACGATGAGCGCGATCGATCTCCAAATCTTTGGTAAAGGTGATTTGGAGCAGGGAAGGGAGGATTTTGCATAAAAACTCTTTCATGTCTCCCGATTCCGCTCCCTCCGGTATGCCCACGAGTCGTATGTTGTTGCGGCGCGCTCTATTATTGCCATCTTCCACTTCTTTCTGCAAGGCCCGCACCTGACGTTCAACTTTGTCGAGTTTGGACAACCGGGCCGCATGGGAGTCCAATATGCTCTCCATTGTGTCCTGACGCGAAGAAAGCCCTTCTAGCTTGCTTTGCAGCACACCAAAATCTTCCCGCAGCGCTCGGAGTGCTTCACCGTTTGACTGCACGAGGTTTTTGACCCCTCTAATCTCTGCGAGGATTTCCTGCTGCATTTCGGGGCCCTCGCGCAAGGCCAGCCCCTTCTGCGGGGACGGAGGTTCAGTTTTGGAACGTTTGCCGTGAGAAGCCGCTGGAGATCCAAATTCCAGGCGCGTGGGTTTGGTCCCCGCCATCTCACCAATGTGCCCCGGCAAGATCAGAGTAGAAGTTCCAAGTATGTACGGTGTTAATTCAGGATTCTGAGTAGGCCTCTCGGGAGCCTCAGCGTTATGCGACCATCCCGCTGGACATCAGGCTCCGCCCCCCCAAACACAGAGGATTTCTAAAGGAAATAAAGGGACTGTTGTAGCAGTTGATATGGAAGGGCAGACTAGATAGGCCATGCGGTCTTTTTCTGCCGTCATGCTTCTATATTTCTATGTACCAAGACAGCAGACCTCTCTCCACCACTATCTAAAAGCTTATCTAGGTGGTGCGTGACGTCAACTACCTTCACACCAGGCAGGCAAGTTACCAGGTGATTTTCATGCCCACCAACCTCTCAGTTTTCTACATGCCTAGTAATCGAATCGTAACTATAGCAGCTGTCCTAACCCTTCTCTCATGGGCACATGGCCATGGAGACACATCCTCGGTGCAAGAGGGTATTACATCATCTGGGGGACAGGTCCTAGCTATAAGATCCCTTCCTGCCGTATCAAGGTGATTCTCTTTTTTCACATGACCTCTCTTCTCCACGGCAGCAGAGAGGCTGCCAGACTGAAGATGGGATTTCTCTACTGCATCCCTGTAGGTCTCATATATATATCTCTCTGTCTGTCTAAGCTCTTCCAAGTGCGCTACTCTAACCTCCAGAGATCAGACTCATTCCCTGACAGTAAAGAGCTCTTTGCACGTAGTGCACACATAAGACCTCTCACTAATCATACATGTAACACTCGATGCAAAAGACTGGATCATCCCCATCTCTCTGCTGGAGTGCTGTCTGCATCTTAGATTTAAAGATTTCTTTTAGCTATTTAAAGTTGTTAAATTATGTAAAGTTCTGGGGGGGGGGGGAAATAGGGATACTTACTTACTTATTTATTTGAAAGGCTTTTATACTGCATATCCAAAGATAAAGGTGGTCTATATTTAACGTAGAAAAACTTTCCAGTGAACATGGTAACATAGGGCATTCAGGGCCTGATTCAGAAATGCGGGTTGGGGAGGGGGGTGCAGCCCTGCAAGCCATCCGGACCCTTATTCCCCTCCTGCTCTCCCTGCATGTCCTGAGCAGTAGGATGGGGAGCGGGCCAACCCAGCAGGGAGTAGGGCGGGGGGCACGGGGCGGGCCAGCCCAGCAGGACGTACAGGGTCGATTCATATCACAGCCCTGTATGTCCTGCGGGGGTGAAATAAGCAGCACTGACCTGGGGATCCCCCCCCCTGGGGTCAGGGCTGGATGTAGGGGGTCCCCACCGCCCGATCGAGGCCCCAGCTGGCCAGCCATGGGTTGGGTGGCAGGGAAGAGGGGGGTCTAAGCCGCAGGAGTTGGGGATGCCTGCAGGGAAAACGCCCCCTCAGGAAAGCATGGGCACACCATCCTTGGACCTGATTCTGTGTGCCGTGGGAACATTTTGTTCCCATGGTCAAGAATCGGGTCCTAACGGGCCCTTCTTCCTCAGGGACGTCCGTATGGCCCGGGCGTACCCATGTACCCCTCTCTGAATTGGGCTCCACACCAACATAACATTAAAGTACTGCAACCGAGATATATTTAGCAGGGTCAGGGAGAGGGATAATAAAGATAAAGGGATAAAGACAAGAGTGTCATCTGATGAACTTGGAAATGAGCGCACAACAGGTGCAAAGAACAATGTGCACAGTTCATAATTGAGGGAAAGGAGGTTAGGTAATACCTTCAAAGTGTTCCTTACACAGGTGAGTTTTCAATAACTTTTCAAGCTTATAAGATCAATGGTAGGGCGTTCTATGGGCTGGGAGCATATAGGGAAAATGCACATGAACAGACCATCTTGTTGAACTTGGTGAGGTCAGGGAAAAGAGCACGAAGATGTTACTTAAGAACATAAGATATGCCATACTGGGTCAGACCAAAGTCCATCAAGTGCAGTATCCTGTTTCCAACAGTGGCCAATCTAGATCACAAGTACCTAGCAGTTTCCCCAAAGGCCACAGATTATACAATGCTTGTATTGGGGCAAGCAGTAGATTTCCCGGGTCTCCTTTAATAATGATTTATGGACCTTTTCTCCAGGAACTTGTCCAAACCTTTTTTAAACCCAGCTACACTAACAGCTTTTATTACATCCTCCGGTAATGAATTCCAGAATTTGATTACGCGTTGAATGAAAAAAAAAATTTCTCTGATTATTCTTAAATACACTGTAACTTCGTTGCATGTCCCCTACTCTTGCCTATATTTTGATGGTGTAAACAATCAATCTACGCTTTCCAGTTCCACACCATTCATTAATTTATAGACCTCTATCATATTTCTTCTCAGCCATCTCTTTTCTAGGTTGGAGAGCCTAACCGTTTTAGCCTCTCTTCATTGGGGTATCCTTCCATCCCCTTTACCATTTTGGTGGCTCTTCTCTGTACCTTTTCTAATAACGCGTGTCCTTTTTAATATACAGCGACCAGAATTGCACACAATATTCAAGATGCGGTCGCACCATGGAACAATACAGAGGCATTATAATATCCTCTGTTTTATTCTCCATTCCTTTCCTTATGATTCCTAGCATTCTAGTTGCTTTCTTCGCTGCCGCGGCACACTGGGTGGAGGGTTTCAACATGTTATCCACAATGACGCCTAAATCTTTTTCCTGGGTGGTGGTTCCTAATATGGAACCTTGCATCGTGTAACCATAGTTCGGGATGTTCTTTCCTAGGTGCATAATTTTGCACTTGTCCACATTAAATTTCATCTGCCATTTGAACATCCAGTCTTCCAATTTATCAAGGTCCTTTTGCAATTTTTCATGATCCTCTTGGTTTTTAACAACTTTGAATAATTTTGTGTCATCTGCAAATTTGATTACCTCACATATTGTTCCCATTTTTAGGTCATTTACGAATATGTTAAAAAGCAGAAGAGCCAGCACAGATCCCTGGGGTATTCCATTATTTATATTTCTCCATTGGGAAAATTGACCATTTAGCATTACCCTCTGCTTTCAATCTTTTAACCAGTTCCTGATCCACAATAAGACACTGCCTCCTATCCCAAGACTTTTTAATTTTACCAAGAGTCTCACATGAGGGATCTTGTCAAAGGCTTTCTGAAAATCCAGATACACTATATCAACTGACTCACCTTTGTCTACCTGTTTATTCATAGCTTCAATAAAACATAACAGATTAGTAAGACAAGACCTTCCTTGGGTAAAGCCATGTTGGCTGTCTCCCATTAAGCCATGACTATCTACATGTTCAGTAATTTTGTTCTTTATAATGGTTTCTACTATTTTTCCCGGTACTGATGTCAGGCTCATTGGTCTGTAGTTTCCTGGAACACACCTGGAACCCTTTTTAAAAATTGGCTTTACATTGGCCATCCTCCAATCTTCAGGTATTTCAGATGATTTCAATGATAGCTCACAGATTACTAATAGTAAGTCTGCAATCTCATATTTCAGTTCTTTCAACACCCTTAGATTTATACCATCCGGACTAGGTGATTTGCTGCTCTTTAGTTTATGAAATAGTTGTAATACACCTTCCCAGTGTAGCGATATTTCTTTCAATTCTTCTGAGGCATCACCTTTAAATACTATTTCAGCCATGGGTAATATCCCTACATTTCCTCAGTAAAGACCGAAGCAAAGAATTCATTCAGTCTCTCCGTTATGTCTTTGTCCCCTCTTAGTGCCCCTTTTACCCCTCTGTCTTCTAATGGTCCAACTGACTCTCTCACAGGTTTTTTGCTACGAATGTACTTGAAAAAGTCTTATGTGTTTTTGCTTCCACAGCAAGCTTCTTCTCAAATTCTCTCTTTGTCTGCGTTATCAATGCCTTGCATCTAACTTGCCATTGCTTATGTTGTTTCCAGTTTTCGTCATTAGGCTCCTTTTTCCAAGATGCTTTTTTGGCAACAGCCTCTCTGACCTCACCTTTAAACCATGCTGGCAGATTTTTGGACTTCCTTCCACTTTTCTTAAAGCATGAAATACAACTGGTCTGGGCTTCCAAGATAGTATTTTTAAACACCCATGCTTGATGTAAATCTTTAACCTTTCCAACTGTTCCTTTTAGTTTTTTCTTAACTATTTTCCTCATTTTATCATAGTCTCCCTTTTGAAAGTTAAAAGGTAGTACTGTGGATTTTCTTGCCATCCTTCTGCTATTTATTAAATCAAATACGAGTATACTATGATCACTATTGCCAAGTGGCCTCAACATCCTTACCTCTTGCACCAGATCTTGTGTTCCACTAAGAACTAGATCCAAAATGGCTTCCCCTCTTGTTGGTTCATGAACCAGCTGCTCCAAGAAGCAGTCATTTATTTCATCTAGGAACTTTATCTCCCTAACATGTCCTGCCATGACACTGACCCAGTCAATACCAGGGTAATTGAAATCACCCATTATTATTACTGTTCTGTAACTTTTGTTAGCTTCCCTGATTTTGTCATCCATTTGTTCATTCTCGCCAGGCGGTAGATAGAACACCCCCACTGCCATCGCTTTCTTCTTCCCCTTTTTACATGGAATTTTAATCCATAGAGACTCTACAGTGTATTTATTTTCCTACAAAACTTTAATCCTTTATGACTCAATGCCCTCTCTAACATAGACCAGATCAAATTGGTGGAGGGGTTGCACTATCATTATGATATAGTTTGTACCCAAGTATCACAGTGTCCCACTGGTTATCCTCCTTCAACCATGTCTCTGAGATACCAATCATATCTAACTTCTCATTTAGTGCTATATAGTCTAATTCTTCCATCTTATTTTTTAGACTTCTAGCATTTCCGTACAAGCATTTTAGAGGCTGTATTTTATTCATATTAATCTGGTTATCAGTAGGCAGGGGTAATTTGGAATCTGTAAGCTCTGTCTGCTCTGTACTTAAGGGTATTTGGTTTACTTTTGTCTTTATTGGAACTTCTCTGTCGATATGCCCTAACTTCAGTCTTTTGCTAGCATCCTTCAAGAATACATTGTTCTGAACCTTGCACTCTTTGGCGACTGTCGGCCTTCTCCTATTATCTAGTTTAAAAGCTGCTCTATCTCTTTTTTAAAGGTTAATGTCAGCAGCCTGGTTCCATCCTGGTTAAGGTGGAGCCCATCCCTTTGGAAAAGACTCTCTTTTTCCCAGAATGTTGCCCAGTTCCTAACAAATCCAAAACCCTCTTCCTTGCACCATCGTCTCATCCACTCATTGAGACTCTGGAGCTCTGCCTGCTTTTTGGGTCCTGCGCATGGAACGGGAAGCATTTTGGAGAATGCTACCCTGGAAGTTCTGGATTTCAACTTCCTACCTAAAAGCCTACATTTGGCCTCCAGAACCTCCCTACCACACTTTCTTATGTCACTGGTACCAAGACAACAGACTCCTTCCCAGCACTATCTAAGACTTTGTCTAGGTGACGGGTGAGGTCCGCTACCTTCACACCAGGCAGGCATGTTACCAGGTGATCCTCACATCCAGCAGCCACCCAGCTATCTACATGCCTAATGATCAAATCACCTCACGGGTAACTTATAAACAAACTGAGCACCCTAGAGATGGACCCTAAAGTTACTGCTTGGGTTAGAAATTGGTTGGGTGGGAGGCGACAAAGAGTACAAGTAAATGGAGCTTACTCTGAGGTAAGGATGTTATCAGTGGTGTGCCCCAGGGATCTGTCCTTGGTCCGATTCTTTTTAACATCTTTGTTAGTGATATAGCGGAAGGGCTTTCAGGTAAGGTTTGCCTCTTTGCGGATGATACCAAAATCTGCAATAGAATAGACACCCAGGAAGGGGTAGATAACATGAGGAGGGATCTAGCTAAGCTTGAAGAATGGTCTAGAATTTGGCAGCTGGGATTTAATGTTAAAAAATGTAAGGTCATGCATTTGGGCTGCAGCAATCCAAGGGAGCAATATAGTATAGGGGGTGAAGTACTTTTGTCAACTAAAGAAGAGCGGGACCTAGGCGTGGTTGTGTCTGATGATCTTAAAGTAGCTAAACAGGTAGAAAAGGTGACTGCAAAAGCTAGAAGGATGCTTGGGTGCATACGGAGAGGAATGGCTAGCAGAAAAAAGGAGGTGATCATGCCTCTGTATAAGTCTTTGGTGCGACCTCATTTGGAGTATAGTGTGCAATTCTGGAGACCGCACCTTCAAAAGGATGTGAACAGGATGGAGTCGGTGCAGAGGGTGGCTACTAAAATGATTAGTGGTCTTCATTATAAAGCATATGAGGACAGACTGAAGGATCTTAATATGTACACCTTAGAGGAAAGGTGGGATAGAGGTGATAGGATTGAGATGTTTAAATACCTCCGTGGCATAAATGTTCAGGGAGAGAGCCTCTTTCAATTGAAAGCAAGTTCTGCTACGAGGGGACATGGGATGAGGGTGAAGGAAGATAGATTCAGGAGTGATATGCGGAAATATTTCTTTACGGAAAGAGTAGTGGATTCGTGGAATAGTCTCCCAGAGGAGGTGGTAGAGATGAGGACAGTAACTGAATTCAAAAAAGCATGGGACAAACACAGAGGATCTCTAAAGGTCATACTGTGCTGATGGACTACATCTCTCTTCCGCAGGGAAAAGAATCCTAAGTGAAAAATTCAGGCAGTATGTGGATATGCATTTAAACTAGGAAAAGGGGGTGACGGATGTGGAAGGTCAACATCTGCCTGCCACCCCCAGCAAAAGCAGAACAACATCAGAAACAGCCACACTTTTAAGCCACACATCAAAAACATGTGGGAAGAAGTGGGCAGAATAAAATCAATGCAAAATACACACAAGCCAGGAAAATGCTGGAAAGCAATGAGCACAAATGCTCGAAGCTTAGCCAACAAAATTCCAGACCTGGAAGCCCTAATGGTGGAAATGGATTTGGACATTGTGGCCATTACAGAAACATGGTTTAATGAATCACATGATTGGGATATAGCCATAGCTGGCTATAATCTATTCAGAAGAGACAGAGAAAATGGAAAAGGAGGAGGAGTAGCCTTGTATGTCAAAAGCAATATTAAAGCTACTGAAATGCAGGGGACATGGGGAAAAGAAGAAGCGCTCTGGATTGCGTTGGAACGAGGAGATGGCACTGTCATCCATATTGCTGTAGTCTAAAGACCTCTGACTCAAATTGAAGAGAGAGACAATGAATTGATTATAGATATTGCCAAGATAGCAACAAAGAGGGAAGCATTCATATTGGGTGACTTTAATCTACCTGATGTGGATTGGATTACTCCTTCTGCACATCTGGAAAGAAGCAAAAAAATTGTGGATGCTCTCCAAGATGCATTATTTAGACAAATGGTGATGGAACTAACCAGGGAAAGCTCAACGCTGGATCTAGTGCTCACCAACGGTGATAGTGTGTCGAATGTCTGCGTGAGTGCCCCTGTGAGCAACAGCGACCATCACACGGTGTGGTTTGAGATAAAAGCCATGGTACAGGCCAATCATAGCAAGCTTAAAGTCCTAAACTTCAAATACACTGACTTCAATAAAATGGCAGAGTACTTAAAGGAGGAGATGACGGGGTAGAAGGAGATAAAGGAAGTGGAATTGCAATGGGCTAAACTAAAGGAGGCAATAAAAGGGGCAACAGATAAATATGTAAGAAAAGTAAATAAAAGCAAGAGAAGAAGGAAACCTATTTGGTTTTCCAAAGAGGTGGCTGCTCAAATAAAGGCAAAAAACACAACTTTTGCAAAATTCAAAAGCTTGCAAACAGAAGAACACAGAAATGAATACAGGATCCAACTCAAAGAGTCTAAAAGAGTAATAAGGATAGCAAAATCAAAGGCAGAGGAAAAGATGGCTAAAGATGTTAAGGTTGGCAACAAAAATTTCTTCAGGTATATTCAGGAAATGAAAAAGATCAGAGTTGGAATTGCAGGACTCAGAAGTGCTGGGAAAGGACTCGTGGAAAGTGACACCGAAAAAGCGAAATTGCTAAACAAATACTTCTGCTCTGTTTTTACTAAGAAGATCCTGGAGATGGACCAGCTGTGACTCCCAAATATAAAAATGGGAATGAAGTAGATACCACACCATTCACAGAAGACGAGGTGTTAGAACAACTTGCTAAACTGAAAGTGGACAAAGCCATGGGACCGGATGGGATACATCCTAGGATACTGAAAGAGCTCAGAGAGGTTCTTGCAGGACCGTTAAAGGATGTCTTCAACAGATCCTTGGAAACAGGAGAGGTTCCTCAGGACTGGAGAATGGCTAATGTCGTACCTCTACACAAAAGTGGTGACAGGGAAGAAGTGTCAAACTACAGGCCCGTGAGCCTTACCTCGGTGGTGGGAAAAGTAATGGAGGTGCTCCTGAAAGAGCGAATAGTGAACTTTCTCAAAACCAACAGGTTGCAAGACCCGAGGCAACATGGTTTTACCGAAGGACGATCTTGCCAAACAAATCTGACCAGGGAACTAGATCAGGGGCATGCGATGGATGTCATCTACCTGGATTTCAGCAAAGCCTTTGATACTGTTCCTCATAGGAGGCTTGTCAACAAAGTCAGTAGCTTGGGGATGGGTCCCAAGATGGTAAACTGGATTAGAAATTGGTTGGCTGACAGACGACAGAAGGTGATTGTACATGGAGCTCACTCGGATGAGAGGAAGGTGATTAGCGGGGTGCCCCAGGGTTTGGTCCTGGGCCCGACACTGTTCAATGTATTTGTGAGTGATATTGCTAAAGGACTGAATGGAAAAGTCTGTCTTTTTGCAGACAACACAAAAATTTGCAACAGAGTGGACTCCCCCGAGGGAGTGGTTAACATGAAGAAAGATCTACAAAAGCTGGAAGACTGGTCTAATGCTTGGCAACTACGATTTAATGCGAAAAAGTGCAGTGTCATGCACTTGGGTAGAAGAAATCCAAGAGAAATGTACGGGACAGGGGGTGAGAGGTTGGTATGCACGGTTCAGGAGAAAGACCTTGGTGTGATTATCTCTGATGATCTCAAGGTGGCAAAACAGTGCGATAAGGCGGTGGCAAAAGCCAGGAGGATGTTGGGCTGCATACAAAGAGGGATTACCAGCAGAAAAGAAGAGGTACTTATGCCACTGTATAAGTCACTGGTGAGGCCTCACTTGGAATACTGTGTTCAGTTTTGGAGACCATATCTTGCAAAAGATGTAAAAAGACTGGAAACTGTTCAGAGGAAGGCAGCCAAAATGATTTGGAGCCTGCGTCAGAAGCCTTATGAGAAGAGACTTGAAGACCTAAATATGTACACTTTGGAGGAGAGGAGGGACAGGGGAGATATGATTCAGACCTTTAAATACTTAAAGAGAAATGATGAACAAACAAACCTCTTCCAAAGACGGGGAACCTGTAAAACTAGAGGGCATAACATGAAGCTGCAAGGGGGTAAATTGAAATGCAATGTCAGGAAATATTTTTTCACTGAAAGGGTGGTGGATGCTTGGAATGCCCTCCCGATGGAAGTGGAAGGGGCGAACATGGTGACGGAATTCAAAAAGGCATGGGACAAACACAGAGGATCCCTTTACAGCAATAGGATAAAAACAAAATAAACGGTACCATCTAACTTCTGAACAATATAACGTCTCAACAAATAGGGGTGTCCTACATGGAGTGGTGGGTTTACCCCTAAACAAAGACATGGGGAGGGGTGGCCTGCACAGAGCGACAGGTGCGCCTACTCTTGCCATCTTGCTGGGCAGACTAGATGGATCATGCTGGTCTTTATCTGCCGTCATTTACTATGTTACTATGTAAAAAAGGGACTGTTGTAGTTGTTATGGAAGGACAGACTAGATAGGCCATGTGGTCTTTTTCTGTCGTCATATTTCTATGTTTCTATAATGGCTGTCTTTATCTTCCCTCGTGGGCACATGGCCCTGGTGAAACCTCCTCGGTGCGAGAGGGTTTTACATCACCTGCAGGACAGGTCCTAGCTATAGGATCACTTCCTGACACACCAGGGTGATGCTCTCCTGTCACTTGACCTCACTCATCCATGGCAACAGGAATGCTGCAAGACTGGAGGTGGGACTTAAGTACTACATCCCTGTAGGTCTCGTCTATGGACCTCTCTATCTTTCTTATGTCCTCCAAGTCTGCTATCCGAGCCTCCATAGATCAGATTCATTCCCTGAGATCAAAGAGCTCCTTACATCTAGTGCACATGTAAAACCCCTCACCAAATGGGAGAAAATCATACATGTGACACTTGATGCAAAAGACTGGAAAGCCCCATCTCGCTGCTGAACTGCTGTCTGCATCTTAGTTTTAAGGTTGTTTTTAGGTATTTAAGTTGTTTACATACTTAGGTTTGTTGGTAAAATGGTAAATAAAGGTAAAAGGAAAAGAAGACCACTATGCTTTTCAAAAGAAGTAGCTGAAATGGTGAAGAATAAGAGGGAGGCCTTCATGAAATACAAGAGATCACAGAGAGAGGAAGACAGGCATCTATGTTTGGAAGAAGCTAGCAAAGTAGTCAGGAAAGCAAAGATTCAAAAAGAGGAGGAAATAGTCAATGCAATAAAATAGGGGTATCGGACATTTTTCAGATATGTTAGTGATAAGAGGAAGGGCAAAGGTGGTATTGTCAGACTCAAGAGTGAAGGGGAGGAATACGTTGAAGCTGATGAGTATAAAGCAGAATTGCTTAACAAATATTTCTGTTCTGTGTTCACAGATGAAGAACTAGGAGCAGGGCCTCAGAAAACACCCACAAACAGGAACAGAAGTGAGGGGCATCTTGAACAATTTTCAGAAGACTATGTTCATGAGGAACTAACTAAAAGCGTAGTTACTCACCTATAACAGGTGTTCTCCAGGGACAGCAGGAATCAGTCCTCACTTGTGGGTGATGTCGGCACCGACGGAGCCGGTATGGAGCAATTCCCCAGCTTTCAAAGAAAGCCTTTGGGATTGCTGCCATGCATGCATGGTCCTCTTCCCACCCAAGGGTACCATCTTTCTCAGTCAGGTCCCTTAGCTCGAGCCGTGCCAACCAGATGGCAAGGACAAAATTCAGCAATTTATCAGGGGAGGTGGGAGGGTAGTGAAGACTGATTCCCGCTGTCCCTGGAGAACACCTGTTACAGGTGAGTAACTACGCTTTCTCCAGGAACAAGCAGGAAGTCAGCCCTCACTTATAGGACTCCCCAGCTACAGGCTACCGAACTGGTAACCATAAATGCCTCCGCGAGGTCGTAAGCAGACTCCGATGTCCGAAGGAGCCCAAGTCCTCAGATCCCTGGGGCGAAACCCTCAGTAGCCGTCGAGAAGGGTTGGAGGGCAGGAGTTGTTTATAGCCCAAATAGATTACGGAGGGCAGTAGTGTGAAGCAAAGATATTCGCCGAAGCCCAGGTCGCAGCCCGGCAGATGTCCATTAGAGGCACTGAGCGCAGCGCAGCGAAGCCACTGAAGCCACCTTGGCTTGGATGCCATGTGCGGTGACCCTCTGATCCAGCATCACGCGAAGGCGATGCACTCTTTCACCCAGATGGAGAGCATGCGCTTTGTGACTGCCTGCCCCAGGCGATTGGGATTGTAGGACAGGAAGAGCCAGCCAGACTTGCGATGAGTCTAGGTGTGTTGCAGATAGAAGGCAAGAGCCCTCCTGCAGTCGAGTGTATGCAAAACCACCGATGACTGTTTGGCATGGGGTCTCGGAAAGAAGGTCGGAAAGACTATCTCCTGATTGAGATGGAAATCCGAGACAACCTTCAGCAGGAACTTGGGATGGGTACGGAGGACCACCCTGTTCCTATAGAACCGGGTGTAAGGGGTGCCATGAAGGCCTGGAGCTCACTGACTCAATGGGCTGAGGCCAAAGCCACCAGGAAGATCACCTTCCAGGATAGATGCCGGAGCGAGCAGGTCGCCATCGGCTTGAAAAGGTGAACGCATAAGCTGCATGAGCACTACGTTCAGGTCCAGCTCCGCCGGGAGAGGCCGGAGGTTTGGAAAGCAAGAGACCCCGCATAAAGCAGCAGACCAAGAGCTGCTTGGAGAGGGGTTTATGCTCGATGGGGAGGTGATTTGCTGAGATAGCACTCAGGTGCACCCTGACTGAATGACTTCAGCCCTTCCTTTGAGAGGTGAAGAAGGTACTGGATGACCCATCGGGTAGGACAAGAGAACGGGTCGATCTGGAGCCCAGAGCACCAGATTGAGAAGTTCCGCCAATTGAAGGCGTAGGCTCATCTCGTTGAAGGCTTCCTAGACACAAGGAGGCTAGGGATACCTATTCAGCCACCAGGCTGTGAGGGACAAGGAGACAGGGTTCGGGTGGAACACCCATCCCTCCTCCTGTGTTAGCAGGTCTGGGGCACAACCCAGGGGAACTGGGGGCTCGGATGAGAGCTGGAGCAGGAGTGGGAACCACGGCTGTCAAGGCCACGAGGGAGCGACGAGGATCACCGACACCTGCTCCCGATGAACTTTGTGGAGGGTCCTCATGATGAGAGGAGTGGGAGGGAATGCATAAAGAAGCCCGGACGTCCAACTCAAGAGGAACGTATCCGGGCCCTCCCTGCTGGCAAACAGATCCATTGTCAGGGTTCCCCACCGATGGAACAAAAGGCCGGCCACTCGTGAGGGTGGAGGATCCTGCTGCGTATTCTCCTGCCGAGGACACCGTGACAAGCCAGTCATTGAGGTAAGGGAAGACTGGTATGCCCTGCTGCCTGAGAGAGGCGGCGGCCGTGAAGAGGCACTTTGTAAATACTCATGGGGCAGACGCAAGTCCAAAGGGGAGCACCCTTTATTGGTAGTGTTCCCCTTGCACCCTGAAGTGCAGATATTGCCTGTGCTGAGGGTGAATCAAAATGTGGGTGTAAGCATCCCTGAGATCCAAGGAGCATAGCCAATTGCCCTGCTGGAGGAAGGACATCAGGACGCTAAGCAAAAGCTTTTTGAACTTCTCCTGCACCAGAAACTTGTTTAACTTTCTGAGGTCGAGGATAGGCCGTAGGCCTCCTGTCTTTTTTGGAATGAGGAAGTATCAGGAATAGAAAACCTGACCTCGGAGGTGCACTGGTAGCCTTTCGCCTGCCTGCTGAGTGAGGAGGTTGTCCAGCTCCCGCTGCAGATATGTCTGGTGAGTGGGAAGTCGAGATAATCAGTTAAACCTGAAATTGAGTAAATGTTCAGTGCTGTTCTGAAATCGGACATACACAAGTATCTTTTCTGGAATGCCCTGGATACATGTCCCTGTGAGACTTGGATGTGATTGTGCCAGGCACGTGTAAATTCGGGTCTTTTTTGTAATTGCTTCTAAAATGATCCCTTATATGTATATGATGATGTCATTATGTGTATGTAATTGCAGATTTGTGTATAAAGGTTCTCCTGGTCCTGATATTCGAAGTGATTAACGTGGATAACAGAGCTTCTAACAGTATTAATCACAATGAATAGGATATTCAGCGGCACTAACACAGTACCACTAAATGTCTGTGGCTGCTTGCTCTACACACCCCGATGCTAACCGCTTAGCATCGGCGAATCCTGGGGTAGAGCGGAGGTGATATTGAGCTGCTGCCCAGTTAGCGATATGCGGCGAAGGTCAGGCGCAGGACACCCTGGCCTTTCGCTGCATATTGCTAACCGGGCAATGGCTCAATATCACTTCTGCTTAGTTAGTGAGTGGCCTATGCGGTGGTCCTGGATATTCAATGCCGGGTCTGAATATGACCCTGGTATTGACTATCCAGATTTAATATTCAGTACCAGCAGCAGCTCTAGTCACTGGCGCTGAATACTGGGCCCCATGTTTTTATTTGAACTTGTATCATGTCCTAAACTGCTTTGTTGCAATCACCAAAGGGCAATATATGAATTTTTAATGAACAAACTCTGCAGCATCCCCACCTTTCTGTGTCTCACTGTAATCCCCGGCTCTGCCACCAATCTGGCCATGACCTCAGGGACATCGTTTTGTCACCTTGCCTGACTAAGATCCAGATTTCCTTTATATGACTTTCACTGCCAACAAATATAAACCAATTCATTTCAACACCAACATTACATAATATAGCCCTCAGCCGCCTGGAGGGGGAGATGCCACTTATAGTATTTAAATAAAGACAGACTCCTACTGATGCTACCAGTGTAGTCTTCAGGCCAAGGGTTACTTCGGAGTCTGGAATGTCCCTACAGGGGTGGGCTATCAGAAAGAACATTAATCTCTCCTTATGTTTCTCCTGCAATGGCGTAGTAAGAATCATAAGGGGAAAATAAACTAAAGAAGGATTGACAATGGTACCCTGTGCCAATGGAGGGCTTCACAAAAACTTCAATTCTTAATCTTCAGAAGAAACAAGACATTCAAACTTTTCTTGAATTAAAGGTTTTGGCTATTTAAAACTGTAATATAAATACATACATATAGTGTTAATAATACATTATCTAATTTTCTTTTATAATATAATTCCTTTTCCCAAGAACTTTACTTGTCCACTCAGGGAAGTAGCATTAAACACTGTCTTTTTCTGTATTTCCAAGATAAAACTTCTTATAAGTTTCACTTCCAATTTTTCTTTTCTTAGTGTGTGCTATAGTTTAGTTATTTGAGCCCAAATTTGTATGTTTGTTTTGTAAGTGTGATACTGCAGTACCTTGAAAAATCCAATAATTTTCGTTGGGGCCCGATATGGACTCCTTTTCATTCCTTGTTTTGAATCCTGGATCCTGGAGAGAAATTTCAGCTGTTCCTGTGATCCTCTGGGTCGTCTGTCTAGTCCCTGTTATCAATAAAAGAAAACCCTAACTCCTTATCAGTGGGGAAGTCACCTTATCTTTTTAAAGAAAAGAATATAAAAATACTTTTCTCTTACACTGTTCCTATCTATTCAAAATAAAAGATAATTAATTAACCCTACTTAATTATTCTCTTGCTTCATTCACCCTTCTCATTCCCTCCAATCATCCAGTTATCAACTTCAGAACAGACTGGCAGAGTACTACAACATTAAACTTTTATAAAGTCTGTCATAACATCAAGGATCCACTAAATCAAGGAATCAGATTTATTTTTCTTCTTTTAAAACTCTGGATCAATTTCCTTTTGACTGCTCAGCCACTCTAAAATCCTGAAAGGAATCGGGCTTTAGCTGAATTCAGCAGACCCCAATCACTTCTAAAATAAAGGGGTTTATTTAGCTTTTCTTCTTCTTCCAACCTTTAGTCCTCCAAGTCAAACAATTTCACTTAATGACAGGGAAAATTACCATGCTTCTTTTCCCCCTTGGGGTCATTCTGAAGCACAAATAACGGGACTGGACATTCATCCCCGCTATTCGTGCCCTCTCCTGATCTCGTCTAACTTCCCCGTGCGTTGTACGGGGTCGTTAGATGGGGGCGGGAAAGGAGCCAGCAGCTTGAACGGGGAACTTATTCCACCTCGGAGGTGGAATTGGTTCCACTAGTCGGTGGGGGACGGCAGGCCCAGGGCTCAGAAAGGACAGGAGGGGGCAGAGGACATTTCCCGCAGCCCGACCCTGGCCTTGGGAGGACAGATTGGGGGGTAGAGCTGCGGGGAAAGCACTTTTTGAGCCGGCGGCCGAGGCGCGCAGCTTTTGAATGGAGCCACAGTGCCATGGCAACCGGATGCCATGACGCCGCGGCTCCATTGAAAAGCCCTGACTAAGCTACCTGGACAAGGCCTGTACATGCAGTGTGACCCGAATCAGGGTCCTGGCCTGCATGTACAGGCCTGGATGCGATTCTGATCTCTTAGGGCTAGATGTGCCCTGCTGGATCACAATCCCGGCTAACAGTGTGTGTCCGGTTCTGACCTGGCGCATAGAGGGCCGGGATGTCCAGGTCTGAACCAGGTCGCCTTTGTTTGGAGAGACAGTCTCTTGAAGAGATCTCTCTCTTAGCCGAGGAATAGTTTCTAACACTCTTCTTTTCAAAAAAGAACTCCTGAATCCTTAACATTTACTCCACTCAGCTTATCCACCCCGCTTGGTGGCAAAACCAGACTACCAATAAAGATTTATCTCCCTTAAACATATCTGAGATAAGCAGCCAATTTTATGTTAAAATCTGAAGTACTCCTTTTCTTCAAGCATTCCTTGCCATACACCAAAATAGATCAAATTTACTTCAGACCTTAAATAATACATAAATTAAATGTTTGTTCAACTCTCTCTGGATACACTTTCAACCCTTTTTGTTAGCTTTCAGACAATTTCCACAAACATAAATTTACCTGCTTCCCCACAGCCTTTACTCAGTCTCTCCCCCCCCCCCCCCCAAAGACTGTCAGTTATTTTTCACAGTCAGTTATTCCGCCCAGGCCACAGCCAGGGTCCTCTTCCACAGTTAAGGTTTAAATAGTTCCCACTTCTCCAGCTTTAAAGGGATACTGTAGCGGCAGAGCGCAAACAATCCAATAATACCAGGAGTCTGTTCAGAAGGTCCAAATCATTTATTGTGCACAAGACTCAAGCAGAATCACATTCAAAATGGCTGAGCAATGGTTTCTAGCAAAACAACAACTTTTATACCTTTCTTCTCCATTCTGTACATAGGCAAACTTCTCATTGGTCCCGGTAACCCCTTCTATCCCATCTATTGGTCCCGGTACCACTACGTAGTCATCCAATGAGGACCTTGGTCTGGGCTCAGCACCTGCTTGCCCCCCTTACAGTCCCCATTACAATGGACAGTTCTTAGACGCTTGATACAATTCTCCTCCAAGGTCACTTAGCTGACTAGAACATGTGGGAAAGCAGGGCACTGTAACCCTTCTCTCAGCAGAATTAATTAGTTCACAAAAGTTTTCACACTCTTATCAGTACCAATTAAAGCTTGTTTTTCTGTCTTTTGTAAGTTTCGATTCTGCTTAGCTATGCTTGGTTATGCTTAGTTAAGTTTCGATTCTATGGAAGCAGCATTCGGGGGGGGGGGGGGTTTCACTCCTCTGGGCCTAACCACAGGCTTTACTTACAGGTCAAGCTGCTTAGGCCTGTCTGTTTAGTTCAAGCAGTGTGGATCATAGGCCTTCGCCTACCACATTCCCCCCTTTGATTAATCTCACCCTATTTTCAATAAGGTGTGAGAGTTAAATCACTCAATTACACTGGAGTCAGATTACGACCATACATACTAGGATTATTTATTTATTTATTTATTTTATTTTTATTTTTTATATACCGCGCTATTGAAATCAGCGCGGTTTACAGTAAAACTGAACAGAGCAACAATGCATTAAATATCACAATGTGCTTACATAGAACAAGGCATAAACAAACTGGGATAACAGGGAAACTATTCACATGGTATGTACAAATATTTACATAGAGTTAAGTATTCCAGTAAACCGTGGGCATTAGGGTGCCATAAGGCCAAAATCTTAGTGGCAGTCTTGCGTTCTACGGTATTTTCGATAACACTGTTAATAGAGCGCATACAGCATGGGATTATACATGGTAACAACAGAAAATATTATCATAGCAAAAGTAGTAAGTCCCCCCAGGCCAGAGAAGATAGATTCGAACCAGTTAGGTATCTTAAGACCATGCCAGGTCTGTACTGGCACATAAGCTTGTTTTCGCATGTTTTCAGCAATCTCTTCAACTACTTGACCCTTGTCATCTATCTTCAAACAACAATTGGTTAAATTCAACTTACCACATACTCCTCCTTCAGCGGCTAATAAGTAATCTAGTGCCAAGCGATTCTGATATATTGCAGTACACATTTGTGTGCTTTGTCTAGCTAGAAGTGTAAGTGCTTGGCTAGTCTCATTAGTAATTAGTTCAACCACTGCTTGTAAGCGTATGATATGGTTTATCATATACACAGGGGTCCGGTATCCCCAGGTGCCATCTTGCTCCCAAGTGGCTGGTCCATAATAGGCAATAATTCTCTCAGGTGGCCAATCTTCCCCATCCCATCTCTCCCATTTGCCTATCTTCAAGGCTGCTCTTTTCTGTCTCTTAGTGTATACTGGGTAACCTAATTGTTCTCCATGTTCTGTGGGTAACAGAAAGAAAGAAGGTCGGATGGTTCCTAAGACACATGCCCCTCCCCAGTGGAGAGGGAGTCGAGCGTATGCTCGGGTTCCACAGATCTAATACAAGCCAGGTGGGGCTTGCCAGGCATGAGGCTGGGCAAGGTTAGTCCATAAATCGGCAAGCTCAGGGAATTTCGCTAATGGGTTGGTAGGTTCAGGTTCATTAACCCCTGACCACCAAGACGTCTGTTTTGTGGTGTCATTATAAAACGTTTGGCTAAGACAGACAAGCTGTCCTACTTTCAAGGTGAACTGGGGTCCAGTCCGAGCATAACACAGACGTCCTACTATTGGGTGCGCTAATACCCATTCACTGGTGGTCTTATGCAATTCAGTATGATTGTAAGCTATTGAGTAATTCAATTCTTGGGCCTCCCAGGGCCACTGATCACCCATTCTAGTTCCTCCGCAGAAGTAACAATCTGAAATGTGGAGACTGGATACGACTGCGCCAGCTAACTCTAAGAACAGATTTTGTGAAGGATGGGGAATGTCAAACTTGTTTACATGCATAGTTTCATAGAAAGTATTATGTATATGATACAGTGATGAACGATGGGCCTGGGTATTCAGTCTTATATATACAATGGTTCCGGGATCTGATCCAGTGCCCGCAATACGTAGTCCAAATTTATATCCTTGCTTCCAAGCACTAGGGTTTATTATGTGTAACTCTAATGGGTTACAGGCACCCTTCTTACATTTTTATGGATTCTTTAGATAGGGCTTAAGCAGGACTGCCATTCGATTATCCCTGGTATTCTCTACCATACCAGTTTTCTATGTAGCATAGAACACACATTCCCACTTTGGACAATAGTAGTCTTTTACTGGTGCTGTGCTATATTCATTTGCTAAAACTCGTTTACCTGTACATGCCCCCCACCCAGTGGTTCCTTCTGGACACATATACTTATGATCATAATAATATGCTTTTTCCCAGTTAGCACAATGAGACCGACCATCTCTATTTATAGCATCGCAAGCATCAAAATACAAAACAGCACCCTTTGTAGGATCAGTGAGTGGGGGTGTGGCATTAAGTAAAGCTCCATCTGCATCATCCCATCGTATTTCTAGAGTATAATAGGAGGGTTCTGATGCGGGTTAAAACAAACTTTAGTATCTCCCTTAGTACAAACGTTCAGTTCAGTGGTGTTGTATATACACCGGCTCACTGTACCAGTACAGGTATAGTAAGAATGATAAAGCAAAGTCTGAGTTACTTTCATTCCAGTCCGAGTGGAAGTAATGCAGGCAGTACATGGGGGTAAAGCAAGAACAAGTTCAAATCCCCCCAGGCAGGCAACCAGAACAAAGTAGAAACACAGATGCATGTTGATTGTAGTCCTTCTGAGTCTCCGCTGGGAAATCTTGACCTCGACGTTCACTACTTCTTGACACAATGCTGACCCATTTGCTAATGAAGCAATTCAACGGGTGTCAATGTTGATTGAAGATCCTCAAGGTTCTGATATATGCCAACTTACCAACCGTAGTTGGCCTGAAAAAAGTCTGTGGAGGCACAGTTATTCGATGAAGAAAACAAATGTCTTTGCTGTATTGGAAACAGCAATCCTCTTCGAAAGACTTGTCAGTTATGCAATACCGTAGTTCTTGGGCAGCCCAGAGGAACTCTAGGCCGCTGGTTGCCACCTCAGGGTGAGTCGCAAAGGAATATCAGGATGCTGCACTGCTGTCCACTGATCTGGCTCTGGAACTGCTGCTGGCTTGACTCTGCTATGATGGATCCAGGATTCGATTTCTGCGACCTTGCCAGCTGTTGGTGTAGACAGGATAACGGTGTATGGTCCCTTCCAATGAGGTTCCAGCGGTGTCTTCTTCCAATCTTTGATCCACACCGAGGTACCAGGCTTGTAGGGATGCAAGGATTCCGTCAAGTTGATGGGTAACTGGTCCTGTATCCACGCATGAAGAGTCTGCAGAACAGAACTAAGAGCTAGGAGTTCTTGTCTGGTTATCTCTGAACCAATTTGTGTCAAACTCCTTTTACCCCCTGTACTATTGGTGGGGGGGCCTACCATACATGACTTCAAAGGGAGAAAATCCTGATGATTTCACAGGGGCTGAGCGTATTCTAAGTAAAGCTATTGGGAGAACTTGGGGCCACTTCAGGTGGGTCTCCTGACATAGCTTAGACAACTGAGATTTTAGAGTGCGGTTCATTCGCTCCACTTTCCCTGAACTTTGGGGTCTGTATGCAGTGTGTAGCTTCCATTGTATCTGTAGGGCTCTTGCTAACTGTTGGGTAATCTGAGATACAAATGAGGGCCCATTGTCTGACCCTATTACTGCAGGAATTCCATATCGGGGGATAATTTCTCTCAGCAATACCTTGGTGACCTCTCTGGCCTTTTCAGTCCTGGTGGGAAAAGCTTCCACCCACCCAGAGAAGGTGCAAACTAAAACTAACAAGTAACGATATCCACTGACTTTTGGCATTTCAGTAAAGTCTATTTGTAGGTTGTGCATAGGGGTTACACCACCTGACTGAGCTCGGGGTGGTGGTGTAGGACCCTCTTTGGCATTGTTCTTTGCACAAGTTATGCATTGGCGAGCTACTGAGGCTGACAAGGCTCCCAACACTGAAATGCAAAAATGGGGTCTGAGTGCTTTTTCCATTGCATTTTTCCCATAATGTGTGGCTTGATGAAAGGCCTTTTCAAAGGCGGGTCCCAATGACTCAGGGATCACTATTCGTCCTGGAGGTTGGCTACCCTCTGCTGGTGGCAGCTCAATCCATCCATCCTTCAGTACCCCCTTTTCTGTAGGGCAATAATAGTCCAACTCCCTTGTGGTGTATCGTGGCGTCCACAAGTTGAGGGGTACTGGAAACAATGCTGCTTGTACTGGTGTTACTTGTGGTGAAATTTGGCCTGTCATGGCTGCTTTGCGCGCTGAAACATCAGCAAATCTATTGCCTTGGGCAACTGCTCCTTTGCCTGTTTGGTGTCCTCGGCAGTGCATAACAGCGACTTGTTTTGGGGCCCATACTGCATCTAGTAACATTAATATTTCTGGGCCGTACTTAATTGATTTGCCTCCAGAGGTGATGAGTCCTCGTTCTTTATACAGAGCTCCATGAGCATGTAAAGTTGTGAAGGCGTACTTTGAGTCTGTATATACATTCAACTGAAGTCCGGCACCTAATACTAGTGCCCTTGTTAGTGCTATCAATTCCGCTTTCTGGGCTGATGTTCCTGAGGCAAGAGCTGATGATTCAATGACTTCCTCCCGGGTGACTACTGCATACCCGGCACAACGTCGAACATTGATGATGAGGCTGCTTCCATCCACGAAATAAGTCTGGTCAGAGTTCTCTATGGGTACATCAGTTAGATCAGGTCGACTTGAAAACACAGTGTCCATGACCTCCATGCAGTCATGCTCTGGTGGGTCCTTGCTGATTGGTATCAAGGTGGCTGGGTTTAAGGCATGGCCCACTTCAAGTTGTATCTGAGGATTTTCGCATAACATGCTCTGGTACTACAGCATTCGAGAATTAGTGAACCAGTGATTTCCTTTCTGTTCCATAAGGGCAAGCACAGCGTGTGGTACTGTAATGCGCAGGTTCTGTCCTAAGGTGAGTTTGTCTGCTTCACTCACTAACAATGCTGTGGCTGCCACAGCTCTCAAACATGGCGGCCATCCTTTGGCTACAGTGTCCAATTGTTTTGATAAGTATGCTACGGGTCGCTCCCAATGTCCCAATGTCTGAGTCAACATTCCCAGGGCATTCCCTTGCATTTCATGTACAAATAAATGAAAAGGCTTCTGGACATCAGGTAGTCCAAGTGCTGGTGATGACATTAACGCTTCCTTCAAGGTTTTGAAAGCTTCATCTTGATCAGGTCCCCACTCTAGTGGTGATTTCTCTTCTCCTTTGGTGGCTTCATATAGTGGTTTAGCAATCTGAGCAAAGTTGGGTATCCATATTCGGCAGTATCCTGCTGCTCCCAGGAAGGCTCTGACTTGTCTCCTGGTAGTTGGGGTTTGGATAGTGCACACAGCTTCTTTTCTTTCTGGTCCTAATTGCCGGCTTCCTTTGGTCAGCCGGAACCCCAGGTACTTTACTTCTGTTTGGCATAGCTGCGCTTTTGCTCTGGAAACTTTGTATCCAGCTTCATCTAGTAGTTGTAAAAGGTCATTTGTGGCTTGTACACATTCACTCTCTGAGGTGGTAGCTATCAACAAGTCATCCACATACTGAAGAAGCACTCTTTTCCCAGGGGTTACAGGATAACTTGAAAGGTCTTGGTTCAGTGCTGCACTGAAAATGGTGGGTGAGTTCTTGAATCCTTGAGGCAATCGTGTCCAAGTGAGTTGGCCCCGTCTCCCTGAGACAGGGTCCTGCCATTCAAAGGCAAACAACAATTGGCTAATCGGGGCTAATCGTATGCAGAAAAAGGCATCTTTCAAATCCAGGACAGTAAAGTGGGTAGCTTCAGCAGGTATCAGTCCTAAGAGTGTATACGGATTTGGCACAACTGGATGTATGTTTTCAACTGCTTCGTTCACTCTCCTCAAATCTTATACTGGGCGGTAATCACCTGTCCCAGGCTTCTTGACTGGCAGGAGAGGCGTATTCCATGGTGATTGACATACTCTGAGAAGGCCATACTCCAGTAATCTTAATAAATGACGGATGCCCTCAATGGCTGGTCTTGGGAGTGGGTATTGTTTAATATGTACTGGTTCTGCTCCAGGCTTAAGGGTCACAATCACTGGGGCTATGTGTTTGGCTAGACCTGGTGGGTTACCTTCTGCCCATACTCCAGGAGGAGCCATAATGTTGGCTGGCATGCTGAAATTGGTATCAGGAACTGGTTTAGTACTGTAATATCTCTACTCTTCTTCTCGGGGAACAGTAAGCACCATTAGTCCTGCAGGCTTTGAGTTTACAGTCATTTGCATTTCTCCTTTCTCAGTAAAGGATATTTGGGCCTGCAGTTTGGCTAGCATATCTCGTCCCAGTAGCGGCACTGGGCACTCAGGCATATAAAGGAATTGGTGCGCTATTTGCTGTCCTCCTAATTCACATATGCGGTCTTTCAGAAAAGACTTGGTAGCTCTGGCACCAGTTGCTCCCATAATAGTAACTGCTCTCGTGGACAAGGGAGCTATTTGCTTATCTACTACAGAATGTTCTGCTCCAGTATCAACCATAAAGTCCATGAATTGGTCCCCTATCTTTAAGCAGACCATAGGCTCCTGGGGACCTAAAGCGAATTCGGAGCCCGGTCTGTCCTAATCTGTTTCATCTAAATCATAGTCCGTTGCGGTTGCAGCTCCTTCTATGGCCTCCTCTCTTTCCCGTTGGAAATGTACTCGATTTGTCCCTCTGCGATTCTGTGATCGGCCTCTCTCCCTCTCTCTCCGAGGGGCGTTGTCTTCTTCTTCGTGTGAGGCGTCTTCGAGTTGCGGGCATGCATTCCTCCAATGTCCTTCTTCCTTGCAATAAGCGCATTGATTCACGCCTAGCAGGGGCCGGCTATCTCCTCGGCCCCTTCCTCTTCCTCTGCTCCTTCGATTAGGGAAACCTCCCCGTTTCTGTTCAACTAAAGCGGCAGCCAAAAAAATCGGCTTTCTTCTTCATTTTACGCTCACTTTCTTTCTGTCTTTCATTATCACGGTTCACAAACACTTTCTGGGCGACTTCCATTAGCTGTGACGTATTCATGCCCGCAAACCCTTCTAACTTCTGTAATTTGCGTCTAATATCTGGTTGGGACTGGCTGACAAAAGCGGCGTTCACCATGCATAGGCTTCCGGGTGCAGCTGGGTCATAGGGAGTATACATTCTATATGCTTCAGCTAATCTCTCATAGAATACTGCTGGGCTTTCATCTGGACCCTGGATAACTTCCGCCGTTTTCGAGAGGTTCATGGCTTTCTGACCCCCCTTTCGCAGACCTTGCATAAGGCCTTGGCGAAACTGAGCTAGGGCTTTGGATCCTGCATCGGTGTTTGGATCCCACCGAGGATCTTCATTAGGAAATTCTTTCTTTGCTGCTTCACGGTTATCTATTCCTCCTGCTCCTTCTACTAGGGGATTTTCTGCTAACCAATTGACAGCTGCTTGCATAATTCTTGTCTGCTCCTCAGTAGTAGTAAATAGAGTGGACAGGAGTTGACGGCAATCTGCCCAAGTAGGCTGGTGGGTTTGCATAATTGTATTCATTACTTCTGTTAATTCTTGGGGCTTATCAGTATAGGAAGCATAATGCATTTTCCAATTCAACAAATCAGTGGTGGAGAAGGGCACATAAACTAGACTGGTGGGTCCCGCTACTATCTGGTTCTCTTCGTTCGTTACGGGCATTCCCGGGACCTGCCATAGTGGCATTACTTTCTTGATAGGGACCCTCTTTCTCAATTTAGGCTTTGTCTGGGATTTCTTACTTGCAACGGATGAACTGGTACTAACAGCTGATTTTACACTTTCAGTCTCGCCCCGGGAAGATGTCCCTTCTTCCTCTTCTTCTTCTGACTCAGAATTCTCCTCAGTCTCAAACTGATCAGTCTCTTCAGGGGGTGGATCATCTAACTGAGCTTCTGGTGGGTCGATAAGTGAAACTCGCCGGTCCCGGGGGCCTGCCGCGGGACGCGGTGGTACTTTTACTGGGTGCTGAGCTTGGGGCTGTCTAGTAACAACTTCCGGGGACTCGGGATCAACATAAACAGACTTCTTTTCTATCCCTGTCTTCTGTGTCTGTTCTGTCAGCGCTACCATTATTCTACACTGTTCTTCATAGCAGTGCTGAGCCCAAGGGGGCGGGCTTTCGCAAATACTTAACCAGGAATCTATATAGGGATACTGGTCGGGGTGCGCTGCTCGCACCTTCCGATGAACTGACTTAATAATTCCTATGTTAAATGTTCCATCTCTGGGCCACATGGGGTCTAAGGTGGGCCACTCCCTAGTACACAAGAGTTGCAATCGTGACGCAGTCATTTTCACCCCATAATCTCCTGAATATCCTTTATTAAAATACTTAATCATACATTCTAGTGGAGTGTGCACAGTAGACCCCGCCCCTCCCATATCGATGTGTGCGCGCAACAACAGACAGAAGGGAAAAGGAGAGCGGACCGTGAGTGAGGGGTCCTCACGGTCCTAGAAACATTTAAGGGAAACAAATAACAAGACAAGACGACGGTCGCTTCCTCCTTTTTACGACCTGGACGCGGTCGCCCGGCCAGGAACTGCGTGACTCAGGAGTCCGCCTTCGCTTGGTCTGTGTCACCAGATCTCTCAACCACACTTCATTCACACAATAATGCTAGCAACGTACTCCCAACAAGCCCAATCCTGTCTATTCTGACTAGGCTATACCAAAGTTCTACAAGTTATGCCGGCTTTTTCCAAGTTCGAAGAAGACGGTAGTTTCACCCCGCGAATACACTATGCAAGGTTAATCGGACCGTCTTGAGAGGTGATCAGGCTCTCTTACCAAAATTCCAAGTTCCAAGTTACAAGTGGCCAGTTACTAGTTCCAAGTTACAAACTGCAGTTCTGACTCATCTGTCTAGACATACCAAAAACTATACTCACCGGATCCGGTCCCCGTTCCCGAGCAAGCGCATGAGTTGGACCTCGGACTCCCCTCACGGGTTCGAGGTGTTGGCTCCGACCGGGTCCGGCACCTGCCGAGGCCTGGCCCAACTCCCTCCGATGCAGCTGGACCGGTGGCGTCTGGGAGCCGAGCCCACATCGGAAGGGCACGAGCCCGGCAGGACCAAACCTATAGAGGCGGAAAGTCGTGGTATATCAGCTTGTATACCCTCTACTCACCATACGTTCCCGGCCAACGCACCAAGAATATGTAGCGGCAGAGCGCAAACAATCCAATAATACCAGGAGTCTGTTCAGAAGGTCCAAATCATTTATTGTGCACAAGACTCAAGCAGAATCACATTCAAAATGGCTGAGCAATGGTTTCTAGCAAAACAACAACTTTTATACCTTTCTTCTCCATTCTGTACATAGGCAAACTTCTCATTGGTCCCGGTAACCCCTTCTACCCCATCTATTGGTCCCGGTACCACTATGTAGTCATCCAATGAGGACCTTGGTCTGGGCTCAGCACCTGCTTGCCCCCCTTACAGTCCCCATTACAATGGACAGTTCTTAGACTCTTGATACAATTCTCCTCCAAGGTCACTTAGCTGACTAGAACATGTGGGAAAGCAGGGCACTGTAACCCTTCTCTCAGCAGAATTAATTAGTTCACAAAAGTTTTCACACTCTTATCAGTACCAATTAAAGCTTGTTTTTCTGTCTTTTGTAAGTTTCGATTCTGCTTAGCTATGCTTGGTTATGCTTAGTTAAGTTTCGATTCTATGGAAGCAGCATTCGGGGGGGGGGGGGTTTCACTCCTCTGGGCCTAACCACAGGCTTTACTTATAGGTCAAGCTGCTTAGGCCTGTCTGTTTAGTTCAAGCAGCGTGGATCATAGGCCTTCGCCTACCACAATACTTAAATGCAAGGATTCCTCTTAATAATAAGCCAGTACTTAAATAAATGTCCTATAAGGAAATGTTCTGTCTTTAAAGCCATAAATCAAATTGGCACCTCACTGCATCACAGCTAGACTTTCCCGCCTAAAATACAAGGATTGAAAAACTTCCTCAAGGGATCCCTACGCTGCCTTCACATCTTATAATGGTCCTCTATGAGACTGGAACTACTTAACTTTATATAACACTACTTTTCCATATCAATTACACTTTTATAGATTTAGATAGCCATATTAATTATTTCCAACTTATTTAGAAGCTAAACCTCTACTTTTTACTCCTTAGGGATCTATTATCCGCCCCCCCCCCCCCCATGGGGAAAACACAGCAATTTACAGCTAAACTATTTATTTTTATCTCAAACTAAATACATATTTGAGGACAGCACACCTCCTGCACTTCAATTCAGCTTTTAAAACTTTTCATTTTTTACTTTTATTTTCAGTTTTTTCAACATTAAAACTACAATTCTTACTGTCCCTTTTCGACAAGTTTATCTCTCTACAGTGTCAGTAATCTCTTATTGGCTGACTTCATCCATCTATCTTCATGCTCATTAGCCAGTATAGTCTTTATTTTACCTGTTATTGGCCAGGTTCAGCCTATCCAGCCTAACCTGACTCACACTTCCTAGACTTTCTAGCACCCTATTGGCCAGTTTCCTTACTGACTCCTCATTGGCCAGTTACTTTGCTGACATCTCATTGGCTAGTTACCTATCTGTGCCTACTACAGCAAGACGAGCATTTTTTATCTATTGCCAGAAATCAAACTGCAAAAGAACCCCAGCAGGTAAAGAAAATTACTGGTTAAAGTTCTTTTCTTTAAAAAACCCTTTCATTTAGTAGCCTCCTGGCTACAATAAGAACATAAGATCTGCCATACTGGGTCAGACCAAGGTCCATCAAGCCCAGTATCCTGTTTCCAACTGTGGCCAATCTAGGTCATAAGTACCTAGCAGTTTCCCCAAAAGACACAGGTTCCACAATGCTTGTACTGGGTCAAGCATTGATATCCTGGGTCCCTTCTTAATAATGGTTTATGGACCTTTCCTCCAGGAACTTGTCCAAACCTTTTTTAAACCCAGCTACACTAACAGCCTTTATTACATCCTCCGGTAACAAATTCCAGAGTTTGGTTACACGTTGAGTGAAGAAATATTTTCTCTTATTAGTCTTAAATAGTTTACTCTGTAGCTTCATTGCATGTCCCCTAGTCTTCCTATGTTCTGATGACGTAAACAATCGATCCACGTTTACCCGTTCCACTCCGTTCATTAATTTATAGACTTCTATCATATCTCCCCTCAGCCGTCTCTTTTCCAGGTTGAAGAGTCCTAACCTTTTTAGCCTCTCTTCATAGGAGTATCCTTCCATCCCCTTTACCATTTTGGTGGCTCTTCTCTGTACCTTTTCTAATAACGCTATATCCTTTTTAAGATACGGCGACCAGAATTGCACACAATATCCAAGCTGCAGTCACACCATGGAACGATACAGAGGCATTATAATATCCTTTGTTTTATTTTCCATTCCTTTCCTTATGATACCTAGCATTCTATTTGCTCTCTTGGCTGCCACTGCACTCTGGTTGGAGGGTTTCAACATGTTATCCACAATGACGCCTAAATCTTTTTCCCAAGTCGTGGTTTCCAAGGTGATACCGTCCATCGTGTAACCAACGTTTGCGTTGTTCTTCTCTTAATGCACAAGTTTACCATAGACATAGAATAGGAGAACCACAAGTACCACTGGCCCTAGTAACGAGGCATTCAGATTCAGAGTCAGGACTTTCTTGGGCTATTAATTTCTACATTTGTTGCATGAAGTAGACAATTTTCAAATGACTTAACTGAAAATTGCTCTCCCCAAACATGACTAGAAGGATGTTCCATCACATACTTTTAGCCTCAGGGATAAAAGGTGTACCCATAAGTGTGTTTAGGTTGAGGGAGGAAAACAGCCGAGATACATTCAACTGTCCAATATACATGCACTATTGGACCCCCTCCCTCAGGATGATTTTAATGTGAGGACTTCACAGTTGCTAATTTTCAAATAGAAATAAAGTCGAGAGCTTCTCGGGAAATTTGAATACATAAGCGTACTAGACAAGGGCAATTTTATAACACTAAATAAACTAAACTTTATGAACAAATTTGTTACATATCAATTTGCAGCAGCTTCTAATGCTGTACTATGAGAGTTTCTCATATGGGATCTTTAGCATCGCTTTTATGTTCAGCTCATAGTCTCTGTCTATTCCACATCATGTGGAAAAAAATCCAAGTTATCAATGTCCCTGTTTAATGTACATTCCTTATTGTCCCTCCAGTCTTTTCCCGAACATCAGGAGTTGTGCACCTCCTCCCGCAGCATTGGAGACTGAGCATGTCACAGATTTAGTGACACTGTATAACTGGTCCAGGGTCCGCCTTCATAGCTCCAGTATTCTCAGTCTCCATGCAGCAGAAGGAGGTGTGAGCCCTGGTGTTCGGGGCTCACTAGAGGAATAATTAGGTCTAGGGTTAGAATGGAATTAGTGGGGTGTTAAAAAATAAAAAAAGTGGATTTAGAGGTAATACCTCTTTAAATTAGCTATTTTGTTCTCTGCAAAGATCCAGGCTTACTTCTGGTTTGGCTGTCCTCCCTTCTCCCCCCTCCCTGAAGCAGTGCCTGTCCAAGGGAGAGTGTGGGAGTCGTCTGTGGGGCCTCCCGCTTCTGATCCCCTCATTGGGTGTGAAGCGGTGGAGGCGTGGGGCTCAAAGCTTGTGAAGAGTGGGTTCCGGAGGCAGCCGAGGCATGGCGGGCCGCAGTAAAGGAAGCAGCAAGCTGTGGCGGGCCGAAACAGGCAGCAACGTAGAGGCTCTCTGAACCCCGAGGGGTGTGTGTGGGCCGCCGGAGAGGTAAGCGCTGGTGGAGCACGGTTGGGGCTGACATGCGGCGATTTGGGAGACACGGAACTTACCGCTGTCAGGCCTAGACCTTGTGGCTGGAGGGCGGGAAAAGCAGCAGAGCAGTTGTTTTGTTTTTCTCTCACGCTCTCTTGCGGCCCTCTGGGGTGCGTTTGGCCTGGATTGGAGGGCAATTTGGTAATGTTCCCGGATACAGTTTAAAAAAAAACCAAACAGACGGTTTGGACCCGTGGTTTCCTGGGCTCTTCACTAGGTGGGGGGTTGTTTGGTGCAGGCTAGAGCAGGCTTCCCAATGCCATTAAAGCCTAGGTGCCTGATGTGTGGGTCCAGGAGGGATTCGCTGTCGGAGGCTGGGGTGTGCCGCGGCTGTACTCAAGAGGCAGCCGGGGCACAGTTGGCGGCGGACGGTGCAGCGGAGGAGTTCAGCGGGAAGACGGAGGCAGGGGAGACAGCTGGGCTGTCTGTTCCGCTGGTGGATCCTCTTTCAGGGCCATCCACGCCGATTGATTCCCCCGCATCTCAGCCCTCCTTGCAGGGGGGGGTTGGCGGCTATTTTCTCGCAGGATTTTATGGTGCTGCTCCAACAGGCTCTCGGGGGGTCGGGGGATCGGCACCGGGGCCAGAGGCGATTGGGGGGCCGAGCTCAAAGAGATCAGGGGCTCTGTTGGCAGGAGTTCTGGGAAGCGGGCCTCTCAAAAAGCCTAGACTGGTTGCGGACAAGGTGGAACAGGATTTAGGAGAGCAGGAACTGTCGGAAGGCTTGGAGGATTCGGAGTTGGAAGTGGACCTAGAGGAAGGTGAGATTCCAGAGCCAGATGACCAGTCTAGGGTGGTCAGAGTGTTCCGATGGGAGGAACTAGGGGCACTCATCACGGAGACGCTGAAAGCCTTAAATATGCCGGTTACGGGGACTCTGGAAGATTCTACTCTGGAGGAACCCTTGTTACAGGCGGTGCGAAAGACTCAACGGGCGTTTCCAATGCATAGAGTGTTTAAGGAGATGATTCAGGAGGAGTGGGATACACCGGAGGCAGGACTGAAGGGCTCGCGTGTAATGTCCCGTCTATACCCGGTGGAGGAGCCGGGTAAGGAGCTCTTTAAGACTCTTAAGGTAGATGCAGTGGTCTCTACGGTTACTAAGAAGACGACGATCCCGGTGGAAGATAGTGCCGCTCTTAAGGATGCTCAGGATAGGCGGTTAGATACGTTGTTGAAGCAGGTGTTTGAGATAAATGCGCTTTCCATGCAGGCGTCCATTCGTGGTGCATGGGTGACTAGAGCTTGTCTTCGCTGGGCTCAGAGAATTAGTAGGGCGCAGGAAGAGGCGGTTGAAGAAGCCACAAGAATGGAGTCCGGAGCGGCGTATTTAGTGGACATTCAGTATGATCTTATCCGAAGACTCTCTAACAGCATAGCTTCCGTGGCGGCGGCACGCCGATATCTGTGGCTGCGCAATTGGGCAGCAGATGGGGCCTCTAAGGCTAGGTTAGGTAAGCTGCTGTTTAGAGGCAAGTTGTTGTTTGGGGAAGATTTGGACAAGTTGGTCAAGGATCTAGGAGAATCCAAGGGGGCAGATTACCGGAAGACAAGCAGAAGCAGAGTCGTCCGGGGGCGCCTTCCAAGAATCAGCAAAGGAAGTTTCGTAGATTTCGTCAGTTGCGTTTCGCCATCTTTCAGAGGGGTCGTTCGCAGTTTAGGTCGCAGGGGTTTCGGGGGTTTAGAGGAGCGGGCAGAGGGTTTGGAGCCTTCTCGTCCCCAAATGTTAAGAAATCGCAATGAAACGAGTGGGGTCCAGGCAGGGCTTGTACCCGTGGGGGGTCATTTGCGAGACTTCTTTCCTGCCTGGGTCCAGATCACGTCAGATCAGTGGGTGTTGGAAGTCATTCAGTGGGGGTATGCGCTCAAGTTTCAATGTCCAGTGGTCGACTCTTTCATCCAATCTCCCTGCGGAGCGAAATCAAGGTTGTCGGCAGTACGCGAGACGGTAGAAAGATTGTTAGCGCTGAAGGCGGTGGTTCCGGTTCCGGCAGGGCAGCTAGGATGCGGTCGGTACTCGATATATTTTGTGTTGTCAAAGAAGGAAGGATCCCTGAGGCCCATTCTGGACCTCAAGAGAGTAAGCAGGTGTCTCCGAGTATCCCACTTTCGCATGGAAACGTTGCGTTCAGTCATGGTGGCGGTTCGAAAGGAGGAGTTTCTCACGTCTTTGGACCTGTCGGAGGCGTACTTGCACATACCGATTCGGTTGGAGCATCAGAGATTTCTGCATTTTGCGGTGCCCATGGGGCATTTTCAATTTCAGGCAATGCCGTTCGGGTTGGCTACAGCTCCAAGAACCTTCACCAAGATAATGGTGGTGGTGGTGGCGGCGGCATTGCGTAAGGAAGGGGTGTTGGTTCATCCGTACCTGGACGATTGGCTGATTCAAGCAAAGTCATAGAGCGAGAGCGAGTTGGCTACCGGAAGGGTGATTCAGGTCCTGCAATCCCTCAGTTGGGTGGTCAATGTGGCAAAGAGCAAATTGGTCCCGTCGCAGGAGTTGGAGTATTTTGGGGCTCGTTTCGACACGAACAGGGGCAGAGTTTATCTTCTGGAGCTCAGGGCTCAGAAGCTGAGGGAGCTGATAAAGGCCTTTGTCAGGAGACAAGCTCTGTCAGCATGGCACTATTTGCAGCTACTGGGTACAATGGCTGCTACGATCGAGGTGGTGCCATGGATCAGGGCACACATGAGGCCTCTGCAGAGAGCTCTTCTCCGAAGGTGGTCTCACCAGTCAGATCGGTTGTCGCAGAGGCTGCATTGCCTTCCTGAGGCGCGGCAGTTGCTGGCGTGGTGGTTAAGGCAGGGGTGTCTCGAGAAGGGGATGCCTCTAGAAGTGCCACAATGGAGGGCGTTGACGACGGATGCCAGTCTGTTCTGTTGGGGAGCTCACTTCGAGAGAATGTTTGCCCAAGGTCAGTGGTCAGATCGGGAGAGGTCCTGGTCAATCAACAGGTTGGAGTTACGGGCAGTGACGCTGGCGCTAAGGGCTTTTCAGAGGCTTGTGCAGGGCACAGCGGTGTTCATGCTGTCAGACAACGCCACAGCAGTGGTGTACATCAATCGTCAGGGCGGCACCAGCAGCGTGGCTCTTGAGGAGGAAGCGGACGAACTTCTGGCTTGGGCCGAGTTAAATCAGGAAGCGTTATCGGCGGCACATGTAGCAGGGGTGGACAATGTGACAGCTGATTTTTTGAGTCGGGTCAAGGTGGATCCAGGAGAGTGGGTCCTCAATCAGGAAGTGTTCGACTTGCTGGTCCGTCGCTGGGGCCCTCCGGTGATGGATCTCATGGCTTCATTCGCATCGGCGAAGGTAGACAGATTCTACAGCAGAAGAAGGGAAAGAATGTCGGAAGGTCTGGATGCGCTCATGCAAAGATGGCCGGAGAAGGGGCTGCTGTATGTCTTCCCTCCGTGGGCGTTAATAGGTCGAGTGTTGCAGAGAATAGAGAGGCACAAGGACCAGGTGATCCTGATTGCGCCGGATTGGCCAAGAAGGCTGGGGTATGCGGACCTGATGCGGCTGTTGGTAGAAGCGCCGTGGTGGCTTCCGTTGCGGAGAGATCTGTTGGTGCAGGGGCCGTTGAGTATGCCTCAGGTGGATCGGTTCTCACTTACAGCTTGGCTCTTGAGAGGGCAAGGTTGAGAGCCAAGGGGTATTTGGCAGCAGTGATTTCTACATTGCTGAGGTCCAGGCATCGGTCTACCTCTGTGGCGTATGTCAGGGTCTGGCGAGTGTTTGAGGCGTGGTGTGAGAGTAAGCAGATAAAGGTGTTGGGCGCCTCGATTCCGCAGATATTGGCCTTTCTTCAGGACGGCTTTGAAAAGGGTCTAGCGGCGGCTTCCCTGAGGGTGCAGTTAGCGGTGCTTTCATGTTTTAGAGGGAAGGTGCAGGGGATATTGCCGGGGGCTCATCCGGATGTTAAAAGATTCTTGCGGGCTGCAGGATTGTTGAGGCTGCCCAGAAGGGATGTCGTTCTGGTCTGGGATCTTAACTTGGTGCTAGAGGCTTTGGTTAGGGAGCCGTTTGAGCCTATAGCGAAGGCTACTCTGAAGGACTTGACACTCAAGGTGGTGTTTTTGGTGGCGATCTCTTCGGCACGCCAGATTTCGGAGTTGCAAGCTTTGTCCTATAAGGAACCTTTTTTGTCCTTTGGGAGTAAGATGGTGGTTTTGAGGACGGTGCCTTCATTTTTGCCTAAGGTAGTCTCGGCGTTCCATGTGAATCAGGTGGTATCTCTGCCGGTGTTTGAATGGGAAGCCAAGGATAAGCCGGGTAAGAGGCTTCATTGCTTGGATGTCGGCAGGGCGTTGAAATGTTATTTACAGAGAACGGCGGGGCTCTGCAAGACGGACAGATTGTTTGTGTTGTTTGGGGGGACAAAGCAAGGAGAGGCGGTGTCTAAATCATCTATTGCTCGGTGGATTAAGGAAGCAATTGCAGCGACGTATGTTTTAAAGAACAAGGTCATGTCGATCGGTTTGAGAGCTCATTTGACTCAAGCTCAGGCAGCTTCGTGGGCGGAATTGAGTTTGGTACCAGCAGTGGACATTTGTAGGGCGGTGACGTGGTCATCCTTGAATACCTTTGTGAAGCATTATCGGATTGATGTCCAGGCGGCCGGTGACTCTAGGTTTGGGTCAGCAGTACTGCAGGCTGGTCTGGCTGGTCCATCCCGGTGAAATGAGCACTGCTCTGTTACATCACCTGATGTTCGGGACTAGACTGGAGGGACAATAAGGAAGGTAAAATTAGACTTACCTGCTAATTGTAGTTCCTGAAGGAACTCCAGTCTAGTCCCGCTTCCCTCCTGGTTATCCATTCCAGACTGCAGTCGAAGGCCAGGTAAGACATGTCAGGGGGTAGGTAAGGCTGTTGGGTTGGATAGTAGTGTTCAGGGGGGAGCGGGGAGGTGAACGGCTTTCTCATTATTGACCAAGGCTGTTGGGGGGAAGCCTGGGGAGAAGGAGTGGCAAGCCTTTGCAGGGCTTAGCCAGGACAGCTACAGAATGGTTCCAAATTCCATGGTTAAGTTGGTTAGGTTGTTTCCTTCCGTTAGTGGAAGGAGGGTTAGTAAAAAAGCCAAAAAAAAAAACCCCAAAAGGGAATAACTGTTGAGATACTTACTTATTGCTCTGGTGAGTCTGCTTTGTCAATAGGTTACTGGAGCTATGGAGGCGGACCCTGGACCAGTTATACAGTGTCACTAAATCTGTGACGTGCTCAGTCTCCAATGCTACGGGAGGAGGTGCACAACTCCTGATGTTTGGGACTAGACTGGAGTTCCTTCAGGAACTACAATTAGCAGGTAAGTCTAATTTTACCTTATCAAGTTTAAGTTACAATGTAAACTGCTTTGACTAAATGATAAAGAGGTATAAAAAACCTGTTTAATAAAATAAATAATAATGTGTTTTTTTCGGTATCTTCTGTAATAGGCATTGTCTGAACTGTTGTGTATGTTGTGCTTATCCTCCATTGGTGAAGGTTGTGCATTCTTGCATATTTGCAGAGTTGGTGGAGATTCTGCTGTGGTTTTGGTCTCTTGATAACCTTTATAGAGGATAGTTCTGGGTGTGTCAGATGTTCATTATTGCAGTGCTGATGGAGATTCTGCTGTGGTTTCGGTCTCTGGATAACCTTTATAGAGGATAGTTCTGGGTGTGTCAGATGTTCATTCTTGCAGAGTTGGTGGAGATTCTGCTGTGGTTTTGGTCTCTTGATAACCTTTATAGAGGATAGTTCTGGGTGTGTCAGATGTTCATTCTTGCAGTGCTGATGGAGATTCTGCTGTGGTTTCGGTCTCTGGATAACCTTTATAGAGGATAGTTCTGGGTGTGTCAGATGTTCATTCTTGCAGTGCTGATGGAGATTCTGCTGTGGTTTCGGTCTCTGGATAACCTTTATAGAGGATAGTTCTGGGTGTGTCAGATGTTCATTCTTGCAGTGCTGATGGAGATTCTGCTGTGGTTTCGGTCTCTGGATAACCTTTATAGAGGATAGTTCTGGGTGTGTCAGATGTTCATTCTTGCAGTGCTGATGGAGATTCTGCTGTGGTTTCGGTCTCTGGATAACCTTTATAGAGGATAGTTCTGGGTGTGTCAGATGTTCATTCTTGCAGAGTTGGTGGAGATTCTGCTGTGGTTTTGGTCTCTTGATAACCTTTATAGAGGATAGTTCTGGGTGTGTCAGATGTTCATTCTTGCAGTGCTGATGGAGATTCTGCTGTGGTTTCGGTCTCTGGATAACCTTTATAGAGGATAGTTCTGGGTGTGTCAGATGTTCATTCTTGCAGTGCTGATGGAGATTCTGCTGTGGTTTCGGTCTCTGGATAACCTTTATAGAGGATAGTTCTGGGTGTGTCAGATGTTCATTCTTGCAGTGCTGATGGAGATTCTGCTGTGGTTTCGGTCTCTGGATAACCTTTATAGAGGATAGTTCTGGGTGTGTCAGATGTTCATTCTTGCAGTGCTGATGGAGATTCTGCTGTGGTTTCGGTCTCTGGATAACCTTTATAGAGGATAGTTCTGGGTGTGTCAGATGTTCATTCTTGCAGAGTTGGTGGAGATTCTGCTGTGGTTTTGGTCTCTTGATAACCTTTATAGAGGATAGTTCTGGGTGTGTCAGATGTTCATTCTTGCAGTGCTGATGGAGATTCTGCTGTGGTTTCGGTCTCTGGATAACCTTTATAGAGGATAGTTCTGGGTGTGTCAGATGTTCATTCTTGCAGAGTTGGTGGAGATTCTGTGGTGGCTCTGGTTTCCTGGTAGTCTCTATAGAGTATGTTTCTGGGTATGTCAGATGTACATTCTTACATCATTGCAGTTTTAGTGGAGATGGTGTTGTAGTTCTGGTCTTCTGGTAACCTCTGTAGAGGATGTTTCTGGGTGTCTCAGATATGTGTCCTTGCAGTGTTGAAGTGTTGGTGGAGATTCTGGTAATCACCTTAAAGGATTTTCTGTGTCTCTCCTATGTGTTCTTGCAGTGTTGATAGAAATTCTGCTATGGTTTTGTTTTATGTTAGCGGAGGCTCTACTATACTTTTTATTGCTCATTCCTGTATGGATAATTATCCCTATTTACTTGGATGGACTGGAACCTAATCTTGTTTCAAAGATGGGGAAGCTGTAGAACTAGAGGACTTGAAATAAAGATGTAAGAAGGTAAACTTAAAAGCAACATCAGGAAATATGTTGCAACGGAAAGGGTGGTGGATGTCTGGAATGCCCTCCCGAAGGAGGTAGTGGGAACAAAAATAGCAAAAGAATTTAAAAAGGCATGGGACATACGCACAGGATCACTACATAGCAAGAGGATGGAATCAAAGCAAACATAAATAACTTCGTAAGCAGAGCAGGGTAAGCAGCCTGGAGTGGCAGGTATGACCTTAAGCAAAGGCATAAAGGGAGAGTAACCTGCACAGAGCAGGTGCAGCCCTACAACTCCAGCCACCTTACAGGGCAAACTAGATGCACTATGCTGGTCTTTATCTGCCATCATTTACTATGTTACTATCTTATTTGCTGCATATTCTAATCCCCCCATGCACTGAGGTGCACTTGATCATGGAAATGTTCATCGTGGTTGATGTCCTGCTCTAGGCATTGTGTACATAAATAAATAAATAAATAAAATAAATATCCTAACATTTTTTATATACCGCACTATTCATCATCAGTGCGGTTTACATTGAAACAACAATATACCTGCCAATACATGACTGATCTAGGTTATTTGAGAGCACTACAGCAATTGAGAGTTGATGTTTGCAACAGCGCTGTTTTTTTTATCTTTTTTTCGGTATCAGACCAGAAAGGATTATGTTTGTTGATTGGAACTGGTCTTTTATTGCTTTGAGCCATTTTTTGGTTGGTTTTATTAATTTGTTCCTTTGTAGCTAATATATATTGGGCATCTGAATCTAAAATTTGTCACAGCTCATTTTGCCTCTCCCATTTTTGTGCATGTGATTTTTAGCACCTTCTTTCCTGAGAAAAGGCATTTCCCATTCACAAATTAATTAGCTATAATACAATCGGTAGGTTTGCATTTGCATTGGAGTTATATGCAGATCCCCTCACAGGGCATAGAAATGGACAAAGACTTAATAGAAGACATACACAGTATTGCCATGAAAGGAGAAGTGCGACTGATAGGTGATTTCAATATGCCGGATGTGGATTGGCACATCCCTGCTGTGGTGTCATCTAGAAGTAAGGAGATTGTGGATTCTCTACAGGGAGAACTATTCAGGCAGCTGTTAACAGAACCCACACATGATGGGAACAGCTGAGGGTTGTAGAAAAACAGTGGGCAAAACTGAAATGGGATATTTTAAGGGCAATAAACCTTTTTGCTCTGAGAGCCTTGTGTGGTATTTCCACTTAAAAAAGATAAAAAAGGAACATTACACCTCGAGAGGAATTATTTCTTCACGGTGAACGTTCCGACAAAAACTATATGTTTGTCTCTGTTTCCCTGTTTGAGAGGACTGCAGAAAGGCACATGTGGTCCCTTTACAAAAAACTGGATGTAAGGATGACTGAGAATTACAGGCCAGTTAGTCTAACCTCTGTGGTTAGTAAATTATTGGAAAGGCTACTAAAAGAAAAAAGCAGGTTTCTGGAATCCAATGGATTGCAGGATCTGAGGCAGCATGGATTCACCAGAGGCAGATCTTGTCAGACAAATCCGATTGATTTCTTTGACTGGGTGACCAGGGAGTTGGACCAAGGGACAGCCCTAGATGTGGTGTATTTAGATTTCAGTAAAGCCTTTGACACCGTCCCACACAGGTGACTTATAAACAAACTGAGCACCCTAGAGATGGACCCCAAAGTGACTGATTGGGTTAGAAATTGGTTGAATGGGAGGCAACACATTGTACAGGTAAATGGAGCTCACTCTGAGGAAGAGGTGGTTACCAATGGTGTGCCACAGGGATCTATCCTTGGTCCAATTCTTTTTAAGATCTCTGTTAATGATATTGCAGAAGGGCTGTTGGGTAAGGTTTGTTCCTCTTCATCTCTCCAGGCCAGTCCAGGAACCGTAGAGTAGTCAGCCCCCTCCAGCAGCTGAGGACTGAATTATACAGAATCTTGCTGACACCATATCCAGCTCCCCCTAGCGTCTCTGACTCAGTCTTTCAGTCCTCAGCAGCTGGGTAGGACCATTTTTAGACAGGCTCCCTGATCAGGAGAGAGGAAAAAAAAAAAAAGGGACACAAATCAAAGGGAAAAGGAGGATCTGCGTTGCTCTAGCAGGGCAGTAAGTCCAGCAAGTAAAATACCAAAGCAGACGCCGGAATGATTATGGTAGTTTGAAGGGGCAGCAGAGGCAGAGCCTGTCTCATGGGGTGCGGAGCCACTAAGTCTGCCCGGAGGAGGACATGCCTGGGCGCCCCAGAGCACTCCTCTCTGCCTCCTGAGCCGGTTTTCAGTTCCTGCTAGCGGCGGGAGGTGGGCGATCATTTTCCGGCTGCAATTAGTGAGATAAGCGGCTCCTGGGATCGCAATTGGAGGGGCGTTTGTTCTTCGGCGGTTTTGTTGGTGCCGGATTTCGCGTCCTCGGGGTTCTCCGGGGTTTTTCTCAGGTTCAGGTGCATGCTGCCGGTCATAGCAGTATGCGCGCAGTGTGGTAGCAGTCAGGGATTATTGGGGCCTGGTCTCTGCCGCACATATTTTCACCAGGGCAGCAGGCTTGAGCGCTTTTTCACCAGCTCCATGGAAGAGAAGTCGGTGTCTGTGGATAACGTGGCAGGTAGGCCTCAGGGCTCGGCAGAGAAGGCGTAAACGGTGGCCATTTTGCAGGAGGCAGCCGTTTCTCCAGCACTTCAGAGAAAGCCAGGAAAAAGCAAATCGAAATTGAAAAAGCCTTCGCAGGCAGGGCAAGCACCTCAGCCGGTGTTACCTGGGCTACAGGAGGGCTTGGAGCCACTGTTTTCAGCAGATTTTATCCTATCGTTGCACAGGGCTTAATTGACTGAAGAGGAAGCAGGCTCAGGATAGGGGTCCTCCTCCCGTTGTCAGCTTTTCCGGTAGCGGAGATAAATTTGGATGAAGATCCTGGTGAGAGCCTTCCCGGAAGGGTTTTGGAATAGAGGCTGGCTCAGATTGGTTCGGACAGCAAGCTCTGGGGCTCCGGGCGGCAGAGGACGGGGAGATCCTCACAGATTCAGGGCTGGACCCTTGGGCCGTGGAGTTGGAGGAAGATCAGATTGTTCCGGGGGAGGATCCTAATGTTTTCAGAGTGTTTCACAGGGAGGAGCTGGGGGCTCTCATTGCTCATTCTCTAGCAGCTCTGAATATAGATCTGCTGGTGATTCAGGAAGAACCGCTGGAGGACCCTCTGCTCCAGGGGTTTAAAGTGGAGCAGAAGTGCTTTCCGGTTCATAGGGTAATCAAACAGATGGTAGAATCAGAATGGGAGTGCAGCTACCTATGGGGTAGCTGTTCAATGGGCTGCCTGTACCCGGTTCCACAAGAGGAGAAAGACCTACTGCGGATGCCCAATATGGATGCCTTGGTCTCGGCCGTGACCAAGAAGACTACTATTACGGTGGAAGGGGGTGCTGCCCTTAAAGATCTTCAGGATCGGAAGTTAGAGTCTATACTCAAACAGGCATTTGACTCAAGTGCACTAGCTCTGCAGGCCTCGATTTGTGGGGCTTATGTCTCTAGGGCCTCCATTCATTGGCTCCAAGGGGACAGTTCCACTGATGTGGAGGACAGTGCTCTCTCGGAAGGAGCCATATTGGAATCGGCAGCTGCGTACTTAGCCGATGCCTTCTATGATTTGGTGAGAATATCCTCAAAGACGATGGCATCCTTGGTTGCAGCCAGATGATTTCTCTGGCTGAGGAACTGGGTGGCAGACACATCTTCTAAGGCTCACCTTAGTAAGCTCCCCTATAAGGGCAAGCTGCTATTTGGGGAGACGTTGGAGAAGATTGTTAAAGATTTGGGTGATTCTAAGGGAGGCTGGCTTCTGGAGGACCGACCAAAGGGTCCAAGGCCAGGAGGGCTGCAGAGAGGGCAAACAAGAGATTTCCACTGGTTTCGGTCACATTGGTATGGTCCATACCAGAGGGGTCATTTTATAGAAACATAGAAATATGACGACAGAAAAAGACCACATGGCCTATCTAGTCTGTCCTTCCATATCAACAACTACAACAATCCCCTTTTTTCCTTTAGAGACCCTCTGTATTTGTCCCATGCTTTTTTTGAATTCAAATACTATCCTCATCTCTACCACCTCCACTGAGAGACTATTCCATGGATCCACCACTCTTTCTATAAAGAAATATTTCCTCATATCACTCATGAATCTATCCCCTTCACCCTCATCCCATGTCCCCTCGTAGCAGATCTTGCTTTCAATTGAAAGAGGCTCTCCCCCTGTACATTTATGCCACGGAGGTATTTAAACATCTCAATCATATCACCTCTATCCCGCCTTTCCTTTAAGGTGTACATATTAAGATCCTTAAGAGGGCAGTCCTTTTGAGGGACTCGGGGTTTTGGCCGGGGTTATTTTGCTTCCCAACAGACCCTGACCAAAAAGCCAAAATGAAGTCAGGAAGGCCCAGCCAGAGGTACCAATAGGGGGACATTTACAAGAGTTCTACTCCGCCTGGGCCGCAATTACAACGGACCAGTGGGTTTTGGAGATCATCCGCGACGGTTATGCGCTGGAGTTCTTCAAACCGCTGGCCGAAGCTTTTGTTGCATCTCCATGCAAAGCACAGGTGAAGAGGGAGGCAGTGCGCAATACTATTTAGCGCTTACTGCGCCTGCAAGCAGCAGTTCCGGTACCCCGAGACCAGTGCGGGTTAGGTCAATACCCCATTTATTTTGTAGTCCCCAAAAAGGAGGGTTCCTTACGGCCCATTCTCGATCTCAAGCACGTGAATGAAAGCTTGAGGGTGCCGCATTTCCGGATGGAAACGCTGAGGTCAGTGATTTTGGCGGTAAGGCCAGATGAGGTACTTTCTTCCATAGAACTAACAGAGGCTTATCTGCACATTCCCATCAGGCCGGATCATCAAAGGTTCTTGCGCTTTGCTGTCCCTATGGGGCACTTTCAGATCAGAACATTACCGTTTGGACTGGCCTCAGCGCTGCGCACTTTTACAAAGGTGATGGTGGTAGTCGCAGCGGCGTTGAGACAGGAAGGAATTCTGTTGCATCCCTATTATGACGATTGGTTGATTCAAGCAGGGACCAAAGGGGAGTCGGTCAGGGCTACCAAGCGAGTTTTGGAGTTCCTGAAGCAGCTTGGTTGGGTGGTCAACCAGGCCAAGAGCCAGCTGCACCCAGTGCGGTGATTGGTATATCTCAGGGCCTTGTTCGATACGGAGGCCAGTTTGGTATCTCTTCCCGAGGTCAGAGTGTGAAGGATTCTCAGGCAGGTTCAAAGGTTTTTGCACATGAAGGCTCCAAAAGCGTGGCGATACATGCAACTGCTAGGTTCGATGGCGGCGGCCTTGGACCTAGTACCGTGGGCCAGGGCCCATTTGCGTCTGCTTCAGCGGACTCTGCTATCGCGGTGGTCGCCTCAAAAGCACCCATTGTCTCAAAAGCTAGTATATCCAGAAGACGTAAGGTTCAGTTTGGAATGGTGGCTAGATTCAAGTCATCTTCAAGCAGGCATGCCCTTGGAGAAGCCCGAATGGGTTTTGGTCACCACAGATGCAAGTCTCTCTGGCTGGGGGGCGCATTGTCTGTCTCAGGTGACGCAGGGCTGCTGGTCGACGGAGGAAGCCATTTGGTCGATCAATCTCCTGGAGATGAGGGCGGTGAGGTTGGTGCTGCAGGATTTCGAAGGCCTGGTAGTGGGGAAAGCGGTTCGCATTTTCTCCGACAATGCGGTGACGGTGTCCTATATCAACCGGCAAGGGGGCACGGGCAGTGCTACTTTGATGGAGGAGAGCCAGCTGCTGCTGCAGTGGGCGGAGAGCCATCTGCTAGCCTTGTCAGTGGCACATGTGGCAGGAAAGGACAATGTACAGGCCGACTACCTCAGTCGACATGCCTTGGATCCAGGAGAGTGGGAGCTAAACGCGGCTGTGTTTCACAACATTATGTTTCGGTGGGGGCAGCCGATCATGGATCTGATGGCCACTCTTTCCAATACCAAGGCCACACAGTTCTTCAGCAGGTGCAGAGAACATATGTCGGAGGGCCTCGATGCCCTGGCACAGCCTTGGTCAGTGGAAGAGCTGCTGTATGTGTTTCTTCCATGGCCGATGATCGGTCGACTCCTGTGGAGGATAGGAGCTCACAATGGGCAGGTGATTCTCATAGCGCCGGAATGGCTGCAGAGGCCACGGTATGCTGATCTGGTTCGGCTGCTGGTGGATCGACCGTGGAAGCTGCCCAGTCGACTCAATTTGTTGAACCAAGGTCCAGTCTTGATGCCACAGGTGGATCAGTTCTCACTTACGGCTTGGCTCTTGAGAGGGAGCGGTTGCGACGCCGTGGTTACTCAGCGGTGGTCATCAGTACTATGTTGAGTTCCAAGAAGTGTTCCACGTCCTTGTCCTATATACGTATTTGGCGCATTTTTGAAGGTTGGTGTGCAGAGAGGGGCGTTAAGCCGTTCGTTTCTACACTGCCGGACATATTGCTCTTTCTACAGGGTAGCCTGGATAAAGGGCTAGCCCTGAGTTCTCTGAAAGTTCAGCTGGCAGCGCTGGCTTGTTATAGGGGACAGGTGCAGGGATGCTCGTTGGCAAAGCACCCGGATGTAGTTCGTTTTTTTCGAGCGGTTAAGAATGTGTGGCCGCCCATTCGGCCATTAGTTCCTCCCTGGGACTGAACTTGGTTCTGGAGGTACTGGCAGAGCCACCCTTTGAGCCCGCGGCAGCGGCGAGTTTGAGGGATTTTTCCTTGAAGACTGTCTTCCTGGTGGCATTGTACTCTGCAAGGCGGATTTCAGATCTACAAGCGCTCTCGCATAGGGAGCCCTTTATACAGTTTTCTGCGGGGAAGGTGGTGTTGCTTCCAGTGACATCCTTCCTTCCGAAGGTGGTTTCACATTTTCATTTTAATCAGTCAATTTTGCTTCCAACCTTTCAGAATCTTGGAAGGGATGGAATGGATCGTAGGCTTCGGCGGCTGGATCTCAGAAGAGTGCTTCAAAGATACCTTAAGAGAACGGAGTCTTTTTGTAAGACGGACCGGTTGTTTGTTATATTTGGAGGACCCATAAAGGGGAGGTGGCTTCCAAAGTCTCTATTACCCGGTGGGTGAAGCAGGCTATTGGGGCAGCGTATGCTGCGCGTGGAAGGTCTCCTCCTAGGGGTCTGAGACCTCCCTCTACTAGAGGTCAAGCGATTTCTTGGGCAGAGTACTCTTTGATTTCACCAGTGGACATTTGTTGAGCAGCAACTTGGTCAATCCTCCACACTTTTTAGAAGCATTATCGGTTAGATGTGCAGGCTAGGGGGGGGGCGCAAATGTTGGGGCCTCGGCTATCCTGGCCAGGCTTGCGGGTCCCACCTGGGTTTAGGTATTGCTCTTGTACATCCCTACGGTTCCTGGACTGGCCTGGAGAGACAAAGAGGAAAAAGAAATTAGACCTTACCTGCTAATTGTCTTTTCTTGAGTTCTCTCCAGGCCAGTCCAGGGCCCACCCTGTTCATTTGCGTGGTTTAGCAGGATTGCTAGTGGCGTTGACAGTCTGCAGAGGGTATTGCTGTTGTTCTCAGAAATTAGGAAGGCTGTCTTGAGATCGAGGCAAAGCGTGTTGGCTGCCTGGCAGCCAGATCTTTGAGGTGGCTCTGCCTTCTACTCTTCATTCCTAGGGAGGGGGGAGGGATAAGGGCCGTTCTGAGGAGGGTTGGAGTGTTTATAAAAAAAAAAAAAACAGGAGATAGACAGAGAGAGGTGGTGGCACAAGGCCTCTCAAATTCTCAGTGTTTTTTGAGTTGGTTCAAGTTTAATGTTTTTTTCGTAGTTCAGTGTCAGCTGCTTTGTCAATAGAAGACTGAGTCACAGGCACTAGGGGGAGCTGGATAAGGTGTCAGCAAGACTCTGTGTAATTCAGTTCTCAGCTGCTGGAGGGGGCTGACTACCCTACGGTTCCTGGACTGGCCTGGAGAGAACTCAAGGAAAGACAATTAGCAGGTAAGGTCTAATTTCTCCTTTGTTTGTGGATGATACCAAAATCTGTAATAGAGTAGACATCCAAGAAAGAGTAGATAATATGAGGAGAGATCTAGCTCAGCTTGAAGAATGGCCTAGAATGTGGCAACTGAAATTTAATGCTAAAAAATGCAGGGTCATGTATTTGGGCTTCAAAAATCCAAAGGAGCAGTACAGTATAGGGGGGTGAGGTACTTTTGTCCACGAAAGAAGAGCGGGACCTTGGTGTAATGGTGTCTGATGATCTTAAAGTAGCCAAACAGGTAGAAAAGGTGATGGCAAAAGCTAGAAGGATGCTTGGGTGTATAGGGAGAGGAATGGCCAGCAGAAAAAAGGAGGTGATATGGTCTTTGTAGTCTCTGGTGCATCCTCATTTGGAGTATTGTGTGCAAGTCTGGAGACCGCACCTCGAAAAGGATGTAAGCAGGTTGGAGTCGGTGCAAAAGGTGGCTACTAAAATGGTTAGTGGTCTTCATTATATAGCATATAAGGACAGACTTAATCTTAATATGTATACTTCAGAGGAAAGGCAGGATAGAGGTGATATGATAGAGATGTTTAAATACCTCTGTGGCATAAATGCACAGGAGGAAAGTCTCTTTCGATTGAAAGCAAGCTCTGCTACGAGGGGACATTGGAAGAGGGTGAAAGGGGTTAGACTCAGGAGTAATAATGCGGAAATAGTTTTTTTATGGGAAGAGTGGTAGACGCGTGGAATAGTCTCCCAGTGGAGGTGGTGAACACGAGGACAATATGTGATTTCAAAAAAGCATGGGACAAACACAGATGATCTCTAAAGGAAAAAAAGGGGACTATTGTAGTTGATATGGAAGGGCAGACTAGATAGGTCATGTGGGCTTTTTCTGCCATCATGTTTCTATGTTTCAGTATGTACAGTATGTGCCTCTGATTTGCATTTTTTTCCACATCACTTTTATTCTTTCACGATCCTTTTGAGTGGAGTTCTGATGTTTTTGCAGTTCTTTTAGCATATTTCATTGCTGCATCTTTCACAAATCTTCTCTGGCGCTTCATTTTCTAGAGACAGATCTGTGATCTTACTTCAAGTATGATTGACTTGTACAGTAAGGCTTAGTTTCAAAGTGGATATCATCAAATAGATTATTGAATTCACACAAATCTGAGGTATTATGGGTTAAGAGGCCTCTCTGTAGACACTTATTTTACAGTAAAGATATGGGATGTAATAATTCCTCAATCAGACTCTCTATTCCTTCTAGGAGGGTGGCTTGACTCTGCCTTAAAAGTTTGTTTTGCTCTTATTTTATGGTTTATTATACTTGATATATTTCCCTTTGCAAGTATTCAAAGTAGTTTATACAAATCAAATTAAAAGTAACAATTAGATTTAAAAAAAAATGTTTATTCTAAAAAGAAATCCAATTCTAGGTCCTGCATGATCTTGGTGGTGTTTCTTTGAAGGAAAGGTTGGTCCTCTATTAGTCAAGGAATCTGCGTGTACAAAAATGTAAACAGAATGGGTCTGATTCTATGCCATGAATGGCGGGACGTCCATCCCTGCTATTCATGCCTTCTCCAGGCGCATCTAACTGCCCCGCAGGTTGTGCAGGGAAGTTAGATGGGGGCAGGGAAGGGGCAGCTCGGGGGAGAGTCTGGGCGGAGTCTGGGCGGTTGCTGGCCCTAGACGTACAGGGTCAATTCTAATGTCAGCCCTGTACATCCAAGGCCAGCGACATGTGCAGGGAAGTTATTCCACCTCCGAGGTGGAATAACTTCCCTGGACTTTTTTTTTGGTACTGTCGGGGCGCAGATGGGGCAGGGGGGCCTGACGACATTCCCCGCAGCCTGACCCTGGCCTTAGGAGGCCAGATCGGGGGTCGGGCTGCGGGGAATAAACACTTTTATCCAGTGTCCTGCATCGTGGCTTTTAAATGGAGCCTGCACGTACATGACTGATCGCGATTCTGATCCCGCGGGACTAGACGTGCCGCACGGAATCAGAATTGCAATCCCCTATGTACGTCTGGTTCAGACTGGACGTACAGAGGGGATCAACGTCCGGAACGGAATGAGCCCTAATGGGACCAAGGACCGATCCTCTAGAGAATAGCACTGGTAACACCTTTATCCTCAGAATGAACTCCATACACCACTGCCCATTGTCATCTCCCACTGAGCCAGTCAGAGTGATTCTCTGTTAATTGCCAAAGGTCTTCTGGCAGTTAGTTTCTCAGATCCCATTTAATAATGTTTGAAGCATGATTTAAAAAAACCCCAAGAAACAGGACTACTGTAGAGAAAGTGATCCTTGTTCTTTCCCTTTCCTCCAGTAAGGTATGTCCTGCTCACTCAGATCTCACCATAAACAGTTTGAGAGTCACTTGGGAGTGCATCAGTTCTGCACTTATACATGCCGTCTTTGTTTGTCACATCAGAAATGCACAGAGGATCAAGAGTATTCTCAAAGAACTTCTATCATCAGTTCCTAGAGCAGAGGGACTTTGGCTGAAGTCATGGACAGTGCTCGGGTTACAGTCACATGGTGGATCAGCTTTCTGATCTATGTGAACACATGCAGCAGCCTGCCACCGCACATAAGGGGAGATTGCTCTGTTCCTAATTGTGTTAAACATGCAGTGAGATTACCTGCACAGATCCCACTAGGTCCAACCATGAAAAGGATCAGGCATTTGGAAACCTTGTGACACATTTTGCAGGGTTCTGAGTTTCTAGTGTCTTGTCCTGTCCTTGAGAACTGCTTCTGGGAATGAAAGTCAGGCAGGGTGTGAAAGGGTCACTCCGTAAACCGTATTCAATTACTCTGGTGCTGGAAATCTGATCAGCAGAGCCACTTAGGTCTGAAGGAGGGAGAAGTGGGAAAGGGGCAGTGGAGAAGAAACCTTTGCCAGTGTTAGAATAGTCCCACAATGTTTTCTTTTTATAATAAACTGGGATGCATCTTCTTTTAAGTGTACCTTGCATCAATATATATTGTGTGAGAATGCTGAGTGTGTATGATTGTGTGTGTCAAGCTTTCATTTTTTGTCATGTTAGGGTTAGCATATAGAATGCTGGACATGACACTTGGGCTGAACACCAGGCTTTATTTCCAATCAGAAGTGAAGATTAAAGCGAGAAGTAGCATAGCAGTTCCCAGTTGATTTGCAGTAATCAAGAATAAAATACAAAGGTAAACCAGATGTCTGCCTCGGAGGGGGGTGGAGGTGGCAACTAGTACAAGAATGAAGCCACGGTGCAGTGCCGCAGCCGTAAGGTAAGCGCTGTGTTGTGGTTTCGTAGCCATTGCTGCCGCTGCAGGCTCTGGAGAGGGGTGTCAGTGGCAGCGATTGGTGCCTCCGGAGGGCCGGTGTTCTAGGCAACCGCTGAGTTTCTCTAATGGGAGCGTCAACCGTGCCTCTATTGAGTCCTTTCTCATCAGTCCCAAAATGCTTTATCATTGTAATTTCAAACATTTTTCTTTTGTGTATATGTTTGAAGTTCTCTTTAAGGGAGTGTTCTTCCTTTGAGAAATGTTTGTCCACTGAGCTGTCATTCTGTTTTTTTTCTGTAATGGTTTATGGCATATCTATGGCAGTTGATACGCGTCCTCAATTTTTGGCTTGTCTCAATGATGCAACAGCCATCTTCAGGGTTCAAGAAATCCCAAGTGCCAGGGTTCCATGGCGACCAGAAATTTTCATCTGACAGCTGGGATTTTCTGGCCCCCCTGTATGGCAAAGACGCCTTATATCTGCCCACGAGATCTGATCTCGCACAGGCAGAAAAGGAAGGGAAGGCTGTGATCGTGGTATCAATGGCAGCTGCCCAAGGGGATCTCATCTCCCATGGGCATAAAAGAAGAGCCTGGTCACGATCACGGCTGATCCCTTCTGTCTGGCAGCAGAGCTGGCACCATCACCATTAGTAGAACTAGGTGGTTACCTCGAGCACTGATGTTCCAGGATCACCCTATTGCCACTGCTGCCGCCCTTTTCTGGTGCCTGCAGGTGCTTACCTAAATTCTCTGCAGTTGCATCACGGTTCCTGACGCTTCTGCCTCCCTCTAACACAGACTTCCGGTTTGCTACAAGCAAATTGTACGTGAGACATTTTTATTGTTTAACAAGCTTTCAAGAGTTATCCTCTCTTCATTAGGTCAATGAAAAAGCAACTGTGGGTTTAAATAGTACAAACTCATCTGAATGTAGTGTATACAGTATAATGCAATGTAAAAAACCTGAAGAAGAGCGCTACATCGGAGATACAAACCGGACGTCTATGCCTATGAAAATGTGATATCCTGCTCATCAAGGAAATGGCAAAGCAGTTTACAATAAAAGAAATAGTTAAAAAAGCAGAAAAGAACTCCATAAAATCATAGGGTTCAAGAACCACAACCATACTAGGTAAGGAGGAGGGAGAGAGGTGGGGATGGAAAAGATATCATCAGCAGGGGGCCCGGCAGGTCAGAGAAGGCAGCACCGGAGAGTTTAGGTAAACTCTGCATCACAGTTTCAATGCAATTGTCACAGCCAGCTCCTGTCACCCGACACTGCGCCCGAAGCCCACCAAATCGCTGTGCCCCCTGGTGAATCTGCACGCTGCTTCATCTCTCCCACCCCCTTTCTCTTCCCGCTGGCACCCGCTCCCTTGCCCCCTCTCAAGTGAATGGATGGTGGGCTCAGCCAGGTTACCTGCCACACTCCCCATTCGTTTGGAGGGGTGGGAGCTGGGGCACTATAATATTGTATTCCTAAATCAGGAAAGTAATCCAAAGCTTTTAATATCAGAAGAAGCCTCCCTTTACATGGTTTCATGCTGCTTGTCATCTCTGGACTCTTCTCCCATACTGCGTGTTTTGTGCAGAATCACACTTGCGACTAACAAATAATATTGTATTCCTAAATCAGGAAAGTAATCCAAAGCTTTTAATATTAGAGTTAAGCCACTAAGGGGATTATTTACAAGTCTTATGGCAATTTACAGACAGAAAATTTGTCATTTATGTATTTAAATTGCATCCATGTATAAATGGCGATTTTAGAAAGGGTTAAATTTACACATTACATGTGGATGTCCATAATATGTAGAGATTACAAGGGGACATGTTGGGGGTGTAGTTAGCCTACCAAAAAATCCCTGAAACAATCCCCACCATGTGAACCAAAATTATATCTTTTTGTCGGACCGGGGGTGTAGTTAGGGCATGGCCTGGTGGGTCAAAACTTTACAGATGTATTCTCCATTTGCATACAACCAAAATTGTTGACGTTGGGATTTACAGCTTCTTCCTGGCACATAAAGACGTTTAAAAAGTGCTTGTTTTGACCTTCCCTTTACAGGAGGGATTAAGAAGACTGCCCTCCTTAATTCTCTGTGGTCTACTGCCCTCTCCAAATTGAAATGAAATAATGGCCTCTGTAGTTAATTGGTGGCGTTTGTACATATAGTTTGAAATATGACCTACCTATAGGTCCATACAATAACAGCAGCTATGGATACCACTCTGTCGAGCTTGGCTGAAGACCGAACAAAGTTTAGTTCAACTATCCAGAGGGTCACCAGGAGTCGACAGCAACTCAAAGGCACTTAGCACAGGAGCAGGTCCACAAGCAGGCATTTACATGTGTGACATGCCAGTTTATTTATTTATTTTATTTATTTAGTAAACACTTGTATACCGCTGCTTCCTACGATCAGCAGCGGTATACAGAGTTTACATCTGTAAGTGAAATTGCTGAGTTTCCCCCATTCATCTTCCCACATGTACATTTGCAAAATGGCTCCCCCAGTTCCATGTATTCCAAACGTATTAAACACCCATAACGAAAGGATACAGGCTTATAAATGGATCAACAGGGTGTCAACTGCGGTACAGTCTGAATGAGGTGCTAATTCTGGCACTATTGTTTGTGCTTGATTTAGGTCGTCAGTTGGATTTGTACATGAAATCAGTGTTAAGTGTTTCCTTTAACAAGCTTTCTTTACTAAAATGCTTGAAATATCTTACGCCTTAGCCAGAACAGGGTGGGTGTCACTTTTCCTCTTTAGTCTACTGCTTTACTGTGATTTCTGCTTCTTTTTTTACTATTCTATCAATTTGAAGGTGCTTCCTTTCTCTGATCTATTATACACTTTGTTTTATTACTTGCAAACTGCTTGGTAGCCATGTTAAAAGCGGTATATCGAATACCTAATAAACCATAAACCAAAAGCATTTTAGAGGAGTGTTACAGGTGCTTTTCTTAGGAGGGTTTGACTGCTGTAACGGGCTCTTTCTTGATCTCTCTGCTGAGAGTAAAGCATGTGTAGATGGGCACTGCCATAGGTACTTTTACCTGTTCCTCCACTAATAGGAAAAGGAGGTGCAAAATCCACAGCTACTTTTGTTTCTAGGTCCTCATGTAAGCACATTTTTAAAAGAAAAACTATGGGCTCAATATTTAAAGATGGTGAATCCATAACTTCCTAATACATGACTTTTTGACTATTATATAGATAATAATATCGCACTGGGTGAAGGAAGAGCGGTGCTGGGAAATTATGTGGACAGTACCAATATTCCACTGCTATCCAGAGAAATGCTGCTGGTGGGGTCTCTCTAGCGATTTTCAGCAGACTATCTGAAAGGTGTTGCTGAAAATCATTCCTGATCACCTCAGCACGTTCTGTATGATGCCGAGGAAGAGCACAGGTGAACGTGAGCGGTTCCAGTGATTCTGCTCCGTAGATAACATTCTGTATGATGCCGAGGAAGAGCACAGGTGAACGTGAGCGGTTCCAGTGATTCTGCTCCGTAGATAACATTCTGTATGATGCCGAGGAAGAGCACAGGTGAACGTGAGCGGTAACAGTGATTCTGCTCCATAGATAACTTTAGGGGAGCAAAGAATGAAGCTGTGCTAAAAGTATAGAGCTCAATTCCATAACATGCACATCGGGCCCATGGACATGTCTAAACTAAAAACGGGCTCCATTTGTGTCCAATTCAGCATCCGTGGGTCTAGACGTGCCCGTGGGTCTGCAATCGGGGAGATAGATGTTTTCGGTGCATGCATATGGCCCATGCATGGATGCAGCCATGGGCCATGCGATATAATGATGAAACACGTACCCCATCAATATTATTATTTATTTATTTGGTTGGTTTTATATTCCGCACTATTTTGGAATCCGTGCGGTTTACAAGGAACAAGAATCATTTATTACATTCCTAACAGGGGCTATACAGTTCAAACAAAGGTAAGAACTTGAGGGTTTATTTTTTTTAATTGCTAGCTCTCTGACTGGGAGCTCTTAAAAGGGTTTTGGTATATTTTTAAAACAAAGTAACGTTCTTTTTGGTGCTTTCGTAGAAATATTTTCTTTAGTGGGATAGGTTCAAAACTCTGCTTTGGTAACTTTCTTAGCTCTTGGGAGCTGCTGACACCTAATCAGGTGTTAGTTCCCTCCCTACCCCCCAACTCCCACCCACCCATAGTGAGCAGTCTTGTTTTATAGGGCACCTCCCCATTTAACAAACCACAGGGACTTGGAACAGCACATTTTGAATGTAATTAAAGAGATTTAACTGTTTTTCTCTGAAAGGACAGCTGGGAAACCGGCTGGTACTTTGGTAGATCTCTCTCTTTTGCTTTAACAGATACCTAAGCTCCACAAACAGAACAATGGCTGGGAAAAATCATATCGCTAAAGCTGTTGCCCCCATTACAGCTTCTGCCTCTGTCCAGACAGAGGTCCCAATGCCAATTGAAGGACCGGTTCCATGTGCAGGGTGCCTGTATGCTGAAGCTCTGAGGAAACAAGTGGAGGAAATCAGAGAGGAGATTGCGAGGCTGAAGAGCATTCAAGACAGTGAGAAGTACATTGATGAGATGCTTCTTGCAGCAACCAAGCTCTCCAGCAGAGGAGAAGATGGGTGCCTACAGAATGACGAAGATTGGACACAAGTCACCAGGGCCTGCAGAATCACTGATCCAACTTCTACAGACCTTGAATTACATAGAAACATAGAAATATGACGACAGAAAAAGACCACATGGCTTATCTAGTCTGTCCTTCCATATCAACAACTACAACAGTCCCCTTTTTACCTTTAGAGATCCTCTGTGTTGGTCCCATGCTTTTTTGAATTCAGTTACTGTCCTCATCTCTACTACCTCCTCTGGGAGACTATTCCACGGATCCACTACTCTTTCCGTACAGAAATATTTCCGCATATCATTCCTGAATCTATCTCCCTTCACCCTCATCCCATGTCCTCTTGTAGCAGAACTTGCTTTCAATTGAAAGAGGCTCTCTCCCTGAACATTTATGCCACGGAGATATTTAAACATCTCAATCATATCACCTCTATCTCGCCTGCCTCTAAGGTGTACATATTAAGATCCTTAAGTCTGTCCTCATATGATTTATAAGGAAGACCACTAATCATTTTAATAGCCACCCTCTGCACCGACTCCATCCTGTTCACATCATTTTGAAGGTGCGGTCTCCAGAATTGCACACCATGCTCCAAATGAGGTCGCACCAAAGACTTATACAGAGGCATTATCACCTCCTTTTTTCTGCTATCCATTCCTCTCTGTATGCACCCAAGTATCCATCTAGCTTTTGCCGTCATCTTTTCTACCTGTTTAGCTACTTTAAGATCATCAGACACAACCACACCTAGGTCCCGCTCTTCTTTAGTGGACAAAAGTACTTCACCCCCTATACTATATTGCTCCCTTGGATTGCTGCAGCCCAAATGCATGACCTTACATTTTTTAACATTAAATCCCAGCTGCCAAATTCTAGACCATTCTTCAAGCTTAGCTAGATCCCTCCTCATGTTATCTACACCTTCCTGGGTGTCTACTCTATTGCAGATTTGGCTATTATCCCCAAAGAGGCAAGCCTTACCCAACAGCCCTTCCGCTATATCACTAACAAAGATGTTAAAAAGAATCGGACCAAGGACAGATCCCTGGGGCACACCACTGGTAACATCCTTCTCCTCAGAGTGAGCTCCATTTACTTGTACTCTTTGTCGCCTCCCAGCCAACCAATTTCTAACCCAAGCAGTAACTTTAGGGTCCATCCCTTGGGTGCTCAGTTTGTTTATAAGTTGCCTGTGAAGAACAGTGTCAAAGGCTTTACTGAAATCTAAATACACCACATCTAGGGCTCTCCCTCGGTCCAACTCCCTGGTCACCCAGTCAAAGAAATCAATCAGATTTGTCTGACAAGACCTGCCTCTGGTGAATCCATGCTGCCTCGGATCCTATAATCTGCTGGGCTCCAGAAACCTCACTATTTTCTCTTTCAGAAGTGTTTCCAATAATGTACTCACCACCGAAGTTAAACTAACCGGCCTGTAGTTTTCAACCACATCCTTACTTCCGCATTTGTGTAAAGGCACCACATGAGCCTCTCTCCACTCCTTTGGCACCACTCCCGACTCCAACGAGGCATTGAAAAGGTCAGTCAGTGGAGCTGCTAGAACATCCCCAAGTTCCCTCAGTATTTTAGGATGTATCCCATCCGGTCCCATCGCTTTGTCTACTTTAAGTTGAGCTAGTTTCTCACGAACACAGTCTTCTGAAAATTGTTCAAGATGTTCCTCGCTTCTGTTCCTGTTTGTGGGTGTTTTCTGATGTCCTGCTCCTGGTTCTTCATCTGTGAACACAGAACAGAAATATTTGTTAAGCAATTCTGCTTTATCCTTATCAACTTGTACATATTCCTCCCCTGCACCCTTGAGTCTGACAATACCACTTTTGCCCTTCCTCTTCTCATTAATATATCTTAAAAATGTCTTATCCCTCCATTTTATTGCATTTGCTATTTCCTCCTCCTTTTGAATCTTTGCCTTCCTGACTACTTTGCTAGCTTCTCTAAGTTTTTCCAAATACAGATGCCTGTCTTCCTCTGTCTGTGATCTCTTGTATTTCATGAAGGCCTCCCTCTTTTTCTTCACTTTTTCAGCTACGTCTTTCAAAAACCATAGCGGTCTCCTTTTCCTTTTACCTTTATTTACCATTTTAACAAAAAGGTTGGTTGCCCTTAAAATATCCCCTTTTAGGTTTGCCTACTGTTTTTCTACATCCCCCAGCTGTTCCCATCCCACTAACGACTCCCTGAGGCATTGGCCCATCTTGGCAAAGTTAGTCTTCCTAAAGTCTAAGATCCTCACCTTTGAATGGATTCTAACAGCCCTAGTCCTAATACTGAACCACACCATCTGGTGATCACTGGATGCAAAATGATCTCCCACTACAACATCAGAAACACTTTCACCATTGGTAAGCACCAAGTCCAGTATGGCCCTTTCACGTGTGGGGTCTGTTACCAATTGCCTGAATAGTTCTCCCTGTAGAGAATCCAGGATCTCCTTAATTATAGATGATACTGCAGCAGGAGCACTTCCCCCTTCCTAGCAATGCTGCGTATGTCTTCAATTAATTCTCTGTCCACCTCTTCCTCTTGTGAGGGAGGTCTGTATATCACACCAATGCAAATAGATTTCTCTTTCCCTCTTTCTAGTTTAACCCACAATGCCTCCTCTCTACCTTTTAAGCTCTGTAATTCCAAAGCTTTAATAGTAGTTTTTACATATAGTGCCACTCCTCCTCCCCTTCTTTCTACCCTGTCCTTTCTGAATAAAGTATGGCCAGGTATAGTTACATCTCAATCATGGTTTTCTGTGAACCATGTTTCTGTAACTGCCACTAAATCCAAGTCAGCATTGCTAGGAAAGGGGAAGTGCTACTGATAGGGGATTTCAATATGCCAGATGTTGATTGGCACATTCCTGCTGCAGTATCATCTAGAAGTAAAGAGATCCTGGATTCTCTACAGGGAGAACTATTCAGTCAATTGGTAACAGACCCCATACGTGAAGGGGCCATACTGGACTTGGTGCTTACCAATGGTGAAAGTGTTTCTGATGTTAAAGTAGGAGATCATTATGCATCGAGTGATCACCAAATGATGTGGTTCAGTATTAGGACTAGGGCTGTTAGAATCCATTCAAAGGTGAGGGTCTTAGACTTTAGGAAGACTGCTAAGATGGGCCAATACCTCAGGGAGTCATTAGCGGGATGGGAACAGCTGGGGGATGTAGAAGAACAATGGGCAAAACTGAAAGGCAACCAACCTTTCTGTTAAAATGGTAAATGAAGGTAAAGGGAAATGGAGACCGCTATGGCTTTCGAAAGAAGTAGCTGAAAATGTGAAGAAAAAGAGGGAGGCCTTCATGAAATAGAAGAGATCACAGAGAGGAAGACAGGCATCTATATTTGGAAAAACTTAGAGAAGCTAGCAAAGTAGTCAGGAAAGCAAAGATTTAAAAAGAGGAGGAAATAGCTAATGCAATAAAATGGGGGGATAAGACATTTTTCAGAAATGTTAGTGAGAAGAAGAAGGGCAAAAGTGGTATTGTCAGACTCAAAGGTGAAGGGGAGGAATATGTAGAAGCTGATGAGGATAAAGCGGAATTGCTTAACAAATATTTGTGTTCTGTGTTCACAGATGAAGAACCAGGAACAGGACCTCAGAAAACACCCACAAACAGGGACAGAAGCAAGGGACGTCTTGAACAATTTTCAGAAGACTGTGTTCATGAGAAAGTAGCTCAACTTAAAGTAGACAAAGTGATGGGACCGGATGGGATACACCCTAGAATACTGAGGGAACTTGGGGATGTTCTAGTAGCTCCACTGACTGATCTTTTCAATGCCTCGTTGGAGTCGGGAGTGGTGCCAAAGGACTGGAGAGAGGCTCATGTGGTGCCTTTACATAAAAGCGGAAGTAAGGATGTAGTTGAAAACTACAAGCCGGTAAGTTTGACTTCGATGGTGAGTAATAATTATTGGAAATGCTGCTGAAAGAGAAAATAGTGAGGTTTCTGGAGTCCAGCGGATTACAGGATCTGAGGCAGCATGGATTCACCAGAGGCAGGCCTTGTCAGACAAATCTGATTGATTCCTTTGACTGGGTGACCAGGGAAATGGACCGAGGGAGAGCCCTAGATGTGGTGTTTTAGATTTCAGTAAAGCCTTTGAGACTGTTCCTCACAGGTGACTTATAAACAAACTGAGCACCCTAGGGATGGACCCTAATGTTAGTGCTTGGGTTAGAAATTGGTTGGGTGGGAGATGACAAAGAGTACAGGTAAATGGAGCTCACTCTGAGGAGAAGGATTTTACCAGTGGTGTGCCCTAGGGATCTGTCCTTGGTCCGATTCTTTTTAAAATCTTTGTTAGTGATATAGCAGAAGGGCTGTCGGGTAAGGTTTGCCTCTTTGCAGATGATACCAAAATCTGCAATAGAGTAGACACCCAGGAAGGTGTAGTTGAGGAGGGATCTAGCTAAGCTTGAAGAATGGTCTAGAATTTGGCAGCTGGGATTTAATGTTAAAAAATGTAAGGTCATGCATTTGGGCTGCAGCAATCCAAGGGAGTGATATAGTATAGGGGGTGAAGTACTTTTGTCCACCAAAGAAGAGCAGGACCTAGGTGTGGTTGTGTCTGATGTTCTCAAAGTAATTAAACAGGTAGAAAAAGCAATGACAAAAGCTAGAAGGATGCTTGGGTGCATACGGAGAGGAATGGCTAGCAGAAAAAAGGAAGTGATAGTGCCTCTGTATAAGTCTTTGGTGCGACCTCATTTGGAGTATAGTGTGCAATTCTGGAGACCGCACCTTCAAAAGGATATAAATAGGATGGAGTCAGTACAGGGGGCGGCTACTAAAATGGTTAGTGGTCTTCATTATAAAGCATATGAGGACAGACTTTAGGATCTTAATATGTACACCTTAGAGGAAAGGCAGGCTAGAGGTGATATGATTGAGATGTTTAATACCTCCATGGCATAAATATACAGGGGGAGAGCCTCTTTCAATTGAAAGCAAGTTCTGCTACGAGGGGACATGGGATGAAGGTGAAGGGGGATAGATTCAGGAGTGATATGCGGAAATATTTCTTTACAGAAAGAGTGGTGGATCCGTGGAATAGTCTCCCAGTGGAGGTGGTAGAGATGAGGACAGTATCTGAATTCAAAAAAGCATGGGACAAACACAGAGGGTCTCTAAAGGAAAAAAGGGGACTGTTGTAGTTGTTGATATGGAAGGACAGACTAGATAGGCCATGTGGTCTTTTTCTGTTGTCATATTTCTATGTTTCTACATAGAACAGGTACATAAAAGATTCAACTGATATTGCAGTTAACAGTAAACTTTTAAATTACAATAGGGGATGTCAACTTAGGTAGTAACTGGGCGAGCTATTTACAAGATGGTTAGTTGGCCATGATGTTTAGCTGGGTCTGAGCTATGGGAAGGAGCTTGATCCAAAGCAGGTTTGTTATCTATTCATAACATAGTTGGAAAAGATGTGTCTTTAATGCTTTCCTGAAGGTAGACAGATCGGAGATGGTGCAGATTGGGGTGGGGAGGGAGTTCCAGAGAGGTGGCGCGTATAGTGTGAAGGCTCGGTTCCTAGCATTCTGGGAGCTTTTTCTTATTATAGATGGGATGGTGAGTGTGTTTGTCATGACTGACCTTCTAATTCTGTTGTCTGGTGTCCAATGTATGAGTTCTTCCAGGGAGATTGCAGAGAGATAGAAAGATTGTGCAGAATCTTGAATGTCATTAGGCGGGCCTTGTACTTAAGGCGGCTAGCTATAGGGAGCCAATGAAGTTGCTTTAGGATAGGTGTTACATGTTCATGTCTGGTGGTTTCGTATAGGGTTCATGCTGCAGTGTTCATGGCTATTTGCAGGGGATGAAGTACACAGTTTGGTAGGCCGTGTAGAATGATGTTTGCATAGTCAAAGTAGGGGATAAGTGCCTGGAATACAGTGCGGAAGTCGGCAGCTTCCAGCAAGGTTCATAGGTGATGGAGGGTCCGGATTTTGGGGTATACTGCCTTAGTGATGTTGTTTATGTGTGATTCCATACTCAGGTGCTGGTCTAAGGTGATACCTAGATACCGCAGCTTTTGTTTAGTCTTCAGCTCTGCATATTTTAACTGTACTGTAAGGCAGGTGGAAGCATGAAAGTTGGATCCTTTGAGATGAATAACACTTCAGTCTTCCTACAGTTCACTCTCAGGTTGTGTAATCCCAGCTAGTCTGAGACTGCATTAAAGCACTCCATGATTCTGGTGTAATTGGGACTGTCCATGGAGAAATGAGTATAAAGCAGCACATCGTCAGCATAGATGTGGTAAAATATGCCATATGATTTGCTTGTCATGCAAACCGGCTGGATGTATATATTAAAAAGCAAGGCAGATAAGGAAGAACCTTGTGGTACACCTTGAGTTTGCTGGTACACAGATGCACCTATGTGTACCATTTGTTGTCGGTCTGATAAGTATGATCTACACCAGTCTAAGACTAAGTTCTATGTGCCTTTCAGCTTAAATCGAGTAAGTAAGAGTATTAGACACAGGTAAACGTTTTGGATGTTCCCATGCCCACCGTATTCTGAAAGGTTACATGTTTCGGATTCAGCGTGTCTCCACAATGTACCCAAGAATGCCTCACCCCCTTGGGAAAAACGTGCATTTCCTAAGCTGTTCTTCACACTTTGACAGTAGTTTGCTCATGCAAACTAGACATAAATACCAATGAGAAATGACTGCTGCTGCAACATAGACAATACTGTATACCAGTCCTCCTCATCCCCTGGAAAGTGCTAGGTAAGCCCAGTGCACCCAATATGGTATAAGAGAATGTAAATATAAACATATATGTCAGGACATACCTTGCATCAAATAGTACATGGCATTATAAAACAGCCACAGTGATTCCTGCCTTGGTCAGCTCTACAAACATGCTTTAAACTGCTAAGGATGAACCTTTACCAAGTGCACAAAACCCGAAACTAACATTGTAGTTCCCCTAAGGATGCATAATACTGCAGAGCAACAAATGTGCTCCCTTTTCATGCCTCAGGCCTGTAAGTGCACTCATTCAGTTGCTCCGTACTACCGTTCCTCTCTTCCTACACCCCTCCCGGGGAACCCTGCTATTCTGACATATCACTTCTATCTGTACCCTTCTATTCAACTGAAGAATAAGAAGAACATCAAAAATTAACACATTGGCCATCCCCACAAGCAAGACAAAAGCCAAGCAGACTACATGTAAGAGAGCATTCTCCTATTATGCTCCACAAATATGGAACTGCCTGTTGCAATAAGAGCAATTACAGACCTCTCAGACTTGAGAAAAGCAATAAAAACCTTCCTATTCACGGAGCACTATGGACCCACTCCATGAGCAGACAGTATTGGCTTCCCATGAGCCACTAAAGAGCATGTCCCAAATTCCCTCTTCTGTAACAAAAGCCTGTATTCCGTCCGTTCTACTAGAATCTTACCCCCGTCCCATGCACCAGTGATATACCATGTTCCAACCACTTCCTACCCACGCTCCAATCACTCCCTCTTGTCCTTGGAAAATCGAATACTCAGCATATCTATTTGAATGTATATATTCTTGCCTGTGTTGATTTTCTCTATTTTGATTAATCCTTGTAGTTGTAACCCCCTATATAATTTTCCAAGTTCAATTACCCCATTCATTGTACTTTTCCTGGTTCATGTTGTAATGTAAACTGTTTTGAATCTATGATAAAGCGGTAGAAGAAACTTTATTTATTTATATGCAGGCTTGATATACCGCCTAAAACCAGAGTATCGGGGCGGTGTACAATAAAGGAAAAGCGGCTGCAGGAAAAATAAAAGAAAGAAAGGAACGCCATTCAAGGACAGGAAAGGACTAGGGAGATATAGATAGAAAGAAGGAAAGGACAGAAATTACATGACTAGACGATTAAACACTGAGGGAAGGGAGTGAGGGGGTGGAATGTGGCAATGGAACTGACATGACTGTCATGGAGGTGCTGGAAGATCAAAAGCCTGGGAGAAGAGATAGGTCTTAAGGAGGCTTTAAAGTGCGGGAAAGAAGGCTCAGTGCGGAGTGAGTAGGGAAGGGAGTTCCATAGAGCGGGAGCTAGGAAGAAGAATGCGGAGTGACGAGTGAGTTCAACTTATTAAATAAACAAATAAACTGCCAACTCCAGACTTCGCTCCTTTTACCTTGCTGCTCCCTATGCTTGGCACAAACTACTTGAGTCTGTACATCAGGCTTCCTCTCTGGCCTATCTAGTCTGTCCTTCCATATCAACTACAATATTTATTTATTTAACTGTATTTATATCCCGCTTTTCACCGGGTCAAAGCAGTGGGACATATAACAAGGAGGGGATCAATAGTGGGGGGGGGGGGGCCCATCACCGGGGGCTCAACATTGATGATTTTGGGATGAACATAGAGACTGACAGGATAGCAGAGTTACTGGTCTGGAGTTCTTGAAGAGAAATAGGAGGGATTCCTATTCAGAGATGTTCTTGGAATAGGACGGTTTTTAGCTGCTTTTTGAATGATGGGAGATCACCGTTGTTCCTGATGTGGTTTGGTAGAGAGTTCCAGAGGGATGGGGCATAGAGTTCAAAGGCTCTGTTGCAGGTCCGTTGTGTTGCCTTGGTTCTTTTGTGGGGGACGGCAATGGAGCTGTTGGAGGATTGTCTGGTTGTTCTGCTGTGGGTTGGGCGAGGTAGTAGGGTGTGGAGTGGGATGCCTTGTGTTTGGTGGATGGTTTTGTGGGTGAGTAGAAGAGCTTTGTACTTGATTCTTGCTTCGATGGGGAGAATATGAAGGTCTCTCAGAATTGGGGTGATGTGGTCCCGTTTCTTTGCATTGTGAATTATTCTCGCCGTGGTGTTTAGGGCAGTTCGGAGGGGGTTGGTTTGTGTGGCAGGTAGGCCATGGTAGATTATGTTGCAGTAGTCCAGATGAGGGAGTGTCAGTGCTTGCATTACTGTCCTGAAGTCCTGTGGTTCGAGGAGAGGTCAGAGACGTTGTACCGTTTTCGCCTTGTGGAATACAGTTCTAGTGGTCTTGTTGATTTGCTGCTTAAGGGTTAGGGCTTGGTCAATGATAATGCCGAGATATCTTATGTGTGGTTGTATTTGAATTTGCGTGATTCCCATGGTGAGGTGAGTGGGTGGTTTGAAGTCTGGGTCTTTTGTCACTATAAGAGCTTCGGTCTTCTTTATGTTAATGGATAAGTTGTTCTCTTGTAGCCAGTTGGATACGTCGGTGAAGCAGGCTGATAGCTGGTCGTTTGTTGGGTCTGTGGTTGTAATTGGGCGTAGAGCATTATGTCGTCGGCATATATGTGGAAGTTGACATTGTGAGTGCGTATGACTGAACAGAGTGGACGGAAATAGATGTTGAAAAGCATGGCTGATAATGTGGATCCTTGAGGTACTCCTTGATGTTGCTGGAAGGGGGGTGAGGTTGAGGTTTTGGTGCGGATCAGTTGCTGTCGGTTGGTTAGATAGGACCTGAACCATTGGAGTACAGTATCTTTGATCCCAATTTTTTGGAGTCTGTGGATAAGGGTGTTATGGGAGATGGTGTCGAAGGCCGCTGATATATCCAGGAAAATTAGGATGTAACCTGAGTGTTTCTCTTGGGTTCCTATGATGAGGGTGTTCATCAGCGTGGTCATGAGGGTCTCAACCCCATGTAATGGTTGGAATCCGTGTTGCTGCGGGTCCAGTATGTTGTTGACGTCTAGGTGTTCTTGAAGCCGACGTTGGACTATCTTCTCGATTATTTTTGCGGTGAGTGGGAGGCTCGCTACTGGTCTGTAGGAGGTGGGGTCTAGGGGATCTGGGTTGTGCTTTTTTAGGGTTGGTCAAATAGTCCCCTTTTTACCTTTAGAGATCCTCTGTGTTTGTCCCATGCTTTTTGAATTCAGTTACTGTCCTCATCTCTACCACCTCCATTGGGGTTACTCCTGAATCTATCCCCTTTCACTCTCATTTCATCTTCCTTCCTCAAGATCAGGGGGTTCCTAACCTGGGGTGCCCACACCCCAAGGTGGTTGTGAGATGGACTTTCAGGAAGTGCGACAAAGAGTGGCTTGTGTCCCTTAGTGATGAGTCACAAGTCATCACTCAGCCAGCTGACAGTGTGTCTTGAGCAGTGGTAGTAGGTGGTTGTGTTGCGTAGATAGTAGTCTCATTGTTTATTTAATCAAAAGGAGAGAATAACAGAATTAATGTATAAGTAAAGTAAATAACTGATTGTCAGAGCATTGCTTTTAAAATCATTATAAGGCAACATCTGACATAATCATTGTATATTGTTTCACCCATAAATTCACAGTCATGACAGCTTGTTAAGTATTTCACCCCTTGGGGTCTCTCAGATCGCCCGTTACCTCTGTTCACACACATACCGTGATATTACTTTTGTAGAGGGCATGAATATTAATCAAACATTTCCTAGGAGTGTGGGGCATAGAAAAAGTTGGAAACCACTGCTCAAGATGGTTTATCCCAAAATGAGATTCTCCTAATATCAACATCTTAGTTACTTATATCAGCAAATGACTTTGCCGTTTTTTGATACCATTTAACGATAACAGAAAAACTTTCATCCCTTGAAGATACTAAATTAACCTGTTTTCATCTTAGATCTAAAAACTAATGGACTCTCAGCTAAACAAATTTCTCATGAAGTGAATTCCATAAGTGCAGAAGAGCCCAACAATGATTTTTTAAATATTGTTGGTTTCTCTTACAACGTTAAGGTGAGGAATATCCAAAAAACTCAAGCTTTACCCCTTCCCCCTCCCCCAATGGCTGTGAAAATCTAATGGTTATCTTTGAATGCACTGCTGTCTGCCACCCTAGGTGACTGCCTAGTTTGCCTTGTGGTTGGGCCGGCCCTGATTGCAAGTTATAGAAAACGTTGCAGGAGTTCTGTGAAGACAGCAATTTGCTAGGTAATCCTACTACTGAGCCCATCCAATTCTCTATAACTGAACCTATGACTGTCACTAGAGAGAAATTCAAATGCGGTACTGATACTCCTTGACTATATGCTTCTAATCCACTGTTTGTCAGATGCTGGAATGAGAGAGAGGGGACACTATGTGGATGTAGGGAATAGTTTATCCTCTCTGTATCAAGTGACATGTGGAGTTCCCCAGGGCCCCCTGCTCTCATCATTATTCTTTAATATTTACTTACAACTGCTGATATACATTATCAGGGATTAGGAAATCAGCTATTTTTTGTTCACTGATGACATCCAGCTGTACTGTCCCTTGGGGTCAGTTCAGGACAACATATTGAGTAGACTAAACCAGCGTCTATCCATTCTTTCAAATTTGATGCTTGATAATAAGCTGAAGTTGAACCCCAGAAAGACAGAGGCCTTTAAGATATGGAAATATGTAATTTTTTGAGCCAAATCTTTCACTAGGGTAAAAATGAGTGATAGCAGCTTGGAGATGAAAATAGATAGTGTGCTGACATGGAGTCACCCTGCATCTGATCAAAAAAGCTTTGTGGCCATTATTCATGCAACAATGATTTCTTGCCAGGGCTATTGTTACTTTGTTTTTCTGGGTTGAAGTAACTCTGCTGAAATCACAAATTGAGAGACCATATACACATATTAGTTGCCAGTGGAGTCCTGGATCACATTTAAAGCTTTGATCATGGAATATAAAACGTTGCATGACTTATTTGACTTGTCCAAGTCATGGCATTTTCAATAATGTCATATGGATGCGAAAGTTGGAGAGTGAAAAAGATAGGCAGGAAGAAAATTGATGCCTTTTAATTATGGTACTGGCAAAGAATACTGTGTATACCATGGACTGCCCGAAGAACAAACCAGTCAGTACTGGAGGAGATCAGACCAAAGCTTTCTTTAGAAGCTCGGATGGCAAGACTTTGACTTTCATACTTTGGACACATCATGCGAAGAGAGATCTGATGAGCAGGGACTGTCTCTTACATGTCTGTACTGTATAGCGCTGCGTACGACTGGTAGTGCTATATAAATGCTGAGTAGTAGTAGTAGTAGTTCATTAGAGAAAGACATCATGCTTGGCAAGGTTGAAGTTCAATGCAAAAGAAGAAGGCCAGCAATGAGATTTATTTATTTATTTATTTATTTAACAGGTTTTATATACCGCTTTATCATCAATTCAAAACGGTTTACATATAACAGTTATAGCAACGAGCTTTACATAGAACAGGGAATTACAACTAGGAGGGTCACATGGGGTATAAAGGATACATTTAAATTATCAACTATATACAGAGATATGGGAGAATGTTATTATGTTGATGAGGAGTGGTATGATTCAATGAGATAGATCGATACAATAACAGCAGTTATGGGTGTCACTCTGTCAACAATGAGCCGCCTGACTGCAGACTAAACACAGTTTAGGGCAACTATCCAGAGGGTTGCCATGAGTCAACACCGACTCGAAGGCACTTGACGACAACAACAACATCACCCATGTGTGTCAAGATCATCTCTAATCCCTTCTTTCTGTGTTTCTGTCTTGCATAGGCTGTAAGCATTATGAGCAGGGACTGTCTCTCATGAGTGAGGTGATCAAATTTGTAGATGACATAAAATTATTCAAAGTTGTTAAATCACAAAAGGATTCTGAGAAATTGCAAGAGGACCTTGAGAAATTGGAAGAATGGACATCTAAATGGCAAATGAAATTTAATGTGGACAAGTGCAAAACTATGTACTTAGAGAAAGACAGCCCTATCTATAACTACATGATGCTGTTAGTGTAATTGGATTTAAAAGAAGTTTGGAGAAGTTACCGGAGGAAAGGTCCATAAACCATTATTAAATTGGACTGGGGAAAATCCACTGCTTACCCCTGGGATAAGCAGCATGGAATCTATCTCTGGGAGCCTAACAGGTACTTATGAACTGGATTTTCCACTGTTGGAAACAAGATAGTGGTCTTGATGGACCACTGGTCTGACCCAGTATGGCAAATCTTATGTTCTTAAGTTCTTATAGAGCTCAGACCTTCTGAGGAGAGGACAGCTTGCCCTCAAATAGAACACAGAGATGATAGGGAGAGAACACTTTCCTTCCCATACAGAGCATAGAGGTCTGTACTGCTGTGTAGAGAGGCACCTTAGCCTCATACGGAGCATAGAGGTCTGTACTGCTGTGTAGAGTGGCACCTTAGCCTCATACGGAGCATAGAGGTCTGTACTGCTGTGTAGAGTGGCACCTTAGCCTCATACGGAGCATAGAGGTCTGTACTGCTGTGTAGAGTGGCACCTTAGCCTCATACGAAGCATAGAGGTCTGTACTGCTGTGTAGAGTGGCACCTTAGCCTCATACGGAGCACAGTACAGTTGGAGAAAGGGCATTTTTCTTCCTCATAATGAGCTTAGAAGTTGTGTCTCTAAGAAGGGGATAGTCTTCCCACATATACAGAGCTCGGAGCTGCTGGGAAAGAGCATCTCACCCCTATACAGAGACTACAGGTCTGACCACCATCTCATCAACATTACCCACATGTACAATTACACCAACGTCAGAGAGAACAACCAACTTAAAAGAAGATTCAAACCATTTAACAAAGAGGACTTCCTAACACAAATATTACCCAAACTCCAATCAAACTCCTCCAATATTGACGACCCAATCAACAACTGGAACACTACAATCGCTTCTGCATCCTGTGCAACAACAACCAGCATCAGAATCAGAACTGCTGTGACATGAGCCAGATGGTACACCCCAGACCTACGGAAGCTAAAGACCCAACTCAGAAGAACCGAAAGAAAATGGAGAAAGACCAAAAACGAAGCAGACAAAGCAAAATACATGAGTGAACTTGACACCTACCACACAGAAACGGATAAAGCAAAAAGAACCTACTACTCAAAAATCATAAATACCTCAATAAACAAACTACGTGAGCTCTTTGAGATTGTCAAGAAGCTAACAAAAGCATCCAGCCACTCCGACCAGCTTCTGAACATCCCACCAGAACTACTAGCACGCCAATATAAACAGCTCCAACAACCAAACAACCCACAACTGAATGCAACATCAACAACCTACTATGGCACCAAAGTCACAGACTGGAGCACATTTGAAACAGTCACAAAAGAACAAATAGAATCCACTATCTCCTGCCTAAACACCACCACCTCTCCACTAGATCCCTGCCCTGCAGAGTGGATAAAGAAATCCAAAGAAGACATAAGCGCACCCCTAACCCACATTGTCAATGAATGCCTCAAGCAAGGACACATACCAGACATCCTCAAGACCTCTATCATCTGTCCAACCCTAAAAAACCCCAACCTGGACCCACTCGACCCAGCCTCCTTTAGACCAATAGCAAGTCTCCCATTCACCACCAAAATCATGGAGAAGATAATTCAACATACTGGAACCGCAACAACATGGATTCCGCCCATACCATTGAGTCGAGACCCTCATGACAACGCTACTTAACACACTCATCAAAGGCACGCAGACCAAACACTCTGGATATGCCATGCTCTTCCTGGACATATCCGCAGCCTTTGACACCATCTCCCACAGCATCCTCCTACACAGACTTCAGGAAATAGGCATTAAGGACATCATACTACAATGGTTCCACTCCTACCTGACCAATAGACAACAACTGATCCACACGAACATGGCAACCTCCCCCCCCCCCTTTCAACAGCATCAAGGAGTACCGCAGGGTTCCACACTGTCTGCCATGCTCTTCAATATCTACCTGCAACCACTCTGCTCGATCATACGAGATCATAACATCAACTACCATATGTACGCAGACGACATAATGCTCTATGGACCAATCACAACCACCAACCCAACAAACAACCACCTGCCAGACTGCTTCATTGAGGTCTCTGACTGGCTACAAAGGACAATCTATCCATCAACATCAAAACAACTGAAGCCCTCATAGTAACCAAGGACCCAAACTTCACCCAACCACCACACCTCATATTGGGAACCACCCAAATACAGATTCAACCCCACATAAAATATTTGGGAATCACCATAGACCAGGCACTCACATTTACTCCACAGATTAAAAAGACTACCAGAACAATATTCCACAAAGCAAAAATGATACAACGGCTCAGACCACTTATTGATCCACAGGACTTCAGAACAGTCATGCAGGCTATGACGCTCCCCCACCTGGACTACTGCAATATAATCTAACACGGACTACCCGCCACCCACACCAACCCACTACGGACTGCCTTGAACACCACCGCAAGAATCATCCAGAAAGCAAAAAAACACAATCACATCACTCCAGTACTGAGAGAACTGCACATACTACCACTCGAAGCAAGGATCAAATACAAATCTGTCCTGCTTATCCACAAAGCCCTCTATCAAACGCAGACTTCCCACCTCCACTACCTACTAACCCAGCCCACCCACAACAGAACAACCTGACAGACCACCAATAACACCCTTACTCCCCCCCATGAACGAACAAAATACAATCAACGAACCTGCAACAGAGCTTTCGAACTGATCGCACCCTCCCTCTGGAACTCCTTACCGAGCCAAATCAGAAACAATGGTGACCTATCCACATTCCGGAAACAACTAAAAACCATCCTGTTTCATGAATACCTTGGACCAGAAACAGACATCCATCACTGACAACTCCCAGTCCTTCTGACATATCCCCCAAACTACCTACTAAGAGACTCATGTCAATTGTCTAAGTCATTACTATGTGTTCGGATCATCAATATTGGCCCCCTCGGTGACGGCACCCCCCCTGTGTAAATTGATTACTGTCCTCCCCCCCCCCCTTTTTGTTAAGCCGCTTTGACCCGGTGAAAAGGGGTATATAAATGCAGTTAAATAAAATAAATAAATAAATGTTTCCAAGAGATCTTAAGGAGAGGGGGCATCTTTCATCATATTGAGAAACCAGAAGTATGTACTGCTGTGAAGGAGACACATAGCCCTCATACAGAGGCCATAGGTTTGTAATTTTAGGAACTGGATACTCTCTCCCCTGCAGAGACTTAAGCTGCTGGAAGGGGAGCATTTCACCCATTTCCCACAGGTCTGTACTGCTCAAGAGAGGCACCTTTTCTCACCACCTTCAGAGTCCAAGAAAGAGAGGGGGCACATCCCTTTCCATACAGAGTATCTGAGGAAGGGAGCACATCCCCCATCCCCTCCATACAGCAGAGCTGGCGGACCCTGTCTTCCATACAAAGGAAGTGGTGGGGGAACAGTCTAGTGGTAAGAGCAGTGGGCTGGGAGCCAGTGAAGCTAAGGTTCACATTCCACTGTGGACTTGAAAAAGCCACTTAACTTTCCATTACCTGATGTACAAATTTAGATTATAAGTTTTCCATAGACAGGGAAATACCTACTGTACCTGAATGTAACTCACCTTGGAAAGGTGCGAACTGAAAATATAAATAATATACCGAGAGCTATGCTCCTGGAGAATGATCATCTTTCCCATACAAAGCCTGGAGCTATTTGCCTCTCAACCATATCTCTGAGCAGAGAAAGAACCATGTTGCCAGCAGAAACAGACTGTTTCAGCAGCGAGCACAGCAACATACGTATCTAGCAATAGAGCAGAAAATGACCAGCTTTTTCTATCTGCTGAATAAATGAAGACATGCTTGGCTTCTCCTCTCAATGCCCCTGGTTCTCTTTCCATGTGCAAGCCATGCAGATGGTGCTTCCTGGCTGCCCTGTCATTGTGCTGCTCAGAGGGGAGGGGTGAGAAGGCTTTAGTCAGCAGTCACTGTGCTTCGTGCTCACCCCTCCCATTATTCCCTGTCTCTCCATCTCTGCTCCTGCTTTTGAAAGGCAGAGCACCGGCTCTTTGGGATACGCTGGTTGTGGTGCTCATCAGATTCCTTTTATTCTAAAGACATTCCAGGATTTTTTCAGAATTTATCAACGCTGTCTACATTTCCTTCTGGCTTGTTTTCACTTTGGAATTTAACAGCGTGCATCTCCCTAGAAGCAGCAGCAGAGGCCCCTGGAGTCAAACATGAAAAAGATCTGGGTCAAGAAACACTTCCAGGTAAGAGGCCCCCACCAATCTCATCTTCACTTTCCTGGCAAAACAGGAGAGTGGAGGGTGCTGCAGAAGGCCGAGGCCAGTCATAGATTGAGCTGAGAAGAAACCTAGTTCTCACCATCTGTCTGCCTCTACCTTTCTGCCTGGCCATCCTTACCCTGAGCATAGAAGAACCAGGGATTTTCTTATCTATGCATGTCTCTGTTCATGTGCATGCATTCATATGTGCTGGTATGTCTGTGTATGTGTGCCGCAGTGATGTCTTGGTAGCGGTAGAGGTGTGTGCACTGAAGCATGTAGAGCTGTGTATGCATTTGTGCTGGTGTTATGTAGGGGTGTATGGGCATGTAGGGCTGTGTGTGCTGGCATTCGTAGAAGCATGTATGCCTGTGTGCTGATGTGCATAGGGATATGTGTGCTGGGATGTTTGAAGGAGTGTGTATATATGTGTATTGGTGTGTGTATGCTGGTGTTTTGTAGGGGTATGTGTACATGTGTGTTGATGCGTGTGTAGAGCTGTGTGCTGGGATGTTTGTAGGAGCGTGTATGTATGTGTATTGTGATGTATTTATGCTGGTGTTTTGTACAGGTGTGTGTACATGTGTGCTGTTGTGCATAGGGCTGTGTGTGCTGGGATGTTTGTCGGAGCGTATATGTGTGCGTATTGGTGTGTGTATTTACGCTGGTGTTTTCTAGAGGTGTGTGTGCATGTGTGCTGACGTGCATAGGGCTGTGTGTGCTGGGATGTTTGTAAGAGCGTGTATGTGTGTGTATTGGTGTGTGTATTTATGCTGGTGTTTTGTACTGGTGTGTGTTCATGTGTGCTGTTGTGCATAGGGCTGTGTGTGCTGGGATGTTTGTTGGAGCGTGTATGTGTGTGTATTGGTGTGTGTATTTACATTGGTGTTTTGTAGAGGTGTGTGTGTGTGCATGTGTGCTGACGTGCATAGGGCTGTGTGTGCTGGGATGTTTGTCGGAGCGTGTATGTGTGCGTATTGGTGTGTGTATTTACGCTGGTGTTTTCTAGAGGTGTGTGTGCATGTGTGCTGACGTGCATAGGGCTGTGTGTGCTGGGATGTTTGTAAGAGCGTGTATGTGTGTGTATTGGTGTGTGTATTTATGCTGGTGTTTTGTACAGGTGTGTGTGCATGTGTGCTGTTGTGCATAGGGCTGTGTGTGCTGGGATGTTTGTTGGAGCGTGTATGTGTGTGTATTGGTGTGTGTATTTACATTGGTGTTTTGTAGAGGTGTGTGTGTGTGCATGTGTGCTGACGTGCATAGGGCTGTGTGTGCTGGGATGTTTGTTGGAGCGTGTATGTGTGTGTATTGGTGTGTGTATTTACATTGGTGTTTTGTAGAGGTGTGTGTGTGTGCATGTGTGCTGACGTGCATAGGGCTGTGTGTGCTGGGATGTTTGTAAGAGCATGTATGTGTGTATATTGGTGTGTGTATTTATGCTGGTGTTTTGTAGAGGTGTGTGTGTGTGCATGTGTGTTGATGTACATAGGGGTGTGTGTGTGCTGGGACGTTTGTAGGAGCATGAATGTACGGTTTCTCCTTACTTATGGATAATGTTTCTGTTATATGTAAACCGAGCTGACTCGAAGAGCGCGGTATAGAAAAGACTTTAAATAAATAAATAAATGTATGAGAGTATTGGTGAGTGCATTTACTCTGGTGTTGTGTAGGGGTGTACGTGCATGTGTAATGATGCAAATGTAGGGCTGTGTGTGCTGGTATGTCTGCAGGAGTGTCTACATGACTAGTGTGTTGTAGAGATAAGCATGTGGCATGCTTGTAGGAATATGTGTATGTTTGTAAGGGTGCATGTACAGGCCTGCGTGTGTGCTGGCATTCGTAGAAGCATGTATGCCCGTGTGCTGACGTGCCTAGGGCTATGTGTCCTGGCATGTTTTAAGCAGTGTGTATGTATGTGTATTGGTGTGTGTATGCTGGTGTTTGGAGGGGTGTTTGTGCATGTGTGCTGACATATGCTTAGGGTAGTGTGTCCTGGGATGTTCGCAGGACTGTGTATATTTGTGTATTGGTGCGTGTACTTATGATGCTGTTTTGTACAGGTGTGTGTGCATGTGTGCTGATGTGCATAGAGCTATGTGTGCTGGGATGTATGTAGGAGCATGGATGTACGTGTATTGGTGTGTGTATTTATGCTACTGTTTTGTATAGGTGTGTGTACATGTGTGCTGACATGCATAGAACTCTGTGTATAGGAGTGTGTACATAAGAACATAAGATATGCCATACTGGTTCAGACCAAGGTCCATCAAGACCAGTATCCTGTTTCCAACAGTGGCCAATCTAGGTCATACGTACCTAGCAGTTTCCCCAAAAGACACAGGTTCCGCAATGCTTGTACTGGGTCAAGCAGTGATATCCTGGGTCCCTTCTTAATAAAGGTTTATGGACCTTTCCTTCAGGAACTTGTCCAAACTTTTTTTAAACCCAGCTACACTAACAGCCTTTACTACATCCTCCGGTAACAAATTCCAGAGTTTGATTACACGTTGAGTGAAAAAATATTTTCTCTTATTTGTCTTGAATAGTTTATCCTGTAGCTTCATTGCATGTCCCATAGTCTTTCTATATTCTGAAGACGTAAACAATCGATCTACGTATACCCGTTCCACTCCATTCATTAATTTATAGACCTCTATCATATCTCCCCTCAGCCTTCTCTTTTCCAGGTTGAAGAGCCCTAACCTTTTTAGCCTTTCTTCATAGGGGTATCCTTCCATCCCCTTTACCATTTTGGTGGCTCTTCTCTGAACCTTTTTAAGATACGGCGACCAGAATTGCACACAATATTCAAGGTGCGGTCTCACCATGGAACGATATAGAGGCATTATAATATCTTATGTTTTATTTTCCATTCCTTTCCTTATGATACCTAGCATTCTATTTGCTCTCTTGGCCGCCGCTGCACACTGGGCCGAGGGTTTTAACATGTTATCCACAATGACGCCTAAATCTTTTTCCTGGGTGGTGGTTCCTAATGTGGGACCTTTCATAGTGTAACAATAGTTCTTCCCTAGGTGCATAACTTTGCACTTGTCCACATTAAATTTCATCTGCCATTTTGATGCGCAGTCTTCCAATTTATCAAGATCCTCTTGCAATTTTCCACAATCCTTATGGGTTTTAACAATTTTAAATAGTTTTGTGTTATCTGAAAATTTGATAACCTCACTTGTTATTCCCTTTTCCAGATCATTTATGAATATGTCAAAAAGCAGCGGACCCAGCACAGATCCCTGGGGTACCCCACTATTCACCTTTCTCCATTGGGAAAATTGGCTATTTAGCCCTTCCCTCTGCTTTCTATCTTTTAACCAGCTCCTGATCCACAATAGTACACTGCCTCCTATCCCATGACTGTATGTGTGTTGGTGTGTGTATTTATGCTACTGGTTTGTAGAGTGTGTGTGTGTGTGCGTGTGTGCTGATGAGTCTGCAAGGCTGTGTGTGCTGGGATGTTTGTAGGAGCGTGGATGTATGTGTGTTGGTGTGTGTATTTATGCTGTTGATTTGTACAGTGTGTGTGCGTGTGTGCTGATGAATCTGCAGGGCTATGTGTGCTGGGATGTCTGTAGGAGCGTGGATGTATGTGTGTTGGTGTGTGTATTTTTGCTGTTGGTTTGTACAGTGTGTGTGTGTGTGTGTGTGTGTGTGCTGATGAGTGCAGGGCTGTGGGTGGTGGGATGTTTGTAGGAGCGTGGATCTATGTGTGTTGGTGTGTGTATTTATGCTGCTGGTTTGTAGAGGTGTGTAAGGATGTCCTGAATATTTCTCTGCTCAATGCTCCCTATATATTCAATGCTCTGGGAACATTTATTAATCTGCCTCTCTTTATAACTATATAAAATATACCCAGCTCAAAGTCTGCCAGTGCTGGCCACCTGGATTTAGACTTGCAATTGCGGTGCCTAGGTTTGGATATTCTCTGACCCAACTCTTCCTCTGGGCCACAACTATCTTTAACCCCTGGGATGAGGAATTTTGCCACGTAACTCTTTGTTTAAAATCCATCCATGCTGGCTGTGCAGAAAGACTAGCAAAGGCCCAAGAAGTCCATCCTGCCTTCCTTTTGGACCCTTCATTTGTTCCTACACTGTTTGTCTTCCAGCTAAGAATTGGAGAATGAAGCTTCATTCACTGCCAGTTTGGGATGTTTCTCCTATTTTATTGTCCTAACATAAGAACATAAGATATGCCATACTGGGTCAGACCAAGGTCCATCAAGCCCAGTATTCTGTTTCCAACAGTGGCCAATCTAGGTCATATGTACCTAGCAGTTTCCCCAAGGGACACAGGTTCCACAATGCTTGTATTTTAGTTTAGTTTAGTCATAACTGTGATACTCTTTGGTTAGAGACCATACCCAAGAGATCCTAACAGAACCATGTAATCATGGACCCTACATCCAGCCTCTAGATGTCGCTACTGTGCAGGGACTGTGAGTCCCTGCTCCAGAGGCTGTGATAAGCACAGAGGATCCTTAGCTGTGGTGGGAGTGAGGGGTAAAGCCTGGGATAAGCACAGAGGATCCTTAGCTGTGGAGGGAGTGAGGGTTAAAGCCTGGGATAAGCCCAGAGGAACCTTAGCTGTGGGGAGAGTGAGGGGTAAAGCTTGGGATAAGCACAGAGGATCCTTAGCTGTGGGGGAGTGAGGGGTAAAGCCTGGGGTAAGCACAGAGGATCCTTAGCTGTGGGGGGAGTGAGGGGTAAAGTCTGGGATAAGCACAGAGGATCCTTAGCTGGGGGGAGAGTGAGGGGTAAAGCCTGGGAGAAGCACAGAGAATCCTTAGTTGGGGGGAGAGTGAGGGGTAAAGCCTGGGAGAAACACAGAGGATCCTTAGCTGTGGAGGAGTGAGGGGTAAAGCCTGGGAAAAGCACAGAGGATCCTTAGCTGTGGGTTGAGTGAGAGGTAAAGCCTGGGATAAGCACAGAGGATCCTTAGCTGTGGGGGGAGTGAGGGGTAAAGCCTGGGAGAAGCACAGAGGATCCTTAGCTGTGGGGTGAGTGAGAGGTAAAGCCTGGGATAAGCACAGAGGATCCTTAGCTGGGGGGGTGAAGGGTAAAGCCTGGGATAAGCACAGAGGATCCTTAGCTGGGGGGGGGGGTGTGAGGGGTAAAGCCTGGGATAAGCACAGAGGATCCTTAGCTGTGGGGTAGTGAGGGGTAAAGCCTGGGGTAAGCACAGAGGATCCTTAGCTGTGGGGGGAGTGAGGGGTAAAGCCTGGGATAAGCACAGAGGATCCTTAGCTGTGGGGCAGTGAGCGGTAAAGCCTGGGATAAGCACAGAGGATCCTTAGCTGTGGGGGAGTGAGGGGTAAAGCATGGGATAAGCACAGAGGATCCTTAGCTGTGAGGGGTAAAGCCCGGGATAAGCACAGAGGATCTTAGCTGTGGGGGGAGTGAGGGGTAAAGCCTGGGAGAAGCACAGAGGATCCTTATCTGTGGGGGGAGTGAGGGGTAAAGTCTGGGATAAGCACAGAGGATCATTAGCTGGGGGGGGGGGTGAGGGGGAAAGCCGGGGAGAAGCACATAGAATCCTTAGCTGGGGGGGGGGGAGTGAGGGGAAAAGCCTGGGATAAGCACAGAGGTTCCTTAGCTGTGGGGGGAGTGAGGGGAAAAGCCTGGGGTAAGCACAGAGGATCCTTAGCTGGGGGGGGGGAGTGAGGGGTAAAGCCTGGGAGAAGCACAGAGGATCCTCAGCTGTGGGGGGAGTGAGGGGTAATGCCTGGGAGAAGCACAGAGGATCCTTAGCTGTGGGGTGAGTGAGAGGTAAAGCCTGGGATAAGCACAGAGGATCCTTAGCTGGGGGGGTGAAGCGTAAAGCCTGGGATAAGCACAGAGGATCCTTAGCTGTGGGGGGGGGGGGGTTAGGGGTAAAGCCTGTAATAAGCACAGAGGAACCTTAGGTGGGGGGGGGCGTGAGGGGTAAAGCCTGGGAGAAGCACAGAGGATCCTTAGCTGGGGGGGGGAGTGAGGGGTAAAGCCTGGGAGAAGCACAGAGGATCCTTAGCTGTGTGGTGTGTGAGGGGCAAAGCCTGGAATAAGCACAGAGGATCCTTAGTTGTGGGGGGAGTGAGAGGCAAAGCCTGGGATAAGCACAGAGGATCCTTAGCTGTGGGGGGGGGGGGGGGGAGGGGTAAAGCCTGTAATAAGCACAGAGGATCCTTAGCTGTGGGGGAGTGAGGAGTAAAGCCTGGGATAAGCACAGAGGATCCTTAGCTGTGGGGGAGTGAGGGGTAAAGCCTGGGATAAGCACAGAGGATCCTTAGCTGTGAGGGGTAAAGCCCGGGATAAGCACAGAGGATCCTTAGCTGTGTGGTGTGTGAGGGGCAAAGCCTGGAATAAGCACAGAGGATCCTTAGTTGTGGGGGGAGTGAGAGGCAAAGCCTGGGATAAGCACAGAGGATCCTTAGCTGTGGGGGGGGGGGGGGCGGGGGGTGTGAGGGGAAAAGCCGGGGAAAATCACAGAGGATCCTTAGCTGTGGGGGGAGTGAGGGGTAAAGCCTGGGAGAAGCACAGAGGATCCTTAGCTGTGGGGTGTGTGAGGGGTAAAGCCTGGGATAAGCACAGAGGATCCTTAGCTGTGGGGGAAGTGAAGCGTAAAGCCTCGGATAAGCAAAGAGGATCCTTAGCTGTGGGGGGGTGAGGGGTAAATCCAGGGATAAGCACGTAGGATCCGTTGGGGGGGGGGGTGTGAGGGGTAAAGCCTGGGAGAAGCACAGAGGATCCTTAGCTGTGGGGGGAGTGAGGGGTAAAACCTGGGAGAAGCACAGAGGATCCTTAGCTGTGAGGGGTAAGCCTGGGATAAGCACAGAGGATCCTTAGCTGTGGGGGGAGTGAGGGGTAAAGCCTGGGATAAGCACAGAGGATCCTTAGCTGTGGGGGAGTGAGGGGTAAAGCCTGGGATAAGCACAGAGGATCCTTAGCTGTGGGGGAGTGAGGGGTAAAGCCTGGGATAAGCACAGAGGATCCTTAGCTGTGGGGGAGTGAGGGGTAAAGCCTGGGATAAGCACAGAGGATCCTTAGCTGTGGGGGAGTGAGGGGTAAAGCCTGGGATAAGCACAGAGGATCCTTAGCTGTGGGGTGTGAGGGGTAAAGCCTGGGATAAGCACATAGGATCCTTAGCTGTGGGGGGAGTGAGGGGTAAAGCCTGGGAGAAGCACAGAGGATCCTTAGCTCTGGGGGAGTGAGGGGTAAAGCCTGGGATAAGCACAGAGGATCCTTAGCTGTGGGGGGAGTGAGGGGTAAAGCCTGGGAGAAGCACAGAGGATCCTTAGCTGTGGAGGAGTGAGGGGTAAAGCCTGGGATAAGCACAGAGGATCCTTAGCTGTGGGGGGAGTGAGGGGTAAAGCCTGGGAGAAGCACAGAGGATCCTTAGCTGGGGGGGGGAGTGAGGGGTAAAGCCTGGGATAAGCACAGAGGATCCTTAGCTGGGGGGGGGGGGAGTGAGGGGTAAAGCCTGGGAGAAGCACATAGGATGCTTAACTGCAAAAATGTGAGAATCTGGAAATAAAGGTTAGCCGTCATCTAAAACAAAATGGAAGAAGTGGAAAGAAAGTCATGGATGAAGTGAAGTTTATGGCATTGCATCAGGCAGTAAGTTGGGCAGAGACTAGATGGGCCTCACAGTCCTTATCTACCATCATCATATCTGAGATGTGTTGGGCTCAGGCAGGAACAACCAGGCACTAGGGATGGGTTTCTAGGGTCCAAGAGGGCCTAGAGTTTAGGAGAATTCTGGAACAAAGGGTCTGCTTGTCAGTCGTTGAAACTGGGGGCTAGTAGGCCCTTTGGTGACCATGAATAGAAATATTTGCGGTAGCAATGGAGGGAGGGAGAAAATCAAAGTAACATTTCTGCATATCATGCCCAGCACCACATCACAGGCCATCGTCCCCCCCCCCTCACCCACTCTGATTTTTGGGGATTGTCTATGAGTTTAATGCTTGGTCCCTGCCTCACACATGTTTTGTAGCTTCCTGTCCCTGATTCCAGCAATGGGACAGAGGAGATAGAAAAACATTTTATTTTCAATTTATTGATAGGAACATATCAGTTTTTATAATTTACATCCATTATTTTTATGTTTTGCAAGGAACAGGGGAAAACGCATCACTATTTCTATTTCTCTTTCACTTTGCTTTGAAGTGATATTATTGCTGCCATGGGATGGATGGGGACAGGGTAATAACTTCACACCTTGTTGCTGAAAGGTGGAACTAAGTTGACCCTTCCTCTCCCTGTCCCCTCCCCCCTCCATTCTTCAAATAGCAACTGTCCCAGATGTGCCTGCAGAAAATCTGGTAACCTTTAACTTAGCTATAAAAGATAGTCCAAGGAAAAGTCCCAAGGGTGTTTTTTTATACATAAAGAACTCACCACCCAGTAAAACTACCATTATAAATGCTAGCTTTATTTCAATCAGTCGCAAAAAATCCCTTGTCTGGTAATAAATAACAATCAAAACTAAAAATCACCAAACTGTCCCTAAGAACCAATTTCTATTACTTTTTGTCGGAGTGTATCGAGGGAGGCTAGGCACTGAAAGCCAACCACACCAAATGATGAATTCTCTTTTAATCAAAATTTTTTTCGTGAACGCTTGTGCAAAACAATGCAAACCACTTAACTTTCAATGTCCCCCGAAAAGCTGGATTAAACAATTCCTGTTGCGACATCAAATGTAGACCACGACGTGCACGTTTCGGGATTCTCATCCCTGTATCAAGTGCTGTTTCCATCCAATGCTTTGAACCGCCATTAAACGCCGAGATGTAACCATCCATGGTTTTCAAAGGGTACGGTATTTTCAATTGGCTAAACAATCTGTCCTTCATATATGAACCACCAATCAGATGATGGAAAAAACCCCCACATTAGCAGGGGAATCCCACTACATCATAGATGACCTCACAGCAAAGTATGCCATTCAACCTCTTTGTTCAACCCTAAGGGATGGACCGTGTTTAATCTGAAGATCCATTTTTGTTCCAATTTCTGTAGTTGTGCCACACGATCACCCCCCCCCCCCCCTCCCCAGGGTTCAGTGGAACATGATCAAGCACTGACCATTTAAGATTGCAAAACTCATGTTTAACTCCCATGCAATGCTCAACTATCGGGGCGGAAATCACCCGTTGATGAATACGTGAGGCGTATTCATTTAATTGAATTCTTATCACTCTTGAGGTTCTGCCAATATATAATAGCGAGCATGGACATTGCAAAATATATACTACAAAAGTGGAACCGCAGTTTGTCAGCCATTTACGCTGAACAGCATGACCTGTTTTTGGGTGTACCCAAGTTTTGCCCGTCAATGTTGTTCCACAATGTAAGCATGAATTATATGGAAAATGACCCCGGTTATCTGGGAATGGAGAAGGTGGTCTATCTATAGGTGCTGTAGAATGAACCAGATGATCTTGTAAATTCAATCCTCGAGAAAAGGCTATCATAAGCGATTTCTGAAAACAAGGGTGTAATGCCAGAAGGTGCCAATGTTTTTTAAGTATAGAGACCACATCCATACTGAAATGCATGTAGGGAAGAACACCTACGAAAGCTTCAAGATTCTTGGTTGATGTATCATCTATCGAGTATTGTTTAATAACCACTGTAAACGGGGGTGCCTGTTATGAAAGTTCCACAATCTTGGCAAGGACATGAATTTACTTGACCTGCAAAGGATTGTGGGTCTTGTAGTTCCTTCACACAAAAACTAGCCGTTTAACAAGAATAAAGAATTGTAGTTGCTCGAGTGTAAAGCAGAAAACAGATTTTATTTATGGGGTGTTATTACCTCGCACAGATATGCTTGGTAACATCAACAGGATAATTTTCTCCAAGAGTTTCATTCAGAAAACAAAACAAATAAGGCAACCAAATTACTTATGCAACAACTTAATAAACACCTTGATGGAACAGAAAAGGTCTTTCTTCAAGCCCCTGCTAATAAACTTTCTTAGCAGTGCTGGAATGAAAAATAAACCCAAATGGAAAATTCTCTTTATAAAAAAAAAAAAACAGCTTTCTTCCATTCACACAGAGAAGAAGCTTTTTCCAAAGTCCCACATGCACTTGTGCCTTGCTCTAATCACAGGTGCTTAACCAGCTGCAAACCATTGCTGGTCCACTCTCCACGTGGCTCTAACTTTCCCCAAAGCTTTCTCTCAAAGAAACTTTTCTGGGAAGCTAAAAACAGTACAGTTCCTTTTGGTGTTTGATCCTTATCTGAGGATTACTTTAGAACAGCAGCTTAGAGAGAACAATCCATACATTCAACTTCCTCATTTGATATTTCCCCTTGCTCTTGAAATATCATAGGATCACTTTCAAACACTGGCTCAGAGGATTTCTCTAACCAATCTCTACCAGGATAGAAACTGTTTCCCTGCTGTCTGCCTTGTGAAAAGCTAGGGAACAGATCAGAGTTCATACCTGAGATCACGTTGCCATTAGGTTTCCTCCCTGTTATTAGTAATCCAAAAGGGTATAGCCACTTATATCTCGCCTCCTCCTTCCTCAAGTAGGCCGTCACCTCCTTCAGTGTCCCCAGAGATAGATCCTGAAACAATTCCACCGCATTTGCTTCCCACTGGAAGTGTCCCAATTTCCGTGCAGCCCTCAAGAGGCTTTCTTTAGCTTTGAATGATTGCAAACATACCACAATGTCTCTTGGTCGATTGTCCCTTTTGGGCCCCAGCCCCCTGTGAGCCCTCTCAATTTGCAGAGCTTCAACTTCCCCACTCTCTTCTAGGGCCGCCTCTTGCATCAGTGCTCCGAAAACCTTTGTAATAACTTCATCACAATTTTTATATTGGGGATCCTCTGGTATTTATTTATTTATTTAACATCTCTTATATACCGCACTATTGTCATCAGCGCGGTTTACATGAAACAAACATATACATACAGAAAACTGTAGTGCATTTTACAAGTAACAGGAGTTTAGAACTTGGGAATAACAGGGTAAAACAGGGTATGCCTCTCACTCTTATATTGTTTCTTCTTGATCTATCTTCCAGATCCTCCGCCTTCACTTTCATTTCTTCCTGAGCTCGCTTTATCTCATCCCAATCTTTTTGTAGATCCTCCAATGCCTCCCCCTGTTGTTCCAGCTAGTTTTCCATTTCTTCTACTCGGGCTCCTAGATCCACTGTATCCTGCCTTAGTGATTGCAATGTCTCTTTTAGTTCAGTTTTGACAGCACTAATTTCCACCTTCAGTTTTTCTTTCATCTCATTCAGCCATACCTTTATCATGTCAGCTGCCGCAGGACTCCGCTATCTCCTCCACTGTCTCAGCCTCTCATTCCTCCGTCCTTTTCCCTTCCTTTTCTCCTTCTTTCCCTCCTCTCGATGTGGCATAAGAGGATCTGAATTCCGCCAGCTTTTTCTTCGCGGACAGCCCTCCTTTGGACTTCTCCATCTTTCCCCCCTTCCGCCTCTATTAATTCTCCAGGAACTTCTGCATTGCTCAATAACACTGATTTTTTTTATCTGTTCTTCCTTATGGGCTTTGCTGCTTTTCACTCTGCTGGTTCAATTTCTTTTCTTTGCTGTGTTACATTGCCTCAAATCTCTTCATTTTTGCGTTATATGTGAGATAGTCTGTTTTTGATTTGTACAGCTTCATTTTTTATATGTATTTAGGTCTATTCTGTTGCTTTAAGACCTTTCCTTCCACTCCGTGTCTTGCCTGAATCGCGCCCCGTGCGATTTCTCTACAGCCTCTCCACTCTACCACGTGTTTTTCTTAGGAGGCCTTTCTTCTGCACAGGCCCTCGTGCCCTCCGGAATCTTTTTTCCTGCTCCCGTTTTCGCCGCATACAATTCTTTTATAGTGGCTCCTTGCTTAATTTTAACTATCTTCGGCATGTTAACTCCTTTTTCCTTTGGGTTTCTAGCCGGGAGGAGGCTGAATCTACCCGTTTTTTATCTGTGCGGGCCAGAGAACGCTCTCACTCACATCTCTATCCCTCCGTGGCTAAACCAGAAGTCCTATTTAACCAGTTTTATATACCTCCTTATCCTTCAATCAAAGTGGTTACAACACGAGGTATACAAATATAGGTAAAAGCAAGGAAAGGCATTGGGGAGGTATAGGAAGAATACATAAAACAGGAATACAAATTGTAAAAGTACATGCTTATGTTAGATCTTAAGAAGGACCATAAAACTTGTATAAATAGTGCCTGAAGTCTTTTAAGTCTCATGTTGCTTGCATGCAATCAGGTAAAGTATTCCATAGTTCGGGCGCATATAATGACGGAGCCCTTCTGGAAGTTGCCTGATTTGTTTTATAGAAATCAAGTGGAGTGGCAATTTTGTTATCCATACTGGTTCTCAGCGGTCTCAAGCTAATATGCTTGATTATTAGGTTTTGAAGGGCATTAGTTGAGATATTATTGAAAATTTTAAAAATATTTAATGTAGACTTAAATTTTACAAGAGCTTGTATAGGCCGCCAATGGAGGCTCTAAAGCACTGGAGTGACATGATCGCTTTTTGCAGTATTAGTAATGATTCTAGCTGCCGTATTTTGCACTAAGTGTGAATAGATTGAATAGGGAGTCTATGATAAAGAAAATTTCCATAATTTAATATGGGCGTAACAATTGCTTGACATACAGTCCTAAAATGATCTTGGTTTAGAATTGGCTGAGCCTCCTTATGAGCTTTAATTTATAATATGCTTTTGCAGCAGTTTTGCGAATATGAGAATGTAGGTTTAACTTCATGTCTAACGTGATTCTGAGGTATTTTACCTCTTTTTTTACTTTAATGTAGTTGTCCCGGATGCAGATTGCAGAAGGAAAATCAAAGTTGCCTCCTCTAGTTATAAACATGACCTCTGTTTTGTTATAGTTGATTGACATGTTGTTATCACTAAGCTATGAAATCATCTCAACCAAGCAGCTGGTTATGGTGGTGAAGTCTGGTGCTTGAATATTTATTGGAGTATAAACCATAATATCATCTGCATAGATGCGATATAGTATTTTATGTTTTTTTAAGAATACTGCAGATAGGTTGAATGTATAGATTGAACAGAATAGAGGACAAAGATGAACCTTTAGGTACTCCTTGTGCCATGTCAAAGCGTGACGATTTTTGATCACCACATTTTATCTGTTGAGTTCTATTGTTAAGATACAGTAGGATTGAAACCATTTCAACGTGTTTCTGTGAAGACCAATTTCATAAATCCGTTGTATCATTTTTTTTAAAAATTTTTTATTTATGAAATTTTTCAAATAAGTCAAGAAATGTTAAATACACCATTCTTGAAGCAATAGAAAAGGCAATTCAGAAAACATCCACAGTAATCCAGGATGAAAATTAACAAAGGAATAAAACTTTACATAAGTAGAGAATGCCTAATCTCTCTCTAGCCCACAATAGAAGGGGAATTAACTTAATAATAACATTTAAACCCAATATAAGAAGAAAAAGCATGCAGTCAGGAATCGGATCAACAATCCTATGAGTCAATGGAGGCCTCGAGATGCCTGGCACTAGTGAAAGCCAACAATTGGGAGGGCTCAAAAAAAATATAAGAAATTGTCTGGTATTTCACCAGGCACTTGCAAGGATGCTTAAGAAAAAAGAGCCCTCCCAATTGCAAAACCCCAGACTGGAGTAGTAAAAACTCTACGCCGCTTCTGGGTTTCTCTCGATAAATCAGGATATATACGCACTGAGAGCCCACGGAACATAATTTTCCGCTTCTGAAAAAATAATTTCAGTAACCATTCCTTATCAGACAACAAAGCGAAGGTTATTAACAACGTTGATGGAACCTGTGATTCAAAACCAGAATTCTCTAATATATCTGAGACATTCAAAACACTCTCCTGAGTTTGGTTACCTCCTATCTCGTTTTGAGCCAAGACATGCTTCGCTTTAGGTAGATAGTAAATTTTTACGAATGGGGCACCAACTCAGGGGATACTCCCAGTGTCTCCACTAAGTATTTTTTAAACATATCTCTAGGAGAAATCGATGGAACTTTAGGAAAATTAATAATTCTCAAATTATTGGCTCGAGCTAAATTATCCAAATGTTCAATTTTCATCTGTAAAGACTGAAAGTTCTTTCTATGTCCATCTGAGTGTTCCTCAAGGCTCACTACCTTGTTGTGGACATCATCGTATTCCGTTTGAATCATAGAAACCTTCCTCTCCAACTCATTCACCAAACCTGTAGAAACATTCACCTTGTTAGCCAGAGAAGATACTTGAGGCAAAAGAGCCTCACCCAAAGTTACAATCTCATTCCAGATGACTTCCAGTGTGAAATTCTGAGGTCTCTGCAGAGAGAAAACCGCTTCTGTTCAGCAAGAGGTGTAACTAGCTCCATTAACGCCAAAGGTCGATCTCCACCCGTGGAGAGAAACTCCTTCTCTACATGTGCCTCTCCAGACGCCGCCAAAGATCTTTGTGAGTGCAGCTCTCCAGACAGCTCACTCTCTCACCCAGCCGAGACAGCCCAACCTGGCCCTCGTGAGGAATTGCCCCCCATCACCAAGGGTGGAGACGATAGCTCCAGGAAGCCTTCTGGCAAGGGCTGGCTATGAGTCACTTTTGGCGCCGGACTCAATACGGGGGACAAAGATGATATCAACGCAGACGCCGGGCACTCCAGCTCCGGCAAAACTGCAAGCCGAGAAGCTCCTCCCGCTCCTTCCAAGACCCGTACGGTGCGCACAAGAAATGGATCTAAAGGACCCAACATAAAATTTGCACTTGGCGTAGAGGCATCAACAGGCTGTGAGGGCCCTTTCACCCTTTCGCTTCCTCCCCATAACAGCGCACTCACACGGAGTTGACTGCTGCTGTGGCCATCTTGGAAACGCCCCCTGTATCATTTTAAGTGTGAGACTGTGTCAAAGGCTGCGGATATGTCCATAAAGATCAGGAGAAATCCTTTTTTAATATTATCTATACCCCTTATAAGATTATCTAATAACAAAGACAGAAGAGTTTCAACATTGTGTTGAGGTTTGAAACCATGTTGATGTGTGTGTCTAAAGGTGCATTTAAATCAATATGATCTTGTAATCACTTTAGAACAACTTTTTCAATTATCTTTGCATGCAATGGGAGGCTGGAGATTGGACAGTAGGATTTGGGATCTGTCTGATCTATTGTGATATTTTTGCCCATTCTACTCCACTCAGGATTTTGTAAACCTCTATCACATGTCCCCTCAGCTGTCTCTTCTCCAAGCTGAGGAGCCCTTGCCTCTTTAACCTTACCTCATAGGTGAATTGTTCCATTTACTTAATCATTTTGGTCATGCTTTTCTCTACCGTTTCTAAGGGGCTTGTTTACAAAGCCGCGGTAGCGGTTCGCGATCATTATCGGAGCCGCGGCCCCATTGATTTCAATGGGGCCGCGGCTCCGATAACGATCGCGAATTGCTACCGCGGCTTTGTAAACAAGCCCCTAAGTGTCTTATATCATTTTTGAGAGGAGTGGAACAGGTGAACATGGATCAGTTGTTTACTCCTTCAAGAAGTAGAAAGACTAGGGGATATGCAATGAAGCTATAATGTAGCACATTTAAGACTAATCGGAGAAAATATTTTTTCACTCAACCTGTAATCAAACCCTGGAATTCATTGCCAAAAGATGTAGTAAAAGCTGTTCCTTTTCGTCCTTCTAGTCCAGTCCCAGAACCTGAGAGTTGTGTACCTCTTCCAGCAGCTATGGAGACTGAAACACGTCATCGCTTCGACAAGACTGGTATAAGTAGGCAAGGACCGCCTCTCCCCACCAGTCTTCAGTCTCCATAGGAGCTGGAGAAGGTGCTGAGCCTAGGTTCTGGGCTCGGACTAGTGACAAATAAGCAGAGTTTTTTGAATTGATTTTAATTTAATTTTAGATTGATTTCACTTACTTAAATGCAGATCGCGTTAGAGCAGGGCTGCATAGGTTAGCTTGCTTCCTCTGCTTCTCTTTTTCCTGTTCTTCTACTCCCACCCTCCCTCCCACCTCCCCTGCGCACGAAGTAAAAAAGAAAGCCTGCAGAACCGTCAGGCAGAGCCTCCCTGCTCCCGATCCTGCTTGAAAGGTTGAGGAGCAGGTGGCAGGCGCAGCCGGCAGCGGGGGATGCGTGAAGGATCAGCGGCCTGCAGTGGTGCACCTCTCCGCCCGGAGCTGAAGCCACCGTTTCGGCTGAGCTCCTGCGGTGGATTGAGGCTTTGCCCCCCCCTCCCCAGACGGCGGAGAAGCCGCAGTAAGAGTTTATTTTGTTGCGGGGAAGCCGGCCACGTGCAGGGAGGCTGGAGAGCATGATTCGCACCGTTTTGCAGAGCAATAGTGTTTGTCGAGCCGGGCCGCATGGTGCTCTCGCGGGAAGCGCCGAAGCGGACATTTTGAGATCTGGGGAAGATTTCCTTTTCAGGCTTGCGGTCAGGGGAGATAAAGGCAGTTGTTTCTTCGGGGGGTGCCTTTTGGGGGGTCCTGAGGTCTCAAGACAGCCAAAGAAAAGAAAATAATAATAATTTGTTTCTTTTGACAGAACAGGATATCCTGCAGAGAAGAGTGTGCCACCCGGAGAGAGTCTGGAGGCTCCGCGTGGTCTATTTCCCGGCGTTCTTTACTCAGGAATAGCATGCCGGCTAGGCCTCGGTGCCTAGTGTGTGGTTCGAGGTGAGGCGCGCTCCTAGAGTCCGGCGTTTGTAGAGGCTGCACGCAGGAAGCAGCGGTGATGGAGCAGGCGTTGGAGGGGGAGAGTGGGGGGCAGGGGGTGCTGTCCCAGAGTCAGGGAGATGGCCTTCCTCTGTCCATTTGCTCTCCTGCAGCCCGGTATGGCCTCGCTCACAGCTTGGGGGCAGGGAGGGAAACGTCTGGCGAGCCCGCTGGGGTTGGAGGCGGCCGGTACCCTGGCTAAGAGAAGTAGGTTGGCGGGGGTAGAGGCATTAGCGGATACTCCCTCGGAGGATTTGGAGACAGCGGCCAGGGATTTCGAGGATGATTCGGGGGAGGAGTTAGAAGAGGGCAAGTTGCCGGATGCGGAGCAACAGGCCAGAGTGGTTAGGGTGTTTCGGCGTGAGGAGTTGCTGGCGCTGATTACCGAAACCCTCAAAGCACTTAATATGCCGGCTGCGAGTCCAGCATCGGATGAGACCTTAGAGGATCCGTTGTTACAGGCTGTATAGACGACGCAGCGGGTCTTTCCTTTTCATAGAGTGTTCAGGAACATGATTCAGGAAGAGTGGGATTTGCCCGAGGTGGCCCTGAAGGGATCTAGGGCTATAGCTAGGCTTTATCCATTGTCCGATTCGGACAGGGACTTGTTCTGTTCCCCAAAGGTCGACGCGGCGGTGTTGGTGGTTACCAAGAAGATGACGATCCCGATAGAGGGGTCGGCGGTGCTTAAGGATGGACAGGATAGAAAATTGGATACGTTGCTGAAGCAGGTATTTGACATCAGCGCTCTGTCCATGCAGGCCTCGATCGTGGGGGCTTGGGTGGCGAGAGCGTGTCTGTGATGGTCTCAGCGACTGCAGGTGGACCAGGCGGGTGAGCAGGTGGATGAGATGGCTCGCCTAGAGTCCGGCTCCGCCTATTTGTCAGATATTCATTATGACCTGATTCGGGGGCTGGCTAAGAGCATGGTGTTGGTGGTGGCAGCCCGGAGGTATTTGTGGCTGCGGAACTGGGCAGCGGACAGTTCTTCCAAGGCTCGTCTTAGTAAGCTCCCTTTTAGGGGAAAGTTGTTGTTCGGTGAGGATTTGGACAAGCTAGTCAAGGATCTGGGAGAGTCCAAAGGCAGTCAACTGCTGGAAGATAGGCCGAAGCAGGGCCATCCTATTCCAGCTCCCAAGGGTTCGCAGAGAGGGGTTTCGAGGATTTCGAGGAGCGGGTAGAGGCTTTGCTCCCTTCTCGTCCTTGAGCCTTAAAAAGCCACAATGAGATGAGGGGGACTCAGGTGGGGTGTGTGTCGGTAGGCGGGCGCCTACAGGACTTTTACCCGGCCTGGGTCCAGTTAACGTCGGATCAGTGGGTATTGGAGGTCATTTGAGAGGGCTACGCCCTAGAGCTCCAACGGCCAGTGATAGATTTGTTTGTCCAGTCTCCGTGCAGGGTGCGGCTCAAGTGCTGGGCGGTGCAAGAGACGTTGCAGTGACTGTTGCAGCTCCGGGCAGTGGTGCCGGTTCCATCGGAACAGTGCGGGTTCGGTCGGTACTCCATCTATTTCATAGTGCCAAAGACAGACGGCGCGTTTCGGCCCATTCTAGACTTAAAAGGAGTGAATCGTTGTCTCCGGGTGCCTCATTTCCGCATGGAAACGTTGAGGTCCGTGATTCTGGCGGTAACAAAGGGAGAATTCCTTACGTCGTTGGACCTGACCGAGGCCTATTTACACATCCCCATTCACCGGGAGCACCAGTGGTTTCTCCGGTTTGCGGTGCCAATGGGACATTTTCAATTCCAAGCCTTGCCGTTTGGCCTGGCGACGGCTCCACGGACATTCACAAAAATTATGGTGGTGGTGGCAGCAGCTCTCCGCAAGGAAGGGGTACTGGTGCATCCATATTTGGATGACTGGCTGATTCGGGCGAAGTCGGAGGAAGACAGCGAAAGAGCCACCTCCTGGGTGGTGCAAATGTTGCAAAGCCTAGGTTGGGTGGTCAACTTCTCCAAGAGCAAGCTGGTTCCGTCCCAATCACTGGAATATCTGGGGGCGCGGTTCGACATGGCACAGGGGAAGTTTTTTCTCCCAGTGGCACGCTTGCAGGGCCTGCGGGAGTTGGTGAGAAAGTTCCTGTCTCAGCAGGCTCCTACAGCCTGGCAGTATCTGTAATTGCTCGGAACAATGGCGGCCCCGATAGAGGTGGTGCCGTGGGCCAGGGCTCACATGAGGCCGCTGCAAAGGGCTCTCTTGAGGCGCTGGTCACATCAGTCAGATGTGCTGTCTCAGCGGTTGGTTTGCCCGCGGGAAGTGAGGCAAGCGCTTCTCTGGTGGTCCCGGCGAGAGAACTTGGAGAAGGGAATGCCCCTGGAGGCCCTGGCTTGGCGGCCCCTGACGACGGACGCCAGTCTCTCAGGTTGGGGGGCTCACTTCGAGGGAAGGATTGCACAGGGGCAGGGGTCAGTAGTGGAAAAGGAGTGGTCAATCAACTGGCTGGAGATGAGAGCAGTGTATTTAGCCTTAGTAGAGTTCCAGGCTTGGCTGGGTCAATCAGCGGTTCGAGTGCTCTCCGACAATTCGACCACGGTAGCCTACATCAATCGGCAAGGCAGCATGGGGAGTGCGGCACTGGAGGCCGAGGCAGACCAGTTGTTGGCCTGGGCCGAAATAAATCTGGAGGCCATCTCAGCACAGCATGTAGCAGGAGTGGACAATGTGGAGGCAGATTACTTGAGTCGCCGCAAGGTGGATCCAGGCGAATGGGTGCTTCATCCGAATGTCTTTTCTCTAATAGCGGAGCGCTGGGGGATGCCGATTATGGATCTGATGCCAACCTTCGAGTCAGCAAAAGCGGCTCAGTTTTACAGCAGATGGAGAGAGCGGATGTCGGAGGGGCTCGACGCTCTGATGCTGCAGTGGCCTGTTGAGGGGCATCAGACGGGTGGTGCAGCGCATAGAGAGGCACCGGGATCTAGTGATTCTGGTGGCGCCAGACTGGCCGAGATGGCTGTGGTATGCGGATCTGGTTCGGTTGCTGGTAGACGGTCCGTGGTGGCTCCCAGTGCGGGAGGATCTGTTGCTTCAGGGACCACTTCGCATGCCTCAGGTGGATCGATTCTTGCTTACAGCTTGGCTCTTGAAAGGGCGAGGCTGAGAGCCAAGGGTTATTCGGCAGCAGTCATTTCTACTTTGCTGAAGGCAAGGCGCTCTTCTACCTCCTTAGCTTATGTGCAGGTCTGGCGTATTTTTGAGGCCTGGTGTGCGAACCGAGAGGTTCGACCTTCAGCGGCGTCCATTTCACAGATCCTTTCATTTTTGCAGGATAGTTTGGAGAAAGGGCTGGCGGCCAGTTCTTTGTGGGTGCAATTGGCATCGATCTTGTGCTACCGAGGCAAGGTTCAAGGTGAGGTCTTGGGGGTGCACACGGACGTGAAGAGGTTTTTGCGGGCCGTGTTGTTACTCAGGCCGCCTCGTCGGTGTGCGGTTCTTATGTGGGACCTGAATTTGGTTTTGGAAGCGTTAGTTGGTGCTCCCTTTGAGCCGTTAGGTAAGGTGACTGAAGGATTTGACGCTGAAGATGATTTTCCTGGTAGCCATATGTTCAGCTCGCAGGATTTCGGAATTGCAGGCTTTGTCCTGTAGAGAACTGTTCCTGACTTTTTCGAACCAGAAGGTGGTGCTGAGGACAGTTCCCACGTTCTTGCCCAAGGTGGTTTCGGTTTTTCACGTCAACCAGACTGTTTCATTGCCGGTCTTCTCCAGAGAGGAGACGGAGGCATTGGGAGGTAGATTATGTTTGTTGGATGTTCGTTGGGTGCTGAAGCGGAACCTCCGTAGGTCTGTGGCCTTCCGTAAGTCGGATCGTTTATTTGTGCTGTTTGGCAGTCTGCGCAAGGGGGAGGCTGCGACTAAAGTGTCTATTGCCAGGTGGTTGAAGGAGGCAATTGCAGCGGCATATATCTTAAAGGGTAGGCTGGTGCCCGAGGGTCTCAGAGCTCATTCGACTAGAGCTCAGGCGTCTTCCTGGGCCGAGTTTAGCTTGGTGCGACTTGGTTGTCCTTGAATTCGTTTGTGAAGCATTATAGGCTGGATGTGCAAGCTACGACGAATGTGCGTTTTGGGTCGGCAGTGCTTCAGGCTGCTCTTGCTGGGCCCACCTGTTGATCTGTACTGCTCTGTTACATCCTCTCAGGTTCCGGGACTGGACTAGAGGGACGAAAAGGAAGGTTAAATTAGACTTACCTGCTAATTGTTGTTCCTTGAGGAACTCTAGTCCAGTCCCGGATCCCACCCGGGGTGTTGTTTCAGCAGCAAGTCAGCCTGAAGACTTTGCGAAGCGCAATGTAACTAAGAGGGAGTTTTCAGACGTGCTGCAGATTTCTCTCTCCCTCTCGCTCTCTCTCTTTAAGTCTTCTGTTCTCGAGCAGGGAGGGAGCAGCTTTCCTAAGCAATAATAAGTTTCTTCGCGTAAGATCTTCGACCAGGGGATCTTCGCAGAGGTGTTAGGCTGTTGGAAATAGCATTGAAGTTTCTTTTTACGGTTATGTTATTAAAAAAAAAAAGTTGATACTGAGAAAAGAATGTAGGATTTAACTACTTATTTGTTGCTCTGCTGAGTCTGCTTTGTCAATAGGTACTGGCGAGGAGAGGCAGTCCTTGCCTACTTATACTAGTCTCGTCGAAGCGATGACGTGTTTCAGTCTCCATAGCTGCTGGAAGAGGTACACAACTCTCAGGTTCCGGGACTGGACTAGAGTTCCTCAAGGAACAACAATTAGTAGGTAAGTCTAATTTAACCTTAGTGTAGCTGGGTTTAAAAGGGGTTTGGGATAAGTTCCTAGAAGAAAAGTCCATAAATCATAATTAAAGTGGACTGGGGAAATCCTCTGCTTACCCCTGGGATATGCAGAGTGGAATGTTTCTACCTTTTGGGAAGCTGATAGGTACTTATGATATGGATTGGCCACTGTTGGAAAATGGATACTGAACTCAATGGACCTTTGGTCTGACCCAGTATGGCATTTCTTTTGTTCTTATGACTTGCAATGACCAGACTTCCACTGTCATGGTCAGGGCAAGTTCCTTTGGGAACACCAGGAGCCCTGAGTCTAGCTCATGTGTGTTCACTTATAACAACCCTCTTTCTCTTTGAGTTGAGTCCTCCAATACTCAAAGGCAGAACTTGAAGCATGATCCCAAGGTGTTCTCTGCAGAGGTAGGCACTGGTTATCAAATAGTAGGGGGAGGCAGAAGAAGAGCCGACGTACAGACCCAGCAGAGCAGACTCATAGCACAGGAAAAAAACAGCAGGCAGAAGAGAGGTCAAGAGTCCAAGCAGGCAAAATAGATTCAATACCAGAAGATGAGCAGAGAAATACTGAATATCAGCAAGGCATTTGGGAACTTGTATGTAAGACTTATCCAAGGGCAAGGTAGAAGGGGGGTTCCTGGGTTTAAATAAATGCAGAGGAGATGCATTCCTTGAGAACCAAGCAAAAGATGCATCTGCAGAGGGCCAGTTGGGACAAGCCACCTCATAATAGGAGCATAAAAAGCAGGAAGAAGCCTCAGCTCACTTTCTCCTGAGAGGTAAATGCAGAACAGTATGTCTCCCTTTTACGGAGGTTCCAGGACCCCTTGGACTAGGTTTAGAATGATACTGGCCATGGAACTGGTGAGGTGGACTAGCACGAATGTTAGAGGTATCCACCCGGGATCTTTCCAATTAATTAAATATTGTAGTTTGCCCCTCGAGTACCTAGAATCCACAATAGTTCTAATCACATACTCAAGACATCTATCCACAATACCGGGCCATCCTTCCTTCAATATGAATTGTATGTTGATCCTTAATGTATTGCAGTAATATTTTTGTATTAAGAAAATATTGTTGCTCTATGCATCCCCTCCACTTATGAAATGTTCATAATTTTGTTATTAGCTATGTATTTTTATAGTGAATTTTAGTACTGGCTTTCTTTTATTATAAATCGCTATGTTGTACAATTCGAATAGCGGTATATCAAATCTTTTAAATAACTAAAGATACCCTCAAGGCAGTTTCTCCAAATAGGTTAGTTTTACACATACCAGACAGTCATGAACCTCACTTCTAAGTCAGGGTATAGGGAGTGTGATCTGTTTCTCAAATTTATTGCTAATGTTCGGCATAGGATTGCAAAGGAAGAATATACTTTATTAAATAGATCCAGCCATTGGCCCGACACAGGCCGTGCTTCGTTGAGCCTTCCTCAGGGGCTAAAATGGCTAAAAACACAGTAAAAAACATAAAAATACAAATGATAATAATACAAATTAATATAAAAGTATACAGTAAAAAATAAATCAATAATGTTTAAAATAAAACTAATACTAATGATAATAAATAATTAAATAGAAGACCAAGATAAGAAAGCACGCATATATAGACATTACCATACAGCAAGTAATTATAAAGAATAATACAAAATGAATAATAAAACATGTATAATATGTAATGAAGTCATTGTAAATGTATAGTATAGAAAGGTATCGCTAAGGGTGTGACAAAAATGTAATGTGGTCCAAATAATATAACATACGCAGGTATGTTTATAAATTTTCCTTATACTGTTTGGTATATCTTTTTTGATACCTCATGTTATCAAATATTTATAATAACATTGTTATATTATTTGGACCACATTACATTTTTGTCACACCCTTAGCGATACCTTTCTATACTATACATTTACAATGCCTTCATTACATATTATACATGTTTTATTATTCATTTTGTATTATTCTTTAATACTGTTTTTATATATATTTCTTATTAATATCATTATGATTCACCTTCCATTAATTTATTATGTTTTTATTATTTATATAATTATGACTCTATTGAGTTTTGCTCCGTTTTTATAATTACTTGCTGTATGGTAATGCCTATATATGCGTGCTTTCTTATCTTGGTCTTCTATTTAATTATTTATTATCATTAGTATTAGTTTTATTTTAAACATTATTGATTTATTTTTTACTGTATACTTTTATATTAATTTGTATTATTATCATTTTTATTTTTATGTTTTTTACTGTGGTTTTAGCCATTTTAGCCCCTGAGGAAGGCTCAACGAAACACGGCCTGTGTCGGGCCAATGGCTGGATCTATTTAATAAAGTATATTCTTCCTTTGCAATCCACGATTCGTATTGGGTTTGGTTTGGTGCACGTGGATTAGTGCTTGTTTGTTGGACACTAATGTTCGGTGTAGTACTTGCATCATGCCAAAGAGAGTTTCCATCTGGAGTTCATAAAATGTAACAGGTATGGGTAGTTTGTCAAGATGTGCTTAGAAGTTCTTCTTTATCAAGTCTGTGGCTCCCAATACAATGGAAAATATGTTGATATCTTTCTGTTACATTTTTTTGGTCTCTGACTGCATTTCTTAGTACTTTAGGATCTTCTGCCATCTCCACACAATTCATAGAATAATCACTTGAAAACAACACCTCTATTATCAAGACACATAGAAACATGACGGCACAAAAAAACCATATGGTCTATCTAGTCTGTCCTTCCATATGAACTACAACAGTCCCTTTTTTTCTTTACAGATCTTCTGTGTTTGTCTCATGCTTTCTTGAATTCAGATACCGTCCTCTTCTCTACTACCTCCACTGGGAGACTATTCCACACATCTACTACTTTTTCCGTAAAGAAATATATCTGCATATTACTCCTGTCTATCCCCTTTCACCCTCATCCTATGTCCCCTCTCAGCAGAGCTTGCTTTCAATCGAAAGACGCTCTCCTCTTGTGCATTTATGCTATGGAGGTAGTTAAACGACTCTATCATATAACCTCCTTTTTTCAGTTCCCCTATGCACCCAAGCATCCTTCTGCCTTTAACTGTCAACTTTTCTACCTGTTTAGCCACTTTATGATCATCAGAAACAATCACGCCCAGGTCTCGCTCTTCTTTCGTGGACAGAAGTACTTCACCCCCTACACTGTACCGCTTCCTTGGATTTTTGCAGCCCAAATGCATGACTCTGCATTTTTTAGCTTTAAATCTCAGCTTCCAAATTCTTGACCATTCTTCAAGCATAGCTAGATCTCTTCTCATGTTATCCCTTCCTTCCTGGGTGTCTACTCTATTGCAGATTTTGCTATCATCCGCAAAGAAGCAAACCTTACCTAACAGCCCTTCCACCATATCACCAAAGATGTTAAAAAGAATCGGACCAAAGACAGATTCCTGCGGCACACCACTGGTAACATCCTTCTCCTCAAAGTGAGCTCTATTTATCTGTGCCCTTTTTTGCCTTCCTGTTAACCAGTTTCTAACCCAGTCAGTCACTTTAGGGTCCATCTCTAGGGTACTCAATTTGTTTATAAGTCGCCTGTGTGGAACGGTATCAAAGGCTTCACTGAAATCTAAGTACACCACATCTAGGACTCTCCCTTGGTCCAACTCCTTGGTCACCCAGTCAAAGAAATCTATCAGATTTGTCTGAGAAGACATGCCTCTGGTAAACTCATGCTGCCTCAGATCCTGCAATCCACTGGACTCCAGAAACCTCACTATCCTCTATTTTAACAGCGTTTCCAATAATTTACTCACCACAGAGGTTAGATTAATCGGCCTATAGTTCTCAACCTCATCCTTACTTTCGCTTTTGTGTAAAGGGACCACATGTGCCTTTCTCCAGTCCTCTGGGATCACTACCGCATTGAATTTAAGAAATGCGGTATAGAAGTCCTGTTAAATAAATAAATAAAGAGAAGCCACTAGAATGTCCTCAAGTTCCTTCAGTATTCTTGGATGTATTCCATCTGGTCACATCGCTTTGTCTACTTTTAGTTTAGCTAGTTCCTCACATCACAGTCCTGAAAATTGTTCAAGATCCCCTTCACTTATGTTCCTATGTGTGGGTATTTTCATTGCTGTTCTGGTGTTTTTCTTTTTTACCACTTTGTTGGGTTTCCTTGCATCCAGTTTCTTATCCATCAGAATGGGATGTCCCAGGTGATTGTAACCTCTTCGTTCTCTGTAATTCTTTTAGTGCATTTCAGGGACAGTGATGTTGTAGTGTTTTCAGACTTTGCAGTGGATGAGGCGTGTTACTTTGTGCTTTTTTGTATAGAAATTTTCTGCCATCAGAACTTCACAGCCAGTGATGAGGTGAGTCACTGTTTCCAGCTCTGTCTTACAGAATCAACTTATATCTGTTTTGCCTATTTTTTCAATGCTCGCTGTAAACAATGTTGTTCATAATCCACTGTCCCGGGTTGCAACTATTAATCTCTCATCCTTCAGTTGCAGTTCACCTCTCCTTAACCATTCACATGTCCATTCTTGATTGACGAAGGTTTCCTGGAGTATTTCCCACTGTATTTGTGCATTTGCCACTTGCTTTTCCTCGTTTGTTGATCTAATTCTTTGAAGAGTTTTTTTCTCTTGTTTTGCAAATTCTGTTGCTTGCTTTCCTGTGTGTGCTTGTGGATTCTCACTCATTCCTTCTAGTCATCGGAACACTTGTACAAGTTTGATGATGGAGACAGATTCTTATATTCTGATGTACTTATTCTGAATGTTTGCTTTCATATTTCAGCAGTTTTTGCATATTTGAATCTGATGATGCTATCATGTAGGCCTGGAGGCCTATGATAGTAGCACACTATGATAAGAGCACACAGTGTCCTCAAAGAGGTATTTCTCAAACTTTGCATATAGGTAGTTATCCTTTAAATATAACAAACTATTCATTCACTCATTAGAAACTTTAACTTCAGATTCAATACACCAACTGGCCACCGGTCTCAGATAAACGGTATACGTTCAACACTTATTTGTGGGTAATGTAACTCCCCATCTAGTGTCCGTTTTACATCAATGACCTCAGGCCAGTATGGTTTGTAATTTTTAAACTTCTGTATTGCTTCTTTTTTTAGATATCTTTTTAATTATCATAAAAACTTTAAATTAGAACTCCATCCAACTTATCTTGTGCTGAATGGCAGGTGCCCCTTTGCTATTGCAAAGAAAACCCCGACGCCTCAATCTTCTAAGCGCTCTGGTGTTTCTCCTGCTGGGTTTATCAAGGGAATAGATACAATGCGTCTTTCAGGGACCATTTAGGCAAACATTTTCTTCAATATTCTTCCAATTTAACTAGAACAACACAACAATGGCCACAGCGTTACATGGTTAAAACTCTTAAATATTCATATGCTTATACTATCACATCATTGTCTTTTCATTTACCTTAAGCATATTAACAAATCCATATCACTTTATCGATTCAGGCTTTCATGATGTTTCTTGAACTCAAGCATAAAGGACGCCACGTATGCGTAAATGAACTGAAGTTAAATACCTATCCCAAGCCCACCGATTGGGGCCCTCAACTGCATGCCAGCCTTTAAATATAAACATAGAAACATGATGGTGGAAAAGGAACATATGGTCTATTCAGTCTGCTCTTCCATGCCAACTACTATAGTCCCTTTTTTCCTTTAGAGATCTTTGGTATTTGTCTTATGCTTTCTTGAATTCAGATACTGTCCTTTCTCTACTACCTCTACTGGGAGACTATTCCATGCATCTACCACTCTTTCCATAAAGAATGCTCTTTATGAAAATGGGAATGGAGTAGATATCCCATCATTCACAGAAGATGATATTTTTGAACAACTTGCAAAATTAAAAGTGGACAAGACCATGGGACCAGATGAGATACATCCCAGGATACTGAAAGAGCTCAGAGAAGTTCTGGCATGGCCTTTAAAGAATGTTTTTAATAGACCCTTGGAGACAGGAGATGTTCTACAATTCTGGAGAAGGGCTAATATGGTACCTCTTCACAAAAGTGGTAATAGGGAAGAAGTGACAAACTATAGGCCAATAAGCCTTACCTTGGTGGTGGGAAAATAATGGAGGAATTCCTGAAAGAGAGAATAGTGGGTTTTCTCTAAACCAATAGGTTACATTATCCGAGGCAACATGGTTTTACCAAAGGACAATCATGCCAAACAAATCTGATTGAGTTCTTTGACTGGGTGACCAGAGAACTAGTTCAAGGGCATGCGATGGATGTGATCTTCCTAGATTTCAAAAAGCCTTTGATACTGCTCCTCATAGGAGGCTTATCAATAAATTGGACAGCCTGGGGATGGGTCCCAAGGTAATAAACTGGATCAGAAATTGGTTGACTGATAGATGACAGAAGGTGGTGGTAAATGGACCTCACTCAGAAGAAAGGAAAGTAAGTAGTGGCGTGCCACAGGGATCGCTCCTGGGACCGGTACTGTTCAATGTCTTTGTGAGTGATACCACTGAAGGACTGAATGGAAAAGTCTGCATTTTTGCAGATGACACAAACATTTGCAATAGAGTGGACTCTTCTGTGGGAGTGGACAACATGAGGAAAGATCTACAAAAACTGGAAGAATGGTCTAATGTTTGGCAGTTAAGATTTAATGTGCAGAAGTGCAGAGTCATGCATTTGGGATGCAGTAATCCAAAGGAATTTTATCGGATAGGGGATGAGAGGTTGGTGTGCATGCACCAAGAGGACCTTGGAGTGATAGTTTCTGAGGATCTCGAGGTAGTGAAACAATGTGACAGGGTGGTAGCCAAAGCCAGAAGGATGCTGGGTTGCATACAGAGAGGAATAACCAGCAGAAAGGAAGAGGTATTAATGTTCCTGTACAAGTTGTTGGTGTGGCCTCACTTGGAATAGAGTGTTCAGTTTTGGAGACCATATCTCACAAAGGATATAAAAAGACTTGAAATGGTTCAGAGGAAGTCGACCAAAATGATTTGGAGACTGCGCCAGAAGACATATGAGAAGAGACTTGAAGACCTAAATATGTACACCCTAGAGGAGAGGAGGGGCAGGAGAGATATGATACAGACATTTAAGCACTTAAAGGGTATTAATGAATAAACAAACCTTTTTCAAAGAAGGGAAAACTGTAAAACTAGAGGGCATAAAATGAAGCTGCAAGGAGGTAAACTTAACATTTGAAAGGGTGGTGGATGCTTGGAATGCCCTCCCTATGAAGGTGTTGGGGGCAAATACAGTGACAGAATTCAAAATGGCATGGGTCAAACACAGTAGATCCTTTATAGCAAGAGGATAAAATAAAACTAAACTTAAATATCTTTTATACTTCAACAAATAGAGGGGGATGACCTGCACGGAGTGGTGGGTATCACTACTTTAGCCACCTTACTGGGCAGACTAGATGGACCATACTGGTTTTTATCTGCAGTCATATACTATGTTAATATGATATGTTGTCCATAAAGTGTAAGGGTGGAGGAGTAGCTAAGAAGGGAGGAGTGGCCTAGTGGTTAGGACACAATACCTCAGGCCAGTGGGCTGGGGGTTCAAGTCCCACCTGGGGACAGCAATCTCCAGCCAGAGGGACTGGAGCTTCTAGTCCTATAGACACTCCTTGTGGCCTTGGGCAAGCCACTTAACCCTCTGTTGCCTCTGGACACATAGATTGTGAGCCCTTTGGGGACAAAGGAATGTATGTAGTGTTTGGGGATAAGGGAATGTTTGTAGTGATTACATAATATAAACCACTTTGATTGAAGGATAAGGCAGTATAGAAAACTGGTTAAATAAGAATGCAAATATATGGCAACATACTGTCTCAACATTTATTTATTTATTGAAAATATTTATACAGTGGATCCTGGTTAATTGGGACACATCAGGACTAGAATACTTTGTTCCAATTAAATGGCTGCACCAATTATACAAAGTTGCACATAAAGAGTTAAAAAGCTATGGGCCCGATTCTGGGATGCAGGTTGCAGGGCTGCCAGCCATCCGGGCCCGATTCCCCCTCAGGCTCTCCCTATACATCCTGAGCATCAGGACAGAAAGAGCCGGGAGGGGGCGGGATTGGGGCAGAGCGGGGGTGGGATTGGGGCAGAGCGGAGGCGGGATTGGGCAGAGCAGGGGCGGGATTGGGGCAGAGCGGGGGGCGGGATTGGGGCAGAGCGGGGGCGGGATTGGGGCAGAGCGGGGGCGGGATTGGGGCAGAGCAGAGGTGGGATTGGGGCAGAGCGGGGGCGGGATTGGGGCAGAGCGGGGGCGGGATTGGGGCAGAGCAGAGGCGGGATTGGGGCAGAGCGGAGGTGGGCCAGCCCGGCAGGACATAGAGGGCTGATTCAGGTCGCAGCTCTGTACATCCTTTCAGGCTCGTGGAGACATGCTGCTTATTCCACCTCAAAGGTGGAATAAGAAGCACAAAACCAGCATTTGGCCCTGGGGATCGCCCCCTGGGGCTGAGGGTGGGGGGATTCCCGCTGCCCGATCCAGGCCAAGGCAGGCCAGCCATGGGTTGGGTGGCAGGGAAAAGGGAGCCGGAAGCCATGGGAGTCGAGGGTGCCGCAGGCAGGACATCCCCGCAGGTGGCAGGGGCACGCTGGGTCATCCTCGAGGCTGATTCTGGTTAGTTCCTACAGTCTAGATTCGGGTCCAAATGGGCCCCTCTTGCTTGGAACCAACAAGAAAACAGCACAAGCCACTCGGGGCTGAACAGAAACAAAAAACAAAAGAGTGGCCGGTTCACACACACAACACCTTTATTTACCAAATAATAGGTGGCCTAAACCCAACACAGGACCGTGTTTTGTAGCATACTTCATCAGGGGTTATCAGGGCACACTAAAAAACATATAAATAAATAATACAATTATGAATTATTATTAAAAAGACACAGATAAAACAATACTTTAAAATAAAAGGCTAAAAACAATATGTATAAATAATAATATATAAATATTATTAAGTTAAAAATTACATATTATTCTATAAAGGGCTTTGGTCTCAGTTGAAACACGAAACAAATTTAATCTGATGCAGAATAGCGCGGTATATAAGAGAATGTAAATAAAATAAATAAATCTCTAATGTGTCTCATAAACGCCATATGATGTTTAAAAATTAACTAAAAATACAATTAAAACTGCAATCGAAAGTATAATTCAAAAAGACAAAATTTATACATGTATATTGCTAATATCTAATATGTGACTTTTTAATAATAATTCATAATTGTATTATTTATTTATATGTTTTTTAGTGTGCCCTGATAACCCCTGATGAAGTATGCTACGAAACACGGTCCTGTGTTGGGTTTAGGCCACCTATTATTTGGTCAATAAAGGTGTTGTGTGTGTGAACCGGCCACTCTTTTGTTTTTTGTTCCCCTCTTGCTTGGAGCCATCTGGACAGCCCGGACATGCCACTACCTGTATCAGGCTCCACATATACATAAAACAAAAGATAAGCTTTCTGTTTATTGAGTAATAAAATACTAGATTTAGATGAGCTGCAACAATTGGTACAAATCACAGAAAAATATTTGCCCTAAAAACAAATTTGATTCATTAAAAATGCATATACTTCTTAACAGTTAATGACGTTGGAGGAATTAATCGAGTGTATCGTTCTTTTGATTGAATGTATCTGAACTCTTGCTGCTATTTTGGCTCTCCATTTATCCCTGCCAGATTGCATTAACTGGTGTTAGGCGGTCAGTTTTTCATTTGTTCAAGTGAGGCAGTTTTGTCAGCGAATATTCAATCTTTCCTAAGCATTTCTGTAGGGATCTAAAGTTTTAAATGAAAAAATCACTGCACAGAGCACAGTAGAACAGTAGTCACAAAAGCAGTCACTGCAAGGCCGAGAGCAACCACAGCTAGATGTTCATGTATACCAACTGAGTAAGTGATGATGTAGTGATCATGAGCACGCAATGTGGCTCTTACTGGCGCAATTAAACTGCGTCATGTCCAAAATAGCAAAGCAAATTCTGGTTATAGTCTCAATTTGTTTTTGTTGGCCTTGGCTAGTCACTTAACCCTCCATTGTCTTGAAAGAAAGGCCTGGCAATCTACTTCCTGTCACACTGCCAAAAAAATCCAGGAGTCAGCATTGACTCAAAGACACACACTGCATTGCAGTTAATATTAATCATTCTGAAAATAGCCTAAAATTTATTAATAAAACTTTTGTAAATAGGTTTTTAATTTCTTCCTAAAAACTAACTTAAATCACAGCAGGAAGAGCATTCTAAACTAATGGACCTGCAGCTGGAAAGATATGATTAGAAGTTCTTACTCTGGGAATTAATTTAACAGAAGGAATCTCAGCTGATTGCTTAATGAAGAGCATAGTGATCGCATAGAATTATATTAATGAATTAACCTTTGCAAACCCTCTGGAATCAAATTCATAAGTACTGTAAATAACAGATCTCTAAAAATGTTGTTAATAAAATCATGGAGGACAGCAGGGGCATTACACGTAACAGAAAGATAACAAGAAGGGAGTACACAGAACCAAAGACCAGCCATCATGGCTAGTGCTAAGAAACACAGAAATCTCAGCAGGGATTGATTATAAGAAAGCCTTTGATAGCGTCTCACACACCTGGGTAATACATTGCCTTTAAATGTACAAAATAAACTCTGAATTGACTCTCAGACCTACCTTTCTGCGCCTGAAATCTCACCAGGAATCCAGGCCTGGATCTCTGCCTGCTTATCCGACATTGCTGCCTGGATGTCTCACAGCCATCTGAAACTGAACATGGCCAAAACTGAGCTCCTTATCTTCCCCCCTAAACCCACTTCCCCCTTCCTGTCTTCTCTGTTTCTGTGGACATGTTACAGGTCTAGGCCATCCTCCCAAGAGAAAGGGCAGAACGCCTCAGGCACCTGGCAGGAGAGGTACAGCACTGCTGGTTATTACCGGCTTGCCTCCTCCTCCGCCAGCTGGACCACGTTACCCCCTCAGTCTGCTTGCACATGCGGACAGCCCAGTGATGCCTCCGCTCACAGTGGAAACAAGCCACGGGCAGGCTATGGGACAGGGTCAGGGTTACCCGCCAACTGGCGAAGTCCCTCAACTGGTGCAAAACCTACGCCACCTCCAGGCGGGAATGTCCTTTCAGGCAGAGGACCCTGACCACAGACGCTTCCCTCCTGGATTGGGGGGCTCATTGCGGAAATTGCCACACACAGGGCAGCTGGTCTCAGGAGGAATCACTCCTATAGATCAATTATCCTGGAGCTCAGGGCAATCTTCTTGGCCCTACGAGCATTCCACCACCACCTGTGACACCGACCTGTGCTGATCCAGGCAGACAACCAGGTCACCATGTTTTATATCAACAAGCAGGGGGGGGCATGAGTTCGTACTCCTTCTGCGAGGAGGCGGTAGCCCTCCTCTCCTTTGCAGCACACAACAACATGCTTCTGTAAGCGGCGTACCTCCTGGGCCAGGACTACTGCCTAGTGGACAGGCTGAGCAGAGTCCTTCACCCACACGAGTGGCGCTTAAACCCCAGAGTAACAAAGCAGCTCTTCCACCTCTGGGGCAGGCCCATGATGGACCTATTTGCCTCTCCAGACAACATGCAACTACCCTGCTTCTGCTCCCATCAGCCACACCCAAAGAGAGTGGCGGCAGATGCCTTCCTGATCTCATGGGCCGAGGGCCTATTCAGTGTGTTTTCACTGACCCTCCTGGTTGCCAGGACCCTCTTCAAGGTCCAGTGAAAAGGCATCAGTTATACTGATTGCTCCCAGGTGGCCCAGGCAACCTTGGTTCCCTCTGCTGCTTTCCCTGTCGGTGGCACTCCCAGTCCCATTGCACCCCAAACTGGCTCCCTCCTGCACCCCAATCTGGGGTCGCTAACGCTAAAAATGTGGCTGCTGAAAGGGTGGCATTGGCCCCTTTCAATCTTCTAGGAGAAGTTGAGGAGATCCTATTGGCCTCCCAAAAACCTTCCACCAGACGAGCTTATGCCTTTAAGTGGAGAAGGTTTTATGCCTGGTGTGTGGAAAAGGAGAAGAATCCCTTCTCCTGCCATGTGCAACTAGCACTTCAGTACCTACTGCACCTGTCACATACCAGGCTGAAATCTAACTCAGTGAGAGTACATCTGAGTGTCATAGTCGCTCACCACCACCCTGTTGAGGGAAAATCTCTCTTAAGCTAGCCCCTAGCCTCCAGGTTCCTCTGGGGCCTCCTGTTATCCAAATCCCCTCTCCACCCTCCAGCGGCAGAGTGGGACCTCAACTTGGTGTTCTCCCAGCTCACCAAACTGCCGTTCAAGCCCCTGGCCACTTGCCACCTGTGGTACCTATCTTGGAAAGTGGCTTTTCTGGTGGCCCTTATGTCCGCTTGAAGAGTGAGCAAACTTCAGGCTTTGGTGGCAGATCCACCATATACAAGGTTCTGTAAGAACAGGGTAATGTTCTGCACACATCCCAAATTCCTCCCGAAGGTGGTGTCTCCTTTCCACCTCAACCAAGAGGTGGTCCTCCCCACCTTCTTTCTGCGGCCTCAAGCCGGCAATGAGGAACTAGTATTTCATACACTAGATTGCAAACGGGCCCTGTCCTTCTACTTACAGCAGACTCAGGCCCATCAAAAAGCGCCTCAGCTTTTCGTGTCTTATTACCCCAGCAGACTTGGGGTTCCCCGTGACCAAGCAAACTCTGTCCACTTGGGTGGCGGACTATAATGCCCTCGCTTATGAGCGAGCAGGCCTCTCCCTCAAGCACTGGATCACAACGTATTGCGTGAGGGTGATGGCCGCGTTGGTGGCCAACCTTGCTCAGTGCCGGTGACGAAATCAGCAAGGCTGCCACATGGTCTTCAATTCATGTGTTCGCAGCTCACTACTGCCTAGAGAGTGAGTCCCACAGGGACAGTGCCTGGGCCAGGCAGTATTCCGTAATATTCTCGGAGTGTCGGCAACTCCTGCCCTCTGACCCTTCTGTGTTCAGGCTACCGGAGTGATAGTGTCGCAAATCACCTCCACTTGCAGGCTTAAGACTTCCTTATTTATTTATTTTATTTATTTATTTCTCTTATACACCGCGCTCTTCGACATCAGTGTGGTTTACATGGAACATCGAGGTATTTTACGGTGGGGGATTATACCATAATTACAAATAGCAGGTAGCTCAACTTGGATAACCATGTTAACTATTTACACATATATGAATAACAGATAAGTATTTACACATATATACATCACTTTGGGGGATAGTTACATGAGGTCATGGAGCTTTGTTGTGAGTGGGGCGAGTTGATGTACCTTCCTCCGGGTAGCATTTGAGGAAAAGGTGGTGCTTCAGTGCCCTCCTGAATTTAGTTAGCTCCGGGATTGCTCGTATGTTGAGTGGTAGGGCGTTACAGCATCTGGGTGCACAGAGACTAAAAGCCCTGTTTACGGTTGCCTGTGTATGAGCTGCAAATCTCTTGGGGTATGTCTTTATTAGCTTAGCACATCTAGCCACTGGGATTTTCACCCATTTCTTAAGGCAAAACTGCTCCAACTCCTTCAAGTTAGATGGGTTGCGTTGGTGTACAGCAATCTTCAATGAATGCCACAGATTCTCAATTGGATTAAGGTCTGGGGCTTTGACTAGGCCATTCCAAGACATTTAAATGTTTCCCTTTAAACCAGCTTTAGCAGTATGTTTAGGGTCATTGTCCTGCTAGAAGGTGAACCTTCATCACAGTCTCAAATCTCTGGCAGGCTGTAACAGGTTTTCTTCAAGAATTGCCCTGTATTTAGTGCCACCCATCGTTCTGTCAATCCTGAGCAGTTTTCCTGTCCCTGCTAATGAAAAACATCCCCACAGCATGATGCTGCCACCACCATGTTTCACTTTGGGAATGGTTTTCCTGGGGTGATGGTTAGTAGTGGGTTTGCGCCACACATTGCATTTCTCATGATGGCCAAAAAGTTCAATTTTTGTCTCATCTGACCAGAGAACCTTGTTCTATGTGTTTGGGGGGTCTGCCACATGCTGTTGTGTAAACTCCAAATGTGTTTTCTTATTTCTTTCTTTAAGCAATGGCTTTTTTCTGGCCGCTCTTCCATAAAGCCCCACTCTGTTGAGTGTATGGCTTAAAGTGGTCCTTTGGACAGATACTTCCATCTCCGCTGTGGATCTTTGCAGCTCCTTCAGTGTTACCCTTGGTGTCTTTGTGGCATCTCTGATTAATGCCCTCCTTGCCCGGTCTGCGAGTTTTGGTGGGCGGCCTTCTCTTGTCAGGTTTGTAGTGGTGCCATATTCTTTCTGTTTTGTTATAATGGATTTAATGGTGCTCTGTGGGATATTCAGAATTTAGGATACTTTTTTTTAACCCATAGCAAAAGGGATGAATATATATGCGCTCACAACTTTTCAGTGTTTACTTGTTTATATATATAAGGTCATTTCACTTCACCAATTTGGACTGTATTGTTAGGTATATTACGTAACATCCAAATGTGATTAACATTTCAAAGTATTCTTTAACACCGGACGAGGAATCCATTCTTAATAAGGGGTTATCTTTTGTTCCCAAAAATAAAGTAGATCCATTTGAAGTGCATATTGATCTATATAAATTTTTCAGAAAATTACGTATTCAACAATTTTTTTCTGATCAAGATAAGGGATATAATGATATTTCTATAGTTAGTAGAAAGTCTACATGGGTTCCTCCACAGCAGACAGATCCGATTATAGAGGCCTTTGAAAAAGTAGTACTTACACGAGTTGAAGCAGTCATGAAAAATAAATCATCATCTTTTCATAACATTACTTCAGGAGAGAGGAAAGCTATATCATCTTTACAAAAAAATAATCAAATTATAATTAAACCTGCAGACAAAGGAGGAACTGTAGTTATTCTAGACAAGGAATATTATATACAAGAGATAAATAGACAACTTAAAGATCAGACGTTTTACCAACGGTTAGATAAAGACCCTACTTTAGATCTCAAAAGAAGTATTGACAGTCTTGTAAATTCTGCCTTTGAGATAGGATATATAACCAAAAAAGAAAAAGAGTTTCTAATTGTAGATTCACCAGTGATACCTACCATATATATTATTCCTAAAGTGCATAAGTCCTTGGTTGCTCCACCTGGTAGACCAATTGTATCTGCAATTGGGTCGGTTTTAGAACCCATCTCAAAATTTTTAGACCTCTTCCTGCGTCCCTTTGTAAAAGACATGTGGTCATTCGTAGGAGACTCAGCACATGTCATTGATATTTTGTCATCTTTTAAATATTATAGTACTGATATTGTTTTAGTGACCCTTGACGTGGAATCCCTCTACACAAATGTGCCACAAAGAGAAGCATTCGAGATTATAGATAATTGCCTCCAGAGATGAACCGTACACCGTCGAGTTTCCACTTCGTTTTTACTATCCTTAGCACAGATTGCATTGTTTGAAATTTTTTTTTGTTTTAGAGAATTGTTTTATAAACAGATCAAGGGAGTAGCGATGGGCTCGGCTATGGCCCCCGATATAGCCAACCTTTACATGGCTAATTTTGAAGATAAGTTTTTAATAAAACACCCTTTTAGTGATAATATAAAGTTGTGGATTCGTTATATTGACGATGTTCTCATTCTTTGGCAAGGTTCTATGGATAAGTTAGATGGGTTCAATTTATGGATTAACCAATTGGATGCAAACTTGAGGTTCCAAATGACGTATGGTTTTCATCAAATAGCCTATCTTGATCTGCTCATTAGGAAAGGAGAAATGCGGTTCTCTACGACCCTTTATCGCAAACCCACCGATAGGAATCAGCTCCTCCATTTTGAAAGTTATCATAACCCATCATTAAAGAAAAATCTTCCAGTCAGTCAATTTTTAAGAGTTAGAAGAGTGTGTACTAAGTTTGACGATTTTGAAAATGAAGCCAAGAATATGAAAGATAGGTTTTTGACAAGACAGTATCCTACATCATATGTGGAACAAGCATATAGGAGAGCGAGAGCCTCGTCTCGTAGCTCCTTGTTACAACCCAAGACTAAGGAAGATAATATAGGTATGGTGTGCCCCTTGCTCTATTCAGAGTACTCCTCCAAGATTATTGATATTCTTAGAAGCGAGTGGCATCTTATACAAACATTACCAGTTTTTCAAGATATGAAACTAACAATCGCACATAAACGTAATATTAATTTACGAAATCTCTTGGTTCCTTCAGCACTGACAGAAAGAGGTTTTTCCTCTAAGTATAAAGGACAGTTCCAATGCGGAAAATGCTCTGTGTGTTTAAATGTTCTTCCAGTTAGAGCACAATACATTCATCCTATTACCAATGAAAAATTTGATATTAAAGATTATTCCAATTGTGATACCCAAAATGTCATTTATGTCATACAATGTCCTTGTAGTAAACTGTATGTTGGGAAGACAAGTCGGCAGGTTAGAACCAGAATCATAGAACATAAAAGTTGTATCCGTAGGGGCTTATCTGATAAACCCCTAGTAGCCCATTGGCAGTTGAAACAGCATAGTATTATGGATTTAAACTTTTTTGTGATTAAAAAAGTTAAGATCAATTGGAGAGGAGGTGACCTCAATAAAACTATGTTAAGATTGGAACAGAGATATATATATATGCATTGAAGTCCTTAGACCCAAATGGTCTGAACTTAGATAGTGACCTTTCTGTATTTTTATAATTATAGATATGTGTTTCTACAGCGGTGTTTTTAGTTTCATTTAGATGGTTTTGTATTATGAGTATGTGGATATGGTTCTTATTCCCCTTAAGTATAACTATTTTTATTTTTACCTTCATTGTTGTTTTTATCATATGGTTTTAGTTATTTATTTGGTTTATGTGATAGGAGGTTTCATTAAAGGAAAGAATTGAGACGTCGATCTTTTTGCCCCTTACAACTTTCTTTTTTTGCGGTTATTCCATCTAGGCAAATTCCTCTTTTTACTATGTTGAATAGGCTGTTTTAAATAGAGATATGTGGCATATTTTTTCATCTCTCCTTTGGGTCATAGGTCTTTTTAACCAATCATTTATTTATTTATTGTTTCATAGTATAGGAGGTTTTATATGAGAAGCGACATAATAATGTATGAAAATTAGACTCAATGCAAGTGGTTCTCTATCCTCCCTTGACTCCGCCCCTTGCACATCAGAGATATAGCATCAAAGCGCCTGCGCGGGCGTCTTTTTGATTCCACTTTACACTTCCTACGAGGACGCAGTTTCACTTTGGCGGCAGAGCGCTGATCAGTACGCCTATGTTCTTGGCAAACGCTCTTTTAATCATTATAATACCGCAGAGGTTCTTCAGCGGCCTGTAGTATTATTTGAGGTAAGGTTTTCAAGGACTAATGGGATTAGTCATGTGCACAGTTTGTCAACTTTTATAAGTGACCAGCGTATAAGTACAAGTTTTTAGTAATCTCTTCATTACCCACGGTAGTTTGATGTGGATAATTAATTTGTGGTGATTCTCATGACAGTTAAAGTTTTTTAATAGACCACGGTGTGTTCACACAAATGAGTTTTATGAATAATAGTTTGAAGAGACGGTTTAGTTTATTGCAAGGTTCATCGACTTAGATGTGTGTTAAGGGTATAAGGAAGACTTACTTGGAACTCTCCTTCTAAAACAGTTTCCTTGGTCTGTTTTCAGTTACATAAGGAGCCTAAACCGACTTGGGGCATAAAGCGTTCAAGTAAGAAAATTTGTGCTGCAGTTCAGATAAGGATATGCTTCCTCTCTCCCTTATGTTGGGTTTTTAATGCATAGTTAGTGGGCCCCTTTCGGGCAACGTGCTAGCAGTTTAATATGATACATATGAGAATCCTTCTTATACAGAGTGGTTTTTAAGTAAAGACCCTTGCCTCACTTCACCAGAGCCTCCTGCCTCCCCCCGAATTAGTTCCCTCCATTTATACTCCTTTTGTTCTACTTTTAATTGGTTTTAATTTTTGTTTTTTGGTTCTAATATTTTAATTTTCTTTTATAATTATTCATAAAGACATATTTGCCTCAGTTTTTTTAGTGTGTTTAATAGCTGTAACCATTTTTCATCTTTAGCTGATTCTTCATGAGAATAAAGGCAAGGAAGAAGTAGCCCTTATAATTTATGCTGCGGTATCTATAATTGCTTGTCACCGTTCCGAGCTCTTTCCCTCTATGTTCTGATTGATTACGCACATAAGTATTTTATTATTATTTATCAATTTTTATGGTGTTTTATTATAGTGTTTTATTGTTCTAGAATGCATTACATGTATTAATGATTTTAATTGTTTATTCCATTTATATTTTTTGTGATTTATGTTCAATGCGTTCACTATATGATTTTATGTTTTTATGTTTATGGTATCATCTGTTCTTTACCTGATAATTTTATTTATTTGTTTATTTATTGCCAAATGATTTATATGTTTTATGCTTTTAGTCTGTATCTGCCAGATCAACCCCTGATGAAGGGAGCGAAACACGGCCTGTGTCGGGTTGGCAGCAAGAATTTAACAATAAAAACCTATTTTCCTAATTACGCTTTGAACTGGGTGCCTTACTTTACGTGATTAATTGCCTATTCGGGGAGATTCCTAAAAAGGTACACATGTTCCACAATGCGTGTCCTGGGGTAAGCAGTGGCTTTCCCGGGTTCTCTTTAATAACTTGTCTAAACCTTTTTTAAACCCAGCTACACTAAAAGCTTTTACTACATCCTCCAGTAACAAATTCCAGAGTTTGATTATGCGTTGAAAGAAAAAATATTTTCTCTTATTAGTCTTAAATAGGTTACATTGTAACTTCAGTGCATGTCCCCTAGTCTTGCTACTTTTTGATGGTGTAAACAACCGATCTGTGCATACCTGTTCCACTCCATTCATTAATTCATATACCTCTATCATATCTCCCCACAGACGTCTCTTTTCCAAGTTGAAGAGCCTAACATTTAAACCTTTCCTCATAGGAGTATCCTTCCATCCCCTTTACCATTTTGGTGGCTCTTCTCTGTATCTTTTCTAATTCTGCTATATCCTTTTTAAGATACGGCAACCAGAATTTCACACAGTATTCAAGGTGCAGTCGCACCATGGAACAATACAGAGGTATTATAATATCTTTGGTTTTATTCTCCATTCCTTTACTTATGATTCCTAGCATTCTCTTTGCTTTCTTGGCTGCATAACTATGCATTTGTCCACATTAAATTTTATCTGCCATTTGGACACCCAGTCTTCCAATTTATCAAGGTTCTCTTGCAATTTTTCACAATCCTCTTGTGTTTTAACAATGTGTTTCAATAATTTTGTGTCATCTGCAGATTTGATCACCTCACTTGTAATTCCTATTTCCAGGTCTTTTATGAATATGTTAAAAAGCAGCAGGCCTAGCACAAATTAAACATAGAAACATAGAAACATGATGACAGAAAAAGACCACAAGGCCCATCTAGTCTGTCCTTCCATAACAACAACTACAACAGTCCACTTTTTACCTTTAGAGATCCTCTGTGTTGGTCCCATGCTTTTTTGAATTCAGTTACTGTCCTCATCTCTACCACCTCCACTGGGAGACTATTCCACGGATCCACTACTCTTTCCGTAAAGAAATATTTCCGCATATCACTCCTGAATCTATCTCCCTTCACCCTCATCCCATGTCCCCTCGTCGCAGAACTTGCTTTCAATTGAAAGAGGCTCTCTCCCTGAACATTTATGCCACGGAGGTATTTAAACATCTCAATCATATCACCTCTATCCCGCCTTTCCTCTAAGGTGTACATATTAAGATCCTTAAGTCTGTCCTCATATGCTTTATAATGAAGACTACTAATCATCTTAGTAGCAACCCTCTGCACCGACTCCATCCTGTTCACATCCTTTTGAAGGTGTGGTCTCCAGAATTGCACACCATACTCCAAATGAGGTCGCACCAAAGACTTATACAGAGGCATCATCACCTCCTTTTTTCTGCTAGCCATTCCTCTCCGTATGCACCCAAGCATCCTTCTAGCTTTTGCCGTTGCCTTTTCTACCTGTTTAGCTACTTTAAGATCATCGGACACAACTATGCCTAGGTCCCGCTCTTCTTTAGTGGACAAAAGTACTTCACCTCCTATGCTGTATTGCTCCCTTGGATTGCTGCAGCCCAAATGCATGACCTTACATTTTTTAACATTAAATCCCAGCTGCCAAATTCTAGACCATTCTTCAAGCTTAGCTAGATCCCTCCTCATGTTATCTACACCTTCCTGGGTGTCTACTTTATTGCAGATTTTGGTATCATCCGCAAAGAGCCAAACCTTACCCGACAGCCCTTCCGCTATATCACTAACAAAGATGTTAAAAAGAATCGGACCAAGGACAGATCCCTGGGGCACACCACTGGTAACATCCTTCTCCTCAGAGTGAGCTCCATTTACTTGTACTCTTTGTCGCCTCCCACCCAACCAATTTCTAACCCAAGCAGTAACTTTAGGGTCCATCCCTAGGGTGCTCAGTTTGTTTATAAGTCGCCTGTGAGGAACAGTGTCAAAGGCTTTACTGAAATCTAAATACACCACATCTAGAGCTCTCCCTCGGTCCAACTCCCTGGTCACCCAGTCAAAGAAATCAATCAGATTTGTCTGACAAGACCTGCCTCTGGTGAATCCATGCTGCCTCGGATCCTGTAATCCGCTGGACTCCAGAAACCTCACTATTTCTCTTTCAACAGCGTTTCCATTAATTTACTCACCACTGAAGTTAAGCTAACCGGCCTGTAGTTTTCAACCACATCCTTACTTCCGCTTTTGTGTAAAGGCACCACATGAGCCTCTCTCCAGTCCTTTGGCACCACTCCCGATTCCAACGAGGCATTGAAAAGGTCAGTCAGTGGAGTTGCTAGAATGTCCCTAAGTTCCCTCAGTATTCTAGGGTGTATCCCATCCGGTCCCATCGCTTTATCTACTTTAAGTTGAGCTAGTTTCTCACGAACACAGTCTTCTGAAAATTGTTCAAGATGTCCCTCGCTTCTGTTCTTATTTGTGGGTGTTTTCTGAGGTCCTGCTCCTGGTTCTTCATCTGTGAACACAGAACAAAAATATTTGTTAAGCAATTCCGCTTTATCCTTATCAGCTTCTACATATTCCCCCCCTGTACCCTTGAGTCTGACAATACCACTTTTGCCCTTCCTCTTCTCACTAATATATCTGAAAAATGTCTTATCCCCCCATTTTATTGCATTGGCTATTTCCTCCTCCTTTTGAATCTTTGCCTTCTTGACTACTTTGCTAGCTTCTCTAAGTTTTTCCAAATACAGATGCCTGTCTTCCTCTCTCTGTGATCTCTTGTATTTCATGAAGGCCTCCCTCTTTTTCTTCACTTTTTCAGCTACTTCCTTCGAAAACCTCATCTGTGATACGTCACTATTCACCTTTCTCCGTTGAGAAAATTGGCTATTTAGCCCTACCCCCTGCTTTCTATCTATTAACCAGTTTCTGACCCTTGTACATATGTTGCAATGTATATATGTTTTTGCCTCTGAGCAGACCCTGCATGTCACCCCCACCTAAGTTTACACTTTGAGTTCTCTGTAATGTTTGAGTTTTAATGTAAACCGCTTTGATTGTTTGAGAAGGTGGTATAAAAAACTCGTTGTTAAAACAATAGTACACTGCCTCCAACCCCATGACTTTTTAATTTTGCCAAGAGTTTCTCATGAGGGACCTTGTCAAAGGCTTTCTGAAAATCTGGATATGCTATATCAAAAGGCTCGCCTTTGTCTACCTGTTTATTCACACCTTCAAAAATATATAACAGATTAGTAAGATAAGACATTCCTTGGCTAAATCCATGTTGGATTTCTTCCATTAAACCATGACTAACTAAATTTTCAGTAATTTTATTCTTTATTTTGGTTTCTACCATTTTTCCCAGTACTGATGTCAGGCTCACAGGTCTGTAGTTTCCTAAATCACCCCTGGAACCCTTTTTAAAAATTGGCATTACATTGGCTATTCTCCAATCTTCAGATACTACAGATGATTTTAAGAATAGTTCACAGATTACGAATAGTAGGTCTGCAATCTCATATTTCAGTTCTTTCAACATCCTTAGATATATACTATTCAGTCCAAATAGCTGTAGTACATCTTCTAGGTTTATCGATATTTCTTTCACTTCTTCTGATACATCACCTTTAAATACCATTTCAGGAACAGACAACTTCCCTACATCTTCTTTAGTAAAGACTGAAGCAAAGAATTCATTCAGTCTCTCCGCTATAGCCTTGTCCCTTAGCGCTCCTTTTATCCAATTGACTCTCTCACAGGTTTTTTGCTAGGAACATACTTGAAAAAGTTTTTATTATGCGTTTTTCCTTCTATGCCAAGCTTTTTTTCAAATTTTCTCTTTGCCTGCCTTATCGATGCCTTGCATCTAACTTGCCAGTGCTTATGTTGTTTCCTGTTTTCGTCATTTGGCTCCTTTTTCCATTTCCTGAAAGATGCTTTTTTGGCTACCACAGCCTCTCTGACCTCACCTTTAAATTATGCTGGCAATTTATTGGCCTTCATTCCATTTTTCTTAAATCGTGGAATACATCTGTTCTGGGCTTCCCAGATAGTATTTTTTAAACAATGCCCATGCTTAAAGTAAATCTTTCACCTTTGCAGCTGCTCTTTTTTTTTCTTAACTATTTTCCTCATTTTATCATAGTCACCCTTTTGAAAGTTAAAAGATAGTACTGTGGATTTCCTTGCTGTCCTTCCTCCATTATTAAACTAAATGTGATCATGCTATGATTACTATTGCAAAGTGGCCCCAACACCCATATCTCTTGCACCAAATACTGTGTTCCACTAAGGGCTAAGTCCAAAATAGCTTTGCCTCTTATCAGTTCATGAACCAGCTGCTCCAAGAAGCAGTCATTTATTTCATCTAGAAACTTTATCTCTCTAGCTTGTCCTGCAGTGACGTTGAACCAGTCAATACCAGGGTATCATTTTAACTTTCGAAAGGGAGACTATGATAAAATGAGGAAAACAGTCAAGAAAAAACTAAAAGGAGCAGTTGCAAAGGTTAAAGACGTACATCAGGCTTGGCTGTTGTTGAAAAATACTATCTTGGAAGCCCAGACCAGCTGTATTCCACGCTTTATGAAAAGTGGAAAGAAGTCCATAAAACTGCCAGCATGGTTTAAAGTTGAGGTCAGAGAGGCTGTTGTTGCCAAAAAAGCATCTTTCAGGAAATGGAAAAAAGAGCCAAACGACAAAACCTGGAAACAGCACAAGCACTGGCAAGTCAAATGCAAGGCATTGATAAGGCAGGCTAAGGGAGAATTTGAGAAGAAGCTTGCTGCAGAAGCAAAAACGCGAAGTAAAGACCTTTTCAAGTACATTCGTAGCAAAAAAACTGTGAGAGAGTCAGTTGGTCCATTAGATGATAAAGGGGTTAAAGGAGCACTAAGAGGCGACAAGGCGATAGCGGAGAGACTGAACGAATTCTTTGCTTCAGTCTTTACTGAGGAAGATGTAGGGATGTTACCCATGACTGAAGTGGTATTTAAAGGTGCAGAAGAATTGAAGGAAATATCGATATATCGAGAAGATGTATTACAACTATTAGATAAGCTGAAGAGTAGCAAATCACCTGGGCCGGATGGTATACATCCAAGGGTATTGAAAGAACTGAAATATGAGATTGCAGACCTGCTATTAGTAATCTGTGAACTATCATTAAAATCATCTCTAATACCTGAAGATTGGAGGATCGCCAATGTAACACCAATTTTTAAAAAGGGTTCCAGGGGTGATCCGGGAAACTACAGACCGGTGAGCCTGACGTCAATAACGGGAAAAATGATAGAAACCATAATAAAGAATAAAATTACTCAGCATGTAGATAGTCATGAACTAATGAGAGACAGCCAACATGGCTTTAGACAAGAAAGATCTTGTCTTACTAATCTGTTATGTTTTTTGAAGGAGTGAATAATCAGGTGGACAAAGGTGAGTCGGTTGATATTGTGTATCTGGACTTTCAGAAAGCCTTTGACAGGGTCCCTCATTAGAGACATTTGGCAAAACTAAAGAGTCATGGGATAGGAGGCAGTGTACTATTGTGGATCAGGAACTGGTTAAAAGATAGAAAGCAGAGGGTAGGGCTAAATGGCCAATTTTCCCAATGGAGAAAGGTGAATAGTGCTGTACCCCAGGGATCTGTGCTGGGTCCGCTGCTTTTTGACATATTCATAAATGACCTGGAAAGTGGAATAACGAGTGAGGTTATCAAATTTGCAGATGACACAAAACTATTTAAAGTTGTTAAAACCCAAGAGGATTGTGGAAAATTGCAAGAGGATCTTGATAAATTGGAAGACTGGGCATCAAAATGGCAGATGAAATTTAATGTGGACAAGTGCAAGGTTATGCACCTAGGGAAGAACAACCTAAACTATGGTTACACGATGCAAGGTTCCACATTAGGAACCACCACCCAGGAAAAAGATTTAGGCGTCATTTTGGATACCATGTTAAAACCCTCGGCCCAGTGTGCAGCGGCGGCCAAGAGAGCAAATAGAATGCTAGTTATGATAAGGAAAGGAATGGAAAATAAAACAAAGGATATTATAATGCCTCTATATCGTTCCATGGTGAGACCGCACCTTGAATATTGTGTGCAATTCTGGTCGCCGTATCTTAAAAAGGATATAGAGTTATTAGAAAAGGTTCAGAGAAGAGCCACCAAAATGGTAAAGGGGATGGAAGGATACTCCTATGAAGAAAGGCTAAAAAGGTTAGGGCTCTTTAACCTGGAAAAGAGATGGCTGAGGGGAGATATGATAGAAGTCTATAAATTAATGAGCGGAGTGGAACGGGTAAACGTAGATCGATTGTTTACCTTATCAGAATATAGAAAGACTAGGGGACATGCAATGAAGCTACAGGGTAAACTATTTAAGACTAATAAAAGAAAATATTTTTTCACTCAACGTGTAATCAAACTCTGGAATTTGTTACCGGAGGATGTAGTAAAGGCTGTTAGTGTAGCTGGGTTTAAAAAAGGTTTGGACAAGTTCCTGGAGGAAAGGTCCATAAGCCATTATTAAGAAGGGACCCAGGATATCAATGCTTGAACCAATACAAGCATTGTGGAACCTATGTCCTTTGGGGAAACTGCTAGGTACATATGACCTAGATTGGCCACTGTTGGAAACAGAATACTGGGCTTGATGGACCTTGGTCTGACCCAGTATGGCATATCTTATGTTCTTATGTTCTTAGGGTAATTGAAATCACCCATTATTACTGTGTTGTAACTTTTGTTAGCTTCCCTGATTTCTTTCAACATTTCATCATCTATTTGTTCATTCTGGCCAGGCAGTTGATAGTATACCCTGTCATGAGGCTGGAGCCACGGAAGGTGCAGGTTTATTTATTTATTTATTTGCAGTCTCTTTTATACCGCGCTATTCGACATCAGTGCGGTTTACAATGAACATAAGAGTTGCACATCTCAATTTTGTGATTTATGCTTACAGTGAAACAGGTATAAAAAACTTGGGTATACATTAAACAGGAAAATTAAACTTGGGTATGCATTAAGCAGGTATAACAGGTAAAATAGGGTATAAAATAAATAAATAAATAAATAGAAAAAAACCCTGTCTTTCATAGAGCTGTGGATGTGCGGAAGATGCAATTACCTCGCAGCACAGCTAGAGGGGGCAGGAGTAATCCTACAGAGGCTGAGTCAACGTGCCCAGCCACTGATTGTATGAGTGTTAACCAGCTGCACTTGAAGGCAAGCCCGGGAGTATCAAAGGTAAAATGCCTTTATAAAGGAAAGACAGCCAGAAGGTGGGCAAGGTGTGCAAGGAGTGGAGGAGGAATCCATTCGGAGGGAACTCAGCCGGCAGCAGTTCAGCTAGAAGGAAGGAGGAGTGTGGAGAAAGAGAGAGTCCACACGGAGCAAGCCCAGAGGGACAGAATCCAGACGGATAGAGTCCAGAGGGGCAGAGCACAGAGAGACGGAGTCCAGAGAGAGACTGCCAGGAGAAGCAGTTTGGCTGGAAGGAGTGACACTCCCAGCCCAAGTAACGTAGCTGGATCCAGCAGCACGACAAGAATAATAACAGCTGAAAGAGGAGCACAGAAAGCCAAGGAGCCATGCTTTGAGAGAAACCTACATTCACCGGAGTACCCTGGATCAGGATTACAAGGTACCAGCAGGAGAGGTTCCTATAACAAAGCTACCTTTACACAGAAGCACAGAGGTTGGGAATCCTCACCAGGTTTTCCTGGGCTTCAGGAAGGCAAAGCACTGCACAAGGAAACCTGTCTCCAGAGAGAATTACGTGAGAGAGAAAGCTCCAGGTGTGGCAGCTTCAGGAAGCCAAGGTATGGTGGCTCTTTACTTTTAAAAGAAAGCCTTGCTCCTAGAAGCCCTGATAAAGCAGATGCTCAGTATATGAGAAGAGGGAACAAAGTAGAGCTTTTCAAAACAATACCTAAGAGCTTAACAGGACAGTCTTACTGGAGGCAAAGAAACAGAGACAGACCCTGTAAAGTTGTAGCCACAAGGGAAAGCACTGATTCAGAGGGAGAAGCCAGTGATGCAGAGTCCATGGAAATAGAGTTTGAGAATACTATTCCCATCCCTCAAGAGGAATCTATGGATTGTAGCTTTTGTGTTGCTACTAGCCATGAGTCCTTAGTAGAACTGTAAATATAAAAGAATTCCTGCAATCAGTTGTGAAGTTCATAACAGTTTGTTTGCCTGTTTGTTCAACTTTACTTTGGAGTAAAAGAATCCTCAGTTAAAACCCTGCAATCAATTGTGAAGCTTATAACAGTTGTTTGTCTGCTTATTTTGGTGGAACCCTTTATAAAGAAGGACTATCTTCATTTTCTTGTGTTTTAGTGAACCCTTGCGGTAAAAGGGGAAATAAAAGCCTTATTACCCTTCACTCTTGGCTTGTATAATCTGTTCTTACAAGGAGCTAAAACTCCAAGGACCAAACTGCACTGGGCCTTAAAGAGCCATTGCTCCTTAAAAATAATATAAATGCGCAGCGTGCCTTTACAGCCATTGGCCACTGGGGGCACCTGACGACAACCCCCACTGCCATAGCCTTCCCCTTTTTATATGGAATTCCTATCCATAGAGATCCTACAGTAGATTTTGTTTCCTGCAAAACTTTAATCCTGTGTGACTCAATGCCCTCTCTAACATAGAATGCAGACCCTCTACCAATGTGATCTACTTTATCATTGCCATGTAGTCTGTACTTAGGTATTACAGTGTCCCACTGGTTGTCCTTCTTCCATCAGGTCTCTGAGATGCCAGTCATATCTAATCTTTCATTTTGTGCTTGTTTACAAAGCTGCGGTAGCGGCTTCCGTCCGATATCAATGGGGCTGCGGCTCCGATATCGGGCGGAAGCCGCTACCGTGGCTTTGTAAACAAGCCCCTTACTCTCCCATCTTATTTTTTAGACTTCTAGCATCTGCATACAGGCATTTTAGAGGTTGTATTTTATTTGTATTAATCTGAATATCCGTTGATAGGGGTAATTTGGAATCTTTCAGCTCTGTGTGCTCTGTAAAGGGCATCTGGGTTACTTTTATCTTTATTGGAATCTCTCTGTCGGGATGCCTAAACTTCTCTCTTTTGTTAGTATCCTTCAAGGATACATTCTTCTGAACCATGTGCTCTTAGGCGACTGTTAGCTTACCCAAGGGAGGGTACAGTATAAGAGGTGAAGTACCTCTGTCCAGAAAAAAAGAGTGGGACCTGGACATGAGTGTATCTGAGGATCTTAAAGTGGCTAAACAGGTAAAAAAGGTGATGCCAGAGCCAGAAGGATGCTTGGGTGCATAGGGAGAGGAATGGCCAGCAGAAGATAGTGCCTCTGTATAAGTCTTTGGTGCGACCCCACTTGGAGTATTGGGTTCAGTTCCGGAGACTGAACCATCAAAAGGAAGTAAACAGGATGACGTTGGTGCAGAGGGTGGATATCAAAATAGTCAGTGGTCTTTCTTATAAACCATATGGCGACAGACTTAAAGATCTCAATATGTATACTTTAGAGGAAAGGTGGGATTGAGGATATATGATAGAGACATTTAAATACTTCCATGGCATAAATGCATAGGAGGAGAGCCTCTTTCAATTGAAAGTAAGCTCTGCAGTTAGGGGACATAGGGTAAGGGTGAAAGGGAATAGACTCAGGAATAATATGCAGAAATATTTCTTTATGGAAAGAGTGGTAGATGCGTGGGCTAGTCTCCCGGCAAATGTAGTAGAGGCAACGACAGTATCTGAATTCAAGAAAGCACAGGACAAACACAGAAGATCTCTAAAGGAAAAAAAAGGACTATAGTAGTTGATATGGAAAGGAAGACTAGATTGGCTATTTGATCTTTTTCTGACATTATGTTTCTATGCTGCTTTCAGAATACAAAAACTATCAAAATGACTGGACAAATCCACATGCTGGTAGGATAGTACTCTATATTAAGGATGGCACAGAGCCAAATAAGATATTAGTGCTGCAGGAAACAAACTGCACTTTGCATTCTCTCTGGATAGACATTATTTGGGAACGAACAGACCCTGGTGAGTGGTGCAGCCCTAAATCGTCTAATGTGCTGCCCCCACATCTTCACGTGCCATTGCCTTGCCACCCCAACATTCATTTTCTCACCGGTGGTTGATGGGAAGCATGTCAATCGCCTCTTTGAAGGCATAGCAGTCTTGAAAGTGCGCGCATGCATGGATTTGCATCCTGCCTCTCCTGCCCCCTCCGACTTCCTTGGAGGGGGCGGTAGTGGCAGGCCATGAGTGTGCACATGCATATTAAGGCTTGCCATGGTTTCAAAGAAGTGATCTCTGTGCCGACCATCAACTTCCAGTGAAAGGCTGGATGTTTGAGGGTGGTGAGGCAGTGCGGTGGGGGCAGCACACTGGGCCTGACTAGAGTGACAGAAACCTTTGGGCCACCTCTAACAAAGAATGGAGCAGGATGACAACATGAGGAGAAATTTGCCATATAGGTAAAAATAAATAATACATTGAAAGCAAGAAGCCTGTAGACGGGTCAGTTGCAATATTAGCAGACCAGGGGTGTTCAGGGATGATAAGACCATAGCAGAAAAATTAATTTTTTTACTTTGGTCCTTATTGAGGAGGATACTTGGCAGATTCTCGCTTATCATCTTTTCTTTAAAGGGGATGATTCAGAGAAACTGTTGACCTGGATCATATACTACAGCAGTGGTTCTTGAGTCAGTCTTGGGGGACCCCTGGCCAGTCAGGTCTTGAGGTATTCTCAATCAATATTCATAAGAAATATTTTCAGGCACAGCCTCCATTGCATGCAAATTTGTCTCATGCATATTTGTTGTAGATAATCCTGAAACCCTTGCTGGTTGGGGGTAATTTGAGAACCATTACAGTAGATCAAATTGACAAGCCAGATAGTAGCAAATCACCAGGACCTGAGGTATTCAGTCTAAAGTTCAGAAAGAACTCAAAATGAAATCTCTAACTTATCATTAAATTCTCCCATTGGCTACTCTCTAGTTCTCTGGTACATAATTACATCAATTTTTAAAAAGGGCTGCAGTGGTGATACAGGAAACTATGGACCAGTGAGCCTTACCTCACTGCCAAGCAAAATTGTGAAAGTTGGGGGGGGGGGGGGGGGATATATTCAGTGGCAGTGGCTAGCACTGCTAATGCAGATAGCTGTCGCTGCTGAAAAACTAAACCCCAATACTGGGACCATATCTAGCCACTGGCATTGAATATTCGGGTCATCGCAGAAGTCAAAAGCTAACAGGGCAGCAGCGATATTGAGCTGCTGCCCAGTTAGCTTCCACGGGTAAAGTTAGGCCAGCCTTTGCCGCGCCTTACTATCTCCAGGAACAAGCAGGAATGAGTCTTCACATATGGGTACGTCGGTACCGACGGAGCCTGCGCGGGAACGCTCCCCAGCTTCCCAAAAAGGAAAGCTTTTGGGAGCATCCCACAGCGCCTGCGTGCTGCCTTCCCGCCTTTCCTAACCAGCTCTCCTCAGTTCTTCTTTGCCGCGGAGCCATCAGGTCGAGCCCTGTCACCGCTGAAGAAGTTCTTTATTTTATTTTATTTCTTTGGTCGCGTGTCTGCCTTCCCCGACTCCGGACCGGTACCGCCGGTCTTTTTTCTTTCTTTCTTTAAAAAAAAAAATATCTATACTTTCCTCACTTAGTGTATTTTTCTTCTTGGGCCTCAGGGCCCACAAGAAAATTTCCCTCATGGAAAAACCAGCCTCCTGGTTCAAAAAATGCACTAAGTGTAGCGGTTCTATTTCTGTTACAGATACCCATGACTGGTGTCTTAAATGTTTGGGTCCTGAACACTCCATTCCGGATTGTCCGTCCTGCTCTCTAATGTCTAAACGGGGTTTACAGAACCGAGCAGCTAAGCTCCATGTGCTGTTTCCCGCTGATGCAGCGTCGGTAGCATCGACATCTTCCAGGTCTTCTTCTCCTGATGGATCTCAGGTAACCAAACATAAACCTAGCAGGTCCTCGAAGGGTAGACTCCCTCTAAGCATCGAGATGCCTCCGGGCTTGCCCTCGAGGATCCTGCACCAGCAAAACAACCCCGGCGGGAAGCTCCGGCTTCCAAAGCTCCTCCTATGGGGTTACAGGTTGACATCGATGGCACGGCCTCGACCGATCACCTGTTAGAATGCTCTGGGGTACCGGCACAATCTCCCGGTACCGATTTCCAGGCATTCATGGCGTCGATGGATCAGAATGTTCTGTCCATGCAGCGGGCTATCACGGCCTTCATTCAAGCTGCGATGCCGATGGTACCACAACAAACTCCGTTGTCGGTATCGGCTCCGGTACCGGCACCAGCGCCGATACCGGTACCGACTGCATCGACATCGACCAGGATACCGGCTGCAGCGGTTCCTTGTCCAGGGCTACTTCTCGGTACCGATCCGGTACCGAGGACGCCCGATGTCGATACCGCTCAATACGCGTATCGAGCGTTAGAAGAGCACCCTGACAGGCGATACTTCGATTCCTCTGGTGATTCTGATTCATCAGATGAGTCTCTTGAAGTATCCATAGCCCTTCCTGAAGAGCCTTCTTCTCCAAAAAGAAGAATGTCTCCTCCAGAGGACTTGTCCTTTCAAGACTTCATAAGAGAAGTAGCTAAAGGACTTTCTATTTCAGTAACCTCTGAATCAGAGCCTAGAGCAAAAAAATTAGATATTTTAGGATACTCTAAGGCTCCTAGAGAGGCAGTCACCTTACCAATTCTTGAGATTCTTTATGAACACATGATTGATTTATGGGAGACTCCTCTCACTCTGTCTCCTCATTCTCGCAGATTGGACACTATGTATCGTGTCCCTCCTTGTCCTGGATTTCAGAAAACTCAGCTTCCTCACCATTCCATTGTGGTGCAGTCAGCTATGAAGAGGATAAAGAGTACAAAGAGACACTCTTCTGCTCCTCCAGGAAGAGAATGCAGGACCTTGGATGCTTTTGGTAGGAAAATCTTCCAAGCCAGTATGCTTATTGCCAGAATCAACTCATATAGCCTTTACATGGGTATGTTTCTAAAAGAAGTTGCACAAAAACTGCACAACTTCCTCCCTTTTCTTCCAGAAGATAAAAGGGACGAATTCCTCATTTGGCTTAAGCATACTCAAGACATTTCAAAGTTTTCCAACAGGGCAGCTTTTGACTCCTTTGAAGGTGCCAGCAGAGCCTCAGGCATTGCCATAGCTGCTTGCAGAATTGCTTGGCTCCAGGCTTCTGATTTAGAACCCTGGGTTCAAGATGGCTTAGGAAATCTGCCCTGTACAGGTGAAAATCTATTTGGCAAAGAGTGGCAAATAAAAGCCACTTAAATGGATGCAGAGAATTCTGCTCTGAATAGACTTTCAAAGTCAACCTCCATTCCTGCCAAGAAAAAGATTTTTAAAAAGTCAAAAAGGGTAGATTTCCTTCTACTTCTGGCCAACAATCTTCTACAGGTCGCTTTGCCACTAAGCGTCAGCAACCTAAGCAGGCCAGGGCTAAGTCTACAGGGGCTGCTGCAACTCAGCAGTCCCAACCTCCTCAGGGTTTTTGACTTGATGCTAGAGAACTTAGCCTTTCTGGCTCTACAACAGCCAGAACCTCTCACCATTCCAGGAAGGTTAGCTCATTTTGCTCCCAGATGGGAGCAAATCACATCAGAGCAGTGGACCCTCTCCATCATAAGAGAGGGCTACAAACTTCATTTCTCAGACCTTCCTCCCCACACCATGGTGAGACACTTCAATTCTCCCACATCTCTTCTCGACCTTCTAGGTCAGGAGGTGACTACCCTTTTTGCCCAAGGGGAAATAAAAGAAGTTCCTCTTCTTCAACAAGGGTCAGGGTGCTACTTCCCCTATTTTCTTATTCCGAAGAAGACAGGGGGTTACAGACCCATCTTAGATCTCAGAGAATTGAACAAATTTCTATGCAAGGAGAAGTTCAAGATGCTTTCTCTGGGCACTCTCCTTCCATACCTTCAAAGTCAGGATTGGCTTTGTTCTCTAGATCTCAAGGATGCGTACTGTGATGGTGCAGAGGGGTTAAGCACTAGAAACAGGAGGTTGAAACAGTTTCTTTCCCCTGAAGCAGACAGCAGTACAGACAAGGAAAGGGTTAAACCTCCAACTCAGAGAAACTCTATGCTTAGAAAGATAGAGAGAGAGCCACACCTCAGCTCCATGACAACCAAGGGAGCTGACGTGAGAGGCAAGGGGGCGGAGTCAAAGCCCATAGGACAGCCCCAAACACTTAAGCAGGAAGTAGCAGTTCCAAAGGAGGAGGTGCTGGGGAACAGCGGAGAGACTGAGAGAGAGTCCGAGAACAGGAACAGGAAGGAGAAGTTCCAGGAGAGGTGCTTGGATAAACCTCTGGGAAAGCATCTTGAGAGAGAGAGGAATTATCACTGGACAAGCAGCAGAGAGAAGGAGGAGAGAAGAACCTTTAAACCTCAAAGGGAAAGGTTGGAAACCTTATCTAGGAGAGAGAGAAGTTCTTCTGAGGACTCTTCCGTTGAAGCTGTGCACACAGGTGGGAGCTTAGGCAGAAACAGAGTTCCGTTTAAAAAGCTGTCCAAACATTCCCAAGGCAGGCAACGTATCTGTAGCTCAAGTTCTGAAAGGAGCACAGGTGCTTTGAAGCAGTCAGCTGATTGTGTGCTGCAGAGACAGGAGTTGGAAACAAACCCTGTTGAGCAGTTTGCCACGAGGGAATCCGTGAAGCAGTTTGGGGACAAATGTTTGCCTTATGCCCAGCCAGTGAAAGCTAGAAGTACCAGGAAAATGGTGAGCCCTTTAGATTCCCTTAAAGCTGTGTTAAAGGAGTCTGGTATTTTAAATTCCTCCACCCTACCTCCAAGTAAGAAGAACTTTAGCTGGAAACAGCTTAGCACTTTATTAGAGCAATGGAAGCCTGTTGATCTGGAAGCCCCTGTAAATAAACAGGATATATCAGAGTCAGACGAGGAACCTATGCAAACGGAGGAAGCTTTGATAGGATCTGAATACTCTGACATGGAAACAGATTGTGCTTATTGCCATAAAGAGTGAGAGCTGTGTAACCTTGTGCTGTTGAGCAGTACTGAACAAAGCCTGACTAATTGCAAGGGAGCTTTTACTCTGAGAGAGGCTGAGAGCTGCCAAAGTGTAAAACTCAGTCTATTAAGCAGCTGTGAAAGAGGAGTACATTACGGTTGTGTTATCTGTTATATGAAGCTGTTTATGAAGACACTGTTGATAATAGGAAAAGCATTTAATGTTTGAAGCTGAAAGAAGTTTGGTTATTCTGTTGGAACGGACTTGCCTGAGAGTTATCAGGACTGTGTTATACCACGTAACTTCATTTTGGTTGGGAGAAGCATCCATTTATTTCTGTTTAAAGGGGTAGTAGATATCAATTCCTGTGCAACAATAAACTTATTGTTACCCCAAAAGCCTTGGCTGTATTCGTCTTGGCTCACAACTACAAGGAACATAGACAACAGCACACACAAGGGATATAAATTTATGGTCACGTCCACTTCTACCAGGCGACCGCCTATCCATACAAGAAGAGGGCGTGACAGCTGGCGTAGTTTTACGGATTAAACTACTACCTCACTGAGATAAAAAGGCTGATCCTGAGACACCATAGAAGCTTTTGGCGGAAGGAAACCAACACTCATACAGATACCTCTGAAGAGCTTACCCAGTTCTGCAAAGGAAAACTCGGAGTGGAGTATCGGCGGAGGCGGACCGGACTGGGTGTTCCTGTGGTACCGCAGTGCTGATAAGCGAGATTCACCACTTGTATCAGGTAACCTGTAGATGAGAGGGGGTTAACTCGGATACTGCTACAAGGGGGTGGGGGTGTTGCAGAACCGGATTGGAGGCAGAGAGAGGGAGTGATTGTGTGTGAGCCACACTTGGTTTTGCTTTCTGTTTTCTTGCAGCTAAACAGCGATGGAACCAGCACAGCTGTTGAGCTGGATGGCGGAGAGATTCCAGCAACAGCAGGAGATGTCAGCCCAAGCCCAAGAGAGAACGGCTGAGATGCTGAGGGTCCAACAAAAACCACTGATGGATCTGCTGGGCACGTGGATTGGCGAGCAGAAGCAGACGGCAGAGGCATTGAGGACTGTGTCAGGTTCTCTAGGAACTATATCGGGACTGGGAGCCTTAGGCAAAGGTGTATTATCTTTGGGGCAATTGTCGAAAGATGATGATGTGGATGACTATCTGGAGGTATTTGAACACATTGCTCTCATAAGTGGTTGGCCAAAAGACCAATGGGTCATAAGGCTAGCAACATCCCTCACGGGAGAAGCTCTCGCAGCCTACCGAGCTATGCCCAATGATCTGGTCACCAATTATGAAGAAGTGAAAAAAGCCATTAGGGAACGGATGGGCTTAACTCCAGTGGTTTATCGCCGCCTTTTGCGTAGGTGTAAATTAAGCCCAGGCGAAACACCACAGGCCTTATGCCACCGAGTTAAAGCACTAGTGTATAAGTGGCTAACTCCAGAGGGGAATAGTATTGATACAATTTTGGATGATATTGTTTTGGAACAATTTCTAGATGCTGTACCAGGAGCATTACACTCTTTCCTGATTCTGCAAGACTGCAGAAACACAAGAGATGCCATCTCCCTAGCTGAACGCTTCATAGAGGCTGAGGCCATCAGCCAGAGGAAGGTGGGTGTTTCAGGTCCAGCAGTCTTGGGAATCCCAGGAAAGAAAGAGAAGGTAATGTTAGGGGAATTTGTACAAAAAAGACCCTTACAGAGAACTGGTAGGGAACAGCGAAAGTGTTTTTCATGTGGAGAGAAAGGTCACATAAAGAGGGATTGTAGAGCCAAAGTAGTGCTAGTGACCACCCAATCCCAGGAGGTTGGGGAGGGATTTTTACTAGCCGTGACAGTTAATAATATCCCGGTTGAAGCGCTCCTAGATTCCGGCGCCGACCAATCAATGGTTTCTGAAAGATTGTGGAGGGAGATTGAAACTCAGAGGGAGGATTCCTTGAACCATCCTGAGAGAAAGATAAGAATAAGATGTGTACATGGAGCTGCTTCAGCGTATCCACTACACACAGTTACCGTGGAAGGTTTAGGCTTAAGGAAAAAAATCCCAGTGGCAGTAGTACCTAGACTACTACATTCATTGGTTTTAGGTAGGGACTGACCTCAGTTCAGGAAGGGCCTAGTTAAAGGACTAGCAGCCATAACTGAAGCAGAAACCCAAAAGCCAGCAAAGATAGGAAAGGGACCCGTAGGAGGTGAAATAAAGGGAGGACAGGGGACATCCTCTCAGAGGGAAAAATCTAGGGGGAGGATAGTACCTGCCCCTCTGTTTGAAAAATGACGGGCGAAGCCAGGTATGGAAAGAACCCTTAACCAGAACCCTCCTAATAAGACAAAGTTTCTCTTAAAATGTTGTCGTCTCACCCCAAATGCTCAGATTCCCAAGAGAGCCTCAGAGCAAGCGGCAGGCTTTGATATCTATAGTGCTGAGGATACTGTTATCCCAGGTCAGGGGCGAGCCTTGGTAGAAACAGGCATACAGCTCGAGATACCGCCCGGATGTTACGGCCGGATCGCTCCGCGTTCTGGTTTAGTGGTGAAGGACTGTATTGACGTAGGCGCTGGGGTAGTGGACCCTGATTTTAGGGGAGCCATAAAAGTCTTATTGCTAAACGTTTCTAAAGACTTTAAAGTAACCACGGGTGACAGAATAGCCCAGCTTATTCTGGAAAGAGTTGGGTTTCCACCCGTAGAGGAGGTTACAGAGTTGAGCACTACCATAAGGGGGTCAGGTGGGTTTGGATCCACAGGACAGGCCATAATGACGGGCCTGACAGCCACTAATGAGGAGGAAAAGGGGGAGGTAGACCTTGGTCCTCAGTTGGCTGAGTGTAAGGCCAAGCCACTTCCTAGGCTAGGGGAGGAGCTCTCTTGTCATCAGCAGCAAGCCCTGCTGGAAATGTTAAAGAAGTTTCCGGACATTTTAACCCCTATGCCCGGAGAGACCCGACTGGTCGCTCACGAAATAGTAACCCCACAAGGCGAAGTCGTCAGGCAAAGGCCATATAGGCTACCAGAAGCGAAGCGGAAAGAGGTAATTCGACAGGTGCAGGAAATGCTACACATGGGCATTATTGAGGAGTCAGTAAGCCCGTGGAATAGCCCCGTAGTGATGGTCCCGAAGCCCGATGGAACGATACGATTCTGTATCGATTTCCGTAAAGTGAATGCCATCTCTAGCTTCGATACGTATCCCTTACCTAGGATAGAGGAATTATTGGACCAACTAGGGCAAGCCACCTATCTCACCACACTAGATATGACCAAGGGGTATTGGCCGATTCCCCTCACTAGGGAATCTCGTCCAAAAACAGCCTTCAGCACACCCCTTGGTCTATATCAATTCCGCCGAATTCCTTTTGGGTTGCACGGGACAGCGGCAACCTGTCAAAGGTTAATAGATATTGTCTTACGCTCTCATCGCCCCTACGCTATGGCTTATATGGATGATGTAATTATTCATAGCGACAATTGGGACCTCCACCTAGAGCATGTACGTGCAGTGCTGGAGGATATGAGGAAAGCGGGAATTACCTTAAACCCAGCCAAATGTCTATTTGGAGGGAGGGAGGTAAAGTATTTGGGACATCTAGTAGGGCGAGGGGTGGTGAAACCCCTATTGGATAAAGTAAGGAGTGTGAGGGACTTTCCACAGCCGTTGACCAAAAAGCAGGTCCGTAGCTTTTTAGGTTTAATAGGCTATTATAGAAGATTCCTACCACATTTCGCAACAGAAAGTGCGCCCCTTACTGATATGTTAAAAAAAAATGCACCCAACCAGGTTCAATGGTCCCCGAGGGCCGAGAATGCCTTCAGACGCTTAAAAGAGCAGTTATGTGCGGCCCTGATTTTAAGGGGGGTAGACTTTAATAAAACCTTTATACTTCAGACGGATGCATCAGATACCGGGCTAGGTGCTATCCTATCGCAAAAACAGGAAGGGGTAGAGCACCCTCTGATGTTTTTAAGTAGGAAGCTAGTGCCTGCAGAACAAAAATACTCTACAATAGAGAGGGAGTGCCTGGCCATCCGTTGGGCAATAGACGCCCTTAGGTTTTATTTAACTGGCCGCAGGTTTATCTTAGTGACAGACCACGCACCCCTAAAATGGTTATCTAGTATGAAGGATCATAACCCACGCCTCACTAGGTGGTACATGGCCCTACAGGCCTACGAATTCCGAGTAGAACACAGGCCAGGTAAACTACATGTGAACGCGGATGCCCTTTCTAGAATTCCGTGCTGTTCTGGAAATGGCCAGCCAGCCCGGAATATCTTAAGTGGGGGGTTATGTGATGGTGCAGAGAGGTTAAGCACTAGAAACAGGAGGTTGAAACAGTTTCTTTCCCCTGAAGCAGACAGCAGTACAGACAAGGAAAGGGTTAAACCTCCAACTCAGAGAAACTCTATGCTTAGAAAGATAGAGAGAGAGCCACACCTCGGCTCCATGACAACCAAGGGAGCTGACGTGAGAGGCAAGGGGGCGGAGTCAAAGCCCATAGGACAGCCCCAAACACTTAAGCAGGAAGTAACAGTTCCAAAGGAGGAGGTGCTGGGGAACAGCGGAGAGACTGAGAGAGAGTCCGAGAGCAGGAACAGGAAGGAGACGTTCCAGGAGAGGTGCTGGGATAAACCTCTGGGAAAGCATCTTGAGAGAGAGAGGAATTATCACTGGACAAGCAGCAGAGAGAAGGAGGAGAGAAGAACCTTTAAACCTCAAAGGGAAAGGTTGGAAACCTTATCTAGGAGAGAGAGAAGTTCTTCTGAGGACTCTTCCGTTGAAGCTGTGCACACAGGTGGGAGCTTAGGCAGAAACAGAGTTCCGTTTAAAAAGCTGTCCAAACATTCCCAAGGCAGGCAACGTATCTGTAGCTCAAGTTCTGAAAGGAGCACAGGTGCTTTGAAGCAGTCAGCTGATTGTGTGCTGCAGAGACAGGAGTTGGAAACAAACCCTGTTGAGCAGTTTGCCACGAGGGAATCCGTGAAGCAGTTTGGGGACAAATGTTTTCCTTATGCCCAGCCAGTGAAAGCTAGAAGTACCAGGAAAAGGTGAGCCCTTTAGATTCCCTTAAAGCTGTGTTAAAGGAGTCTGGTATTTTAAATTCCTCCACCCTACCTCCAAGTAAGAAGAACTTTAGCTGGAAACAGCTTAGCACTTTATTAGAGCAATGGAAGCCTGTTGATCTGGAAGCCCCTGTAAATAAACAGGATATATCAGAGTCAGACGAGGAACCTATGCAAACGGAGGAAGCTTTGATAGGATCTGAATACTCTGACATGAAAACAGATTGCGCTTATTGCCATAAAGAGTGAGAGCTGTGTAACCTTGTGCTGTTGAGCAGTACTGAACAAAGCCTGACTAATTGCAAGGGAGCTTTTACTCTGAGAGAGGCTGAGAGCTGCCAAAGTGTAAAACTCAGTCTATTAAGCAGCTGTGAAAGAGGAGTACACTACGGTTGTGTTATCTGTTATATGAAGCTGTTTATGAAGACACTGTTGATAATAGGAAAAGCATTTAATGTTTGAAGCTGAAAGAAGTTTGGTTATTCTGTTGGAACGGACTTGCCTGAGAGTTATCAGGAGGACTGTGTTATACCACGTAACTTCATTTTGGTTGGGAGAAGCATCCATTTATTTCTGTTTAAAGGGGTAGTAGATATCAATTCCTGTGCAACAATAAACTTATTGTTACCCCAAAAACCTTGGCTGTATTCGTCTTGGCTCACAACTACAAGGAACATAGACCACAGCACACACAAGGGATATAAATTTATGGTCACGTCCACTTCTACCAGGCGACCGCCTACCCATACAAGAAGAGGGCGTGACAGTACACACATGTCCTCATCCATCCATCTCACAGAAGATTCCTATGTTTTCTTTTCCAAGAAAAACATTACCAATACAGAGTGCTTCCTTTTGGTCTGGCCTCTGCTCCGAGAGTGTTCACCAAATGCATGGCAATAGTTGCTGCATTTCTACGCACTCTGGGAATATTTGTCTTCCCATACCTGGACGACTGGCTCATCCGAGCTCCATCTCAGTCAGAGGCCCAGATTTCCCTGGACCGCACAAGGTGCATTCTGCAGTATCTGGGACTTGTGGTAAACCTCCCAAAGTCCCAGCTCACCCCTACTCAGTCCCTGGAATTCATAGGGGCCTGGTTGGATACCACCACTGCAAGGGCCTACCTTCCTCAGGCCCGTTGCCAACGTCTAGTGCAGTTAGCCTCCCAGATTCAGTCAAAGAACCACTTAACTGCCCGGGAGATGCTACAACTGCTAGGCCACATGGCTTCCACAGTGCATGTGGTACCCTATGCTCGCCTACACATGAGAGCAGCTCAATGGACTTTGTCCACCCAGTGGACTCAAGCTTCAGGAGCTCTCTCAGACCAAATAGCAACCTCCAAACGTCTCTTTTGGTCTCTCCAATGGTGGATGTCCACTCAAAATCTGTTGCTGGGGTCCCCCTTCCAACAGTTGTTGCCCCAAGCAACCCTCACAACAGATGCCTCCCAAACAGGTTGGGGAGCTCATCTACAAGACCTCTCCACTCAAGGCACTTGGTCCCCACAGGAGACCTCTCTTCATATCAACCACTTGGAACTTCGAGCAGTTTTTCTAGCTCTCAAGGTCTTTCATACCCTCCTCAGATACAAGACAGTCCTCATTCATACGGACAATCAAGTAGCCATGTTTTCCATAAACAAGCAAGGAGGAACTGGCTCTCTGTCGCTTTGCAACGAAGCTTTAAGATTATGGGCCTTCGCCAGAGAGCATCAAATCCATCTCCTGGCAGTATACCTCCCAGGAATCCAAAACTCTTGGGCAGACAGACTCAGTCGAGTTCTGCTTCCACACGAATGGTCCCTGCATATGGATCAGGTACTCAGAATCTTCCAAGAATGGGGAACCCCGGACATAGACCTCTTTGCAAGTCCGTGGAATGCCAAACTTCCCCGGTTCTGTTCCAGAATTCCGTGTCAGGGAGTTCAGGCCAAGGATGCCTTCCTCCTTCATTGGGGTCAGGGCTTCCTGTATGCCTTTCCACCCATTCCCTTGATTCCCAAGACTCTATTCAAACTCCAGAGGGATCAAGGATCTATGATCCTCATAGCTCCACGCTGGCCACGCCAAGTGTGGTACCCTCTACTTCTGCATCTCTCCCAAGCCCCCTCCCTGGACTTGGGAGCTGCTCCAGACCTTCTGTCCCAGGAGGAAGGGACTTTGTGGCACCCAAACCCCAAGTCCCTTCACCTCAGAGCTTGGTTATTGAAGGCCTAGACCTTCAAGGCTTGAATCTTTCTCAGCAAGTGAAGGATATCCTCCATGCTTCCAGAAAACCTTCCACCAGGCGTTCCTATGCTTTTAAGTGGAAAAGATTTTCCATTTTGTGTGCTGAAAAGGGTCTTGACCCTCTAGCACTACCTTTAACTTCTCTGTTAGACTATCTCCTGCATCTTTCCAATGCAGGACTTAAGACAAATTCAGTAAGAGTCCATTTGAGTGCTATTGCAGCGTCCCTTAAGCCCATCAATGGACAACCTATCTCCTCTCATCCTCTCATTGCAAGATTCATGAGAGGCCTAACTTTAACTAAACCTCCCATTAGGCCTCCTCCGGTGGCATGGGACTTAAATTTGGTTCTTGGTCAGCTTATGAAGCCACCTTTTGAGCCCTTAGCCACTACCTCCTTGAAATTTCTTTCCTGGAAGGTTATTTTCCTCATTGCAGTCACTTCTGCTCGCTGCATCAGTGAACTGCAGGCCTTAGTGGCTAATCCGCCTTATACAAGGTTCCATCATGACAAGGTAGTCCTTAGGACAAATCCACACTTTATGCCTAAAGTGGTCTCACCTTTTCATCTTAATCAGGAGGTGTATTTACCTGTCTTTTTTCCAGCTCCTCATGCATCTAGTGCAGAGAGGAATCTTCATACTCTAGATTGTAAAAGAGCTCTTGCTTTTTACTTACAAAGGACACAGCAACATAGAAAGTCTTTTCAGCTTTTTGTTGCTTTTGATCCTTCTCATTTGGGACTTCCAGTCTCTAAGAGAACACTGTCCAATTGGATTGCTCAGTGTATTTCTTTCGCCTACCAGAGTAAGAACCTTTCTCTGGAGAGCCATGTCACAGCTCATAATGTGAGGGCCATGGCCACCTCTATGGCTCATCTAAATTCTGTGTCCATCGACCAGATCTGTCGAGCAGCCACCTGGGCCTCGGTTCATACCTTCACAGCTCATTACTGCTTGGACAAGGACTCCCGCTGGGATGCCTTGTTTGGTCAGGCTGTTCTCAAACACCTGTTCCATTCTTAAACAACTCCTACCCTCCTTCCCTGGAAGGATGCCTGAGATCCATAGGAGGACGTAGAACCCTTCCCAGGGTCTCATATCCTTGGGGATCTCCCAGGCATCTTAGCTAGGGAGTCCCCATATGTGAAGACTCATTCCTGCTTGTTCCTGGAGATAGCACAGTTACTTACCTGTAACAGGTGATCTCTGGGAACAGCAGGAATAAGTCTTCACAACCCTCCCACCTCCCCTAGGAGTTGTACCTCTTTTCTGTCTTTCCTTTCCTCTCTCTCTCTATTGTCTCAGCTTTAAACTTGAACTGAGGAGAGCTGGTTAGGAAAGGCGGGAAGGCAGCGCGCAGGCGCTGTGGGATGCTCCCAAAAGCTTTCCTTTTTGTGAAGCTGTGGAGCGTTCCCGCGCAGGCTCCGTCGGTACTGACATACCCATATGTGAGGACTAATTCCTGCTGTTCCCAGAGATCACCTGTTACAGGTAAGTAACTGTGCTTTACTCATAGATCACTAACCAGTCAGAGGCTCAATATCAGCGCCTGTTCTCAGAACTGCTGCAGAGAATCGGGAACCTGGATTATAATTATATTAAAGGTGCTACGTTACAGCACCTGCTGAGAAACTGAAGTTCTTCCCCTTGGCTTTGCGGTAAAGCTAAAGCCGTCAAGATACCCAGCTCCAGGATCGAGACCCCATGCCAGTCCTGGTTTTAAATTTGCATTGCAATACAGCATGGCATATGTAGTCCCTGATTTATCCATTGGAATCAATGCATCAGGATGAGATTATCAGAAATACAGGACTGTCTTACAATCTCACTCCTGGAAATGGGTATCTTGGCAACTCTGTGCAGCCCTTCTATGTTCCATAGCACATGTAAGCTTCCTGTTACTACTCTGTTCAGCTTGGATTCAGGATTCATGACTGCTTGAATGTGTGCTCTGAGAGATGTGCCCTTAATGAATCATGCAGGTCCTCTTTTAATAGCATGAAATTGCATTTTCATAGTTTAATAGCACAACTATGAGAACACTGCCATTAATCTTTCCTTGTCAGGAAGCTTTACCTGCTAGACTGCAGATAAAACAGTCTGGCCCCAGTCTGTCTGCTCTACAGAGGTAGGAACTAGGGTCATAGCCCCGCTAATGTCAAAATCCTCTGCCCCCACTCCCCAAGTAGATTATTCTATCTAGAGAAAGTTTCAGGAAAAAAGACAGGAGATATTGGGAGGAATTTAATGTGGACAAGTGCAAAGTTATGCACCTAGGAAAGAACAACCCAAATTATGGTTACACGATGCAAGGTTCCACATTGGGAACCACCACCCAGAAAAAAGATTTAGGCTTCATTGTAGATAATACATTGAAACCCTCTGCCCAATGTGCAGCGGCAGCTAAGAAAGCAAATAGAATACTAGGAATCATAAGGAAAGGAATGGAGAATAAAACAAAAGATATTATAATGCCTCTGTATCGTTCCATGGTGAGACTGCACCTTGAATATTGTGTGCAATTCTGGTCGCCGTATCTTAAAAAGGATATAGCTGAATTAGAAAAGGTACAGAGAAGATATGCCAGACTTACATCAAGCTTGGGTGTTGTTGAAAAATACTATCTTGGAAGCCCAGATCAGCTGTATTCCACGCTTTAAGAAAAGTGGAAGGAAGTCCAAAAAACTGCCAGCATGGTTTAAAGGTGAGGTCAGAGAGGCTGTTGTTGCCAAAAAAGCATCTTTCAGGAAATGGAAAAAAGAGCCAAACGACGAAACCTGGAAACAGCACAAGCACTGGCAGGTCAAATGCAAGGCATTGATAAAGCAGGCAAAGGGAGAATTTGAGAAGAAGCTTGCTGCGGAAGCAAAAACACGAAATAAAGATTTTTTCAAGTACATTCGTAGCAAAAAACCTGTGAGAGAGTCAGTTGATCCATTAGATGATAGAGGAGTTAAAGGGGCACTAAGAGGTGACAAGGCAATAGCGGAGAGACTGAATGAATTCTTTGCTTCGGTCTTTACTGAGGAAGATGTAGGGATGTTACCCATGACTGAAGTGGTATTTAAAGGTGCGGAAGAATTGAAGGAAATATCGATACATCGCGAAGATGTATTCCAACTATTAGATAAACTGAAGAGTAGCAAATCACCTGGGCCAGATGGTATACATCCAAGGGTGTTAAAAGAACTGAAATATGAGATTGCAGATCTGCTATTAGTAATCTGTGAACTATCATTAAAATCATCTCTAATACCTGAAGATTGGAGGATCGCCAATGTAACACCAATTTTTAAAAAGGGTTCGAGGGGTGATCTGGGAAACTACAGACCGGTGAGCCTCACGTCAGTACCGGGAAAAATGGTAGAAACCATCATAAAGAATAAAATTACTCAGCATGTAGATAGTCATGGCCTAATGGGAGACAGCCAACATGGCTTTAGACAAGGAAGATCTTGTCTTACTAATCTGTTATGTTTTTTTGAAAGTGTGAATAAACAGGTGGACAAAGGTGAATCGGTTGATATAGTGTATCTAGACTTTCAGAAAGCCTTTGACAAGGTCCCTCATCAGAGACTTTTGGCAAAACTAAAGAGTCATGGGATAGGAGGCAGTGCATTAACTGTGGATCAGGAACTGGTTAAAAGATAGAAAGCAGAGGGTTGTTCTAAATGGCCAATTTTCCCAATGAAGAAAGGTGAATAGTGGTGTACCCCAGGGATCTGTGCTGGGTCCGCTTCTTTTTGACATATTCATAAATGACCTGGAAAGAGGAATAACGAGTGAGGTTATCAAATTTGCAGATGACACAAAACTATTTAAAGTTGTTAAAACCCAAGAGGATTGTGGAAAATTGCAAGAGGATCTTGATAAATTGGAAGACTGGGCATCAAAATGGCAGATGAAATTTAATGTGGACAAGTGCAAAGTTATGCACCTAGGGAAGAACAACCCAAACTATGGTTACACAATGCAAGGTTCCACATTAGGAACCACCACGCAGGAAAAAGATTTAGGCGTCATTGTGGATAACATATTAAAACCCTCAGCCCAGTGTGCAGCAGCAGCCAAGAGAGCAAATAGAATGCTAGGTATCATAAGGAAAGGAATGGAAAATAAAACAAGATATTATAATGCCTCTATACCGTTCCATGGTGAGACCACACCTTGAATATTGTGTGCAATTCTGGTCGCCGTATCTTAAAAAAGGATATAGCATTATTAGAAAAGGTTCAGAGAAGAGCCACCAAAATGGTAAAGGGGATTGAAGGATACTCCTATGAAGAAAGGCTAAAAAGGTTAGGGCTCTTTAACCTGGAAAAGAGACGTCTGAGGGGAGATATGATAGAAGTCTATAAATTAATGAATAGAGTGGAACAGGTAAACGTAGATCGATTGTTTATGTTATCAGAATATAGAAAGACTAGGGGACATACAATGAAGTTACAGGGTAAACTATTTAAGACTAATAAAAGAAAATATTTTTTCACTCAACGTGTAATCAAACCCTGGAATTTGTTACTGGAGGATGTAGTAAAGGCTGTTAATGTAGCTGGGTTTAAAAAAGGTTTGGACAAGTTCCTGGAGGAAAGGTCCATAAACCATTATTAAGAAGGGACCCAGGATATCAATGCTTGACCCAGTACAAGCATTGCAGAACCTGTGTCTTTTGGGGAAACTGCTAGGTACGTATGACCTAGATTGGCCACTGTTGGAAACAGGATACTGGGCTTGATGGACCTTGGTCTGACCCAGTATGGCATATCTTATGTTCTTATGTTCTTATGAAGAGCCACCAAAATGGTAAAGGGGATGGAACGATACCCCTATGAAGAATAGCTTAAAAGGTTAGGGCTCTTCAACTTGGAAAAGAGACAGCTGAGGGGAGATATGATAGAGGTCTATAAATTAATAAATGGAGTGGAACGGGTTAACATAGATCAGTTGTCTACGCCATCAAAAAGTAGAAAGAGTAGAGGACACACAATGAAGCTACAATGTAACCCATTTAAGACTAATAAGAGAAATATTTTTTTACTCAATGCGTAATTAAACTTGAATTCATTACCAGAGGATGTAGTAAAAGCTGTTAGTGTAGCTCGGTTTAAAAAAGATTTGGACAAGTTCCTGGAGGAAAGGTCCATAAACTATTATTAAAGAGGACCCATGAAATCCACTGCTTATCCCAGCATGAGCATTGTGGAACCTGTGTGCCTTTTGGGAACCTGCCAGGTACTTGTGACCTGAATTGGCCACTGTTGGAAACAGAATACTGGGCTTGATGGGCCTTGGTGTGACCCAGTATGGCATTTCTCATGTTCTTATAACAATACGTCACATCACAAATGTTATTAAGCATGCAGTGACCTAGTTATGTGCTATGCATGTGCAGAGTGTAGTGTCGCTACAGCCAGGGCCGTACCGAGTGTAAATTGCGCCCTGTGCGACTTGCACATCGGGCGCGCCCCCCCCCCCCCCACAGCGGGAGAGAAGAGGCACGCCCAATGTGCAAGTCGCCAGCATGCTAAGCAGATCTGTCCCACAGATCTGCTTAGCATGTCGGCGAGAAGACTTAAGGGGCGCATTTTAGCTGTCTTCTGTTGCCTGCCGCATCTGAGAGAAGAAAAAGTGGCAGCGGCAGGCAACGGCAGACAGCTAAAATGCGCCCCTTAATCCTTTGCGCCCTGTGCGGCCACACCGCTCGCACAGGGCTAGGTACGGGCCTGGCTACAGCACACCTGTACTTTTTTTAATCATGTCAGATTTACGATGAGTGAAAAAATTGAACAGTGAATTTGCATTAAATTCTGCTAGAAACTTGGAGATTTTTATTTATTTTTATTATAGTTTCTTATATACCGCGCTATTCGGTATCAGTGCGGTTTACATCACAACACAACGACCATAACAACAAGCTGTCTGGTTTTACATCGAACAGGAGTACAAACTTGGACAACAGGGTTAACTATATACATAAGCTATTTACACTGCAAGGATAGGTAAAAATCAGATACTGAATGTAAGAGCCTTTCTAGAGTGGGTCATTTCTTGAGAGGGATATCTAGGTTCAATTGCTGGTTGGGTAGTATTGGAGGAAAAGGTGGGATTTGAGTGCCTTCCTGAACTGATATAGGTTGGCGATGGCCCTAATGTCAGGGGGTAGAGGCATTCCAGCATTTGGGGACATAGAAACTGAATGCCCTGTTTGTGGTTGTCTTGTTGCACTTTGTCGATGCCTTTGGGGTTACTAGCAAGTTTACGGCTGTTGCTCTTCTGGATCTGTTGGGGGGGACAATGTGAATAAGATGTGTGAGTGAGGAGGATGAGATACCTTTGATTGCCTTGAATGCTAAGAGTAGGGTTTTGAAGGTGATCCTCCCATGGATAGGTAGCCAGTGAAGCTGTTTGAGAATTGGAGTCACGTGATCGCTTCTGGATGCTCTGTAAAGGACCCTAGCTGCGGCATTCATGGCCAACTGTAAGGGGGTTAGTGTGGATTGGGGGAGACCTTGTAAGATGGCATTTGCAAAGTCAAAGTGTGGCAGGATTAACGCTTGATATATGGTCCGGAAATTGTCTGGGTCCAACAGGGAGCGTAGGTGCTTGAGTGAACGGATTTTAAAATAAACGGCTTTGACTATGTTGCTTATGTGGTGTTTCATATCTAGACGTTGGTCCAACGTAACTCCAAGGTAATTTATTGCTTCTTTAGTTTGTAAGTCAGTTTCCTTGACACTGACGTGGGATGGGGGAGTAAAGTTGGGGTCTCTGGTGATGAAAAGCACCTCTGTTTTTTTATGTTGAATGCGTAGGTTCTGTGATTGGAGCCACGTTGAAACCGCATTGAAGCAGTCTATAATCGGGGCCAGATCCATGTGAGCTGTGGAGAATGGCATGTATAAGAGAATGTCATCTGCATATATCAAACATTTCACCTTGAATGATCTTATGATGTTGCAGATGGGCTGCATGTAAATATTGAAAAGTAAGGAGGATAACGAGGAGCCTTGAGGTACCCCTTGCTTTTGATGGAAATGTTTTGACTCTTCTGATCCAGACTTCACATATTGCCATCTACCATCCAGATAAGATTTACACCATCCTAGTGCATTGTTGCAGACGCCCTTCTCTTTCAGTCTTCCGAGGAGAATTTCGTGACTCACGGAGTCGAAGGCCGTGGCGATGTCTAGGAAGATGAGCACAAAACCTTGTCGGATGTTGTCAATTCCTGCGATGATATCATTGAATAGACTAGTGAGAAGTGTCTCGACCCCATGATGTTCCCTGAACCCATGTTGGCAGCTGTCTAAGGGAGCATCGGCATCTATGTGATCTTGAATTTGCCGTTGTGCCTCTTTCTCAATTATTTTGGCTAAGAGAGGGATACTGGCTATTGGCCGGTAAGAATCAACTCTTTGGGGGTCAAGTTTGGGGTTTTTCAATAGTGGCCTAATGGAAGTCTGCTTGAGTGTTGTGGGAAAATATCCTGTAGTGAAGGAGAGCTTCATTATATTCGCGATGACAGGGCTGAACACACCACGTAGCTCCTTAATCCAAAAAGCCGGACATGGGTCAGTCTGTGCAGTGGAGGTGTTGAGAGATGCTATGGTGTCCTCGATACATTTAGTGGATGGTGTGGAAAATATGTTCAGTTGGGATAGGCCCATAGGTTCATGAAATGGGACTGCTGAAACCTTGTTGGTTTGCACGATCTTGGATTGCAGGTAATCAGCGAATTTTTGCGGGTGAATCTCACTTGGTTTTTCGGGAGATGGTTCCTTTGAGAGGGATTTGACCAAGTTGAAGAGGTCACGTGGTTTATTCAGAGATCTTTTTAGGGTGTCAGTGTGATATTGTCTCATTTTGGTTGTGATTGTTTCTCGGTGCATTGCCAGGTGGGTTTGGTATGTGGTTTGATCTTCAGTTGAGCGCGATCGGCGCCATTGGCGTTCAAGTCTACGTAGTTGAGAAAGAGATGATCGCAGCTCAGGGGAGAACCATGGGGCAGAGCTTCTTTTTGTCCTTGCTGTATTCTTAGGGTTCGGGTGTTGTGAGATGGCAAGCAGGCTGGAGTTCCAGTAAGAGATTAGCTCATCAAGGTCCGGCGTGGTTTTGTTGAGGAGTGGTGGGGTTTCGGCAAGGATGTGTTCCCTGTCGAAGGGGCGAAAGCTTCTTGTGGTAGTTCGTGAGGTGTTGTTCGTAGATCGGCTTCTGTTCAGCTGGTCATTGTTGATGGGTATCTGGATGATGATCAATTTGTGGTCAGACCAGGGTACATCCACGACTGATATTGGGGGATTGTGGTTTTGGTCAATGACTGGCTGCGGAACAAATACCATGTCAAGAATATTCCCCTTTGTATGTGTGGGTTCATTGATGATTTTTTTGAGTCCCAGGTCTTCCATTGCATCAAGGAATGCATTTGCATGGCTTTGGGGTAAAGATGGGAGATTGAAGTCGCCCATTATCCAATTTGGTTTATTGGGAGTGAGGGTGTTGGCTGCAAGGTCAATAATGGTTGGAAGGTCATCTGGAGAAGTAGACGGTGTTCTATATAACAGGTTGAGGGAGCATTGTTGGTTTGCAATGGAGAGGATGTCCAGGCTGTTTGTGCTAGAGGAGTCCGAAATGTGGAAGTTGAGGTCTGATTTGGAGATTATAAGCACCCCTCCTCCTTTTTTGGTTTCACGATGTCTCGTATGTATGGAGAAATTGGGGGGTAGTAGTTGGTTGAGGAGGACGTTGTCTTCTGATGATAGCCATGTTTCCGTGATCATAAGTATCTCAAGGTCATAAGAGGAGATTGTGTCTAGGACAACAGGCCATTTTTTGCGAATGGAACACGCGTTAATGATGGCACATTTTAGGGGTCGGCATCTCAAAGGTTTTTCCTGGATGGGTGTCTTGGATAGCTGGAGTGCTACATGTATCAGGTGGGAGTGGCGCGTGTAAGCGTCACTTCCTGGGTTGGAGTATGGGGGACCATTCCATCTTTTTCCATGGCTATTCAGGACTGGTATCTTGCCATGTGGCATGTAAAGGGCCTGGGAGGTTCCAAGCCAGTGAGTAAGGAGGTAAAAGCTAAGAATGACAGCGACCTGGAGGGTCATTCTGAGGGTTTGGGATTGTGTGTGATACACTGTAGTTATGAAGTAGTGAGGTGCAGTACTGGGGTAGTACAATACAGTTATGAGACACAGTACAGTGATGAGATTCTTCAGTACAGAGTTATTATACGAGAATACAGAATTGAGCAGGTACAGATTACATGCTAAGATGTTGACTATATTTAAAGAGATGGTGCAATACTGAGATGATACAGTAATAAACTGTGAAGCTAGCAGATTATTTTGTATCTTAAATTGGCAAAATTGCAATACTGAGGTGGTACTATAATAAACTATGATGCTAGCAGGTTACATTGTATGTCAAACTGGCCTAACAATAGTCCATCGAATGGGCTGCTTTGTTTAGTACTTTTTCAATGAGAGCTTGGCAGATTAGACGGACTAGTGTATCTTATGTAGTGTAGGGTTCAAGAATACAGACCGGCGTTGCTGTTTGTAGCTGGATGGATTTGCTGTTGGAGTATGCCGTCTAGAGCTGGATGGGATGCAGCGGTTTTCTGGTGCCCCTCCTCTTGGTCCCCGCAGGTGCGGGCCCGCCCGATGGCGTGAAGACTTTTAAAATGTCCGGGTCTGCCCCGATTGGGCAGCGATACGCCAGGCCCCTCCCGCTTCGGTGGCTCGATCCCCGGGAAGGGGAAAGCTGCTGGTGGTGGCGGGGGCTTGAAAGGGCCGGCGCCCGATGGCGCGAAGACTTTTAAAATGTCCGGGTCTTAATGTAAAGAGATTAATGTAAAGAGACTTATGACAAGTTACAGCAAGTGTATGGCAAGGAATACATGAGTCATGCTTGAGTTTATGATTATTACAAACATTTCCAAGAAGGCCAGCAAAGTGTTGACAGTGATGAACATTCTGGAAGGCCATCCACGAGCAGGAATAAAGACAAAGTTAAGCAGTGTGTGCACAATACGCTCAAATCGTTGATTGACTATCAGGGAACTTGTGAAGACATGGACATCAGTTTTGGGACGGGTTGGTACAGTCCATTCTTACTGTCGATTTGGGGATGAGATGTGTGTCTGCAAAATTTCTGCCAAAACTCCTGTCCCTTGACCAAAAAGAAGATCAACTGTCTGAGGCCAGGGAGTTGTTGGAATACATTGAAAATTACTCAGATTTCATCAAGAAGATTATTACTGGTGATGAATCATGGGTTTACGGTTTTGACCTGAAAACTAAAGCTCAATTCTCACAATGGAAGACTCCAGACTCTCTCAGACCCAAGAAAGCCCGCCAGGTGAGGAGCAATGTCAAGGTCATTCTCACAGTTTTCTTCGATTACGAGGGTATTGTTCATCATGAGCATGCTCCAAAAATACCATACCATCAATCAGGAATACTACTTCCAAGTTCTGACTCGTTTGAGAGATGCAGTTCGTCATAAGAGGCGAGAGTTGCACAAGAATGGTGAATGGTTGCTCATGCATCGCATCTTGTCCAGCAGTTCTTGGCCAAACTTCAAATCGAGCAAGTCTGTCAGCCTCCGAACTCACCTGACCTCGCATCCTGTGACTTTTTCTTGTTTCCAACACTGAAATTACCACTGAAAGGAAGGAAATTTGATGATTTGGAGACCATTAAGTAAAATTTGACACAGCAGCTTCACAGCATAATGAAAGAGGAATTTCAAAATTGTTGCCAACAGTGGCAGGAATCCTGGAGAAAGTGTAATTTAGAAACATAGGCCATGTGGTCTTTTTCTGCCGTCATGTTTCTATCTAGTCTGCCTTTCTGTATCTACTACAATAGTCCCTTTTTATCTTGAGAGATTCTCTGTGTTTCTCCCATGCTTTTATGAATTCAGATACTGTGCTTGTGTCCACCACCTCTGCTGGGAGACTATTCCACACATCTACCAATCTTTCCGTAAAGAAATATTTCTGCATATTATTCAAGAGTCTATCCCCTTTCACTCTTATCCTATGTCCCCTCACAGCAGAGCTTGCTTTCAATTGAAAGAGACCTTCCTGTGCATTTATACCATGGAGATATTTAAATGTCTCTATAATATTGCCCCTGTTTTATCTGAAGGGGACTACTTTGAAGGAGATTGAGTACAATAACTCAGTGTTATATTTCTTGTGTTATTGTACAAGTCTTGATATTTTTTAATCACACCTCATATGTAACTTAGCTATCTACTCACACACATGCATGCACACACACATACACTCAGAAGTCCTATGCAACCACATACAATCCACCACGGATGTCTGCTTCTCTGATAGTATCTCATGCCCAAATAGTGATAGTCCTGATTCCTCTCAGCCACTTCTGCTGATTACCTTCCCCTACTCAGACAATCTCTGTGCCTTCCTCTATCCCCCACTGGGTACCTACATAAGAACATAAGATATGCCATACTGGGTCAGACCAAGGTCCATCAAGCCCAGTATCCTGTTTCCAACAGTGGCCAATCCAGGTCACAAGTACCTGGCAGTTTCCCAAAAAGACACACAGGTACCACAATGTTTGTACTGGGGCAAGCAGTGGATTTTCCAAGTCCTCTTTAATAATGGTTTTTGGACCTTTCCTCCAGGAACTTGTTCAAACCTTTTTTAAATCCATCTACACTAACAGCTTTTACCACATCCTCTGGTAACAAATTCCAGAGTTTTATTATGTGTTGAGTGAAAAAAATATTTTCTTTTATTAGTCTTATATGGGTTACACTGTAGCTTCATTGCATGTCCCCTAGTCTTGACTTTTGGATGATGTAAACAGATCTACCTTTACCATTTTGGTGGCTGCACCTTTTCGAATTCCGCTATATCCTTTTAAGATATGGCAACCGGAATTGCACACAATGTTCAAGGTTCACCATGGAACAACACAGAGGCTTTATAATATCCTTGGTTTTATTCTCCATTCCTTTCCTTATGATTTCTAGCATTCTATTTGCCTTCTTGGCCAGAACTGCAGCCACGATGACACCTAAACCTTTTTTCCTGGGTGGTGGTTCCTAATGTGAACCTTGTATCATGTAACCATAGTTTGGGTTGTTCTTTCCTAGGTGCATGACCTTGCACTTGTCCACATTAAATTTCATCTGCCATTTGAATGTCTAGGTAGTCCTGATTCCTCCCAATACCTCCTGTGATTTTTCCTAAAACTTCCTCTAGATAGAATATTCTACTTGGGGAGTGGGGGGCAGAGGATTTTGACATTAGCGGGGCTATGTCCCTAGCTCCTTCCTCTGTAGAGCAGCCAGACTGGGTGGTGGTTTCTAAGGTGGAACCTTGCATCGTGTAACCAAAGTTTGAATTGTTCTTTCCTAGGTGCATAACTTTGCACTTCTTCACATTAAATTTCATCAGCCATTTGGATGCCCAGTCTTCCAATTTATCAATGTTCTCTTGCAATTTTTCACAATCCTCTTGGGTTTTAACAACCTTGAATAATTTTGAATAATTTTGTGTCATTTCTAGGTCATTTATATAGATACACAACAAGTGTTAATACTTTTTGATCACATCTTGTATCTTGCTTGGAGTGGAGGAAGTTAGCGCATTAGCTTGGGAACCTAGAGATCAGGATTCAATTCCTACTAGCACTCCTTGTGGCCTTGGGCAAGTCACTTAACCCTTCATTGCCTCAAAGGAATGCAAGTTATCAATGTTCCTTTTTAATGTATTTATTTAAAATATTTTTATACCGCAGCACTCCCAATTACACATTGGATTCGTGCAGTTTACAAAAAGCATCATTAATCCATTACAGAAAATTACTCAGAGAATAACCTTCAATTTCTTTTGGAACACTAAAACCAAATCAATTTCCTTCAAACCTTTCAGAAGCCTGGACACAAATCTCTTCTTATTCATAATCCCCTCATTCAAAGGGAAAATAAGAGCCATAGTACTCTGCAAGCGCCTAGCCTTAGTAATTAAAGATGGTAACAACAAAGTGAAAAAATGAACTAGGACAAACTCATAAAAAAATGTATATAAAAAGAGATAAAATTTAAAACATATACACTTTGTACATTACCGAGTTTAAATTACAATGTAAACCGCTTTGACTAAAATGATAAAGCGGTATAAAACAACAGATAAATAAATAACTCAGCAATTCTAATGTGTAACCAGATCTAAGTTATTTCTATCAATTTGTTTTCTGCGCATTTATCTTATGAGGACTACAAAATTGTTCAGGTTATTTCATTCTTAAAAAGTTCCATTATTTTGCCTTGACAGTTCTTGAAGCTATTTTTAAAGTTAAAACAGGGGACGGTAAATTGAACTGAATGATACAAACTGTATTCTGGGCTCACTTAGATATAAACATACTTCACAGAACCATACAGGATTGCAGAGAGGATCAGAGTTTGTGTGTGCGCAAGGAGGAGGCAGGATACTCAAGGTCACGGAGTAGCTCAATGTCTGTGTCCGTGGTTGTGCGTATGTTTATGTGTGTATGTATATGGGGTTGTACAAGATGCATGAATAGATCAGCGTATGTGGGTGATTGTATAAGATAGATGAATGGATCAATGTGTGTACGTGTGTGTGTCCATGGTTGTATAGGAAACATGAAAGGATCAATGTGTGTGGGTCAGGAGTGGGGGTTAAAGGATACATGAATGGATCTGTGTGTGTGTGTGTGCTTGTACACTGAGGATGCATGAATATATTGGGGGGGGGGGCTGTGCTTGTACAGGATTTATAAGTAGATCGGTGTGTATGTGCCTTGTGTGTTGTTTCACTGTCTACACACTGGTGCTCTGGTCTTCTTTGTAAGCCTGGAGCTTGAGCTGTGTGGGCTTTCTAACCCCTTCTTCTTCTGTTTGCAGAAAGGAGGGCACCCACGGAGGTCCTTTGGGCGTTTGGCTTCTGGTGCGTTGCATTAACATGTCCCGTCTCTCCACCACGTTCCCTCACCCCCTGTACCTGACATTTCTCTTTATTTTTTTCTATTTATTTGACTTGCTCATTTCTTCTTTGGCATTCTCCTTTCTGTGAAACTCCTGCCCTAGGAGGAAGGCAGCTACTCATAAATAGCCTATGCAGTGACTTCTGTTACCAGTGTGGAGGGCAAAGTGCAGAACACAGTGATCCCCTCACCCCCTTGCCACGTGAGGGTGATCAGAACATCAATGTTCCCACATTTCCAGAGGTGTAAAATAAATATGCCCTTACCTCCACCTGCAAGTTTCAAATGGAGTGCAGTTTTACAGATTTAAGACCCCCTTTTCCTAGGGCCACACATGAGTCAGGCAGAGGGCTGAATTCCTGGGTCCCGGGATTCTTCTTGTAGGGAGCAGCATATGCTGCTAGGCCAAGGGGATCACTAATAGTTTCTCAGTGAAAAGCTTTCACACACTGAGGAGCATATTTACTAAAGATTGATGCATGTTAAGTAAAGTTAACACATGTTAAGTGCTTCCATTGCCTATAAAATTAAAGTTCCCTGAAGGTACAAAGCGAATGTTTCAGTAATATGAAAATTAGCAGATACAGTTGTTATGGTTCAACAGTCCAAAAGAATAAAAAATTGTGCTGGTCAAGTGTTGAAAAGAGAAAACCTTCACAAAGTTAACCTACTCACATGTCCTGAATAAAGATGTAGGAAACATGGATTTCCCTGGGCTCCCCTTGAAGTAAATATCCCCCTAGAGCCTGGTAAGAACCTTTGAAATCTTCTTCTACTACTATCCCTGTCTCCTGGATGAATCTGTCTATGTCTTCAAGCTTAGGAGGAAGAAAGTCTGAGTACTATTTGGGTCCTTCCTGGAACCACCTTTACCCCTCAATCCATATACCTGAGGAGAAATCCTTTCCCTTACTGGAGAAGAAAGGCAGCCTGCCCTTCCTCCTCTAGGGGCTCTGGATGAGGCTGATCCCTCTAGTGACATATGGAGTCACCTAAACAGATGTGGCGGGAAGATGGCCCCAAAGAGGCATAAAAAATCATTTAAGTGTTCTAGCTGATGAGGAAGGCAGAATGTCCCAAAGCCTTTACTGGATGACACAAAAATTCCTTAACACCCTTGAAAGAAAGTTAAGTTCACACCAGAGGGATTTTTATGTAAAATACCTTTATTTGATGAATCCTAAATGAAAGTATATTGAAGGCAAAAAGGAAAATACAAGGCCATTTGTAAAGTCCCAACAGTTCCTTATCTCCAGTCCCTGGGATTGATCAAGTTGCTCTCCCTGAGTCCAATAAAATCTTCTGGGGTCCTGAGCGGACTCCCCCTCTTTTAAATTCTTTTTTCATGGGAGCCAAACTGGGTACCCCTCGACTCCTCAAGATAAATCCTGTAAAACACTATCACAGGAACAGTTTACCCCAAAATCACAGCACCTCTACAGAACCTAGGCCAAGTTCATTCAGCATCAGTGCCATTAGACTTTAATTAAGAAAAAAATCCCCAAATTACCTTTCAGTAAATACCTCTGTTAAGGGGATACAGCTCAAGAGAAACAGCTACCCAGTTCCCAACAGGAAAACTCAGAATCCCTTAAAGCACTTCTCATAAAGATCCAGTGCGTGAACTGCATCAGGGGCTCTGTCCCTCACAATCAGACATAGCCTTGGATGTGCCATGTTGGTCCCACTCACCTCCTGAGGCATACTCCAAAGAACTCACCCTTGGACTCACATAGGCACCTGATAGCTGGGTTATCTGTAAGCCTTGGCTGTTTTATTGAGCCAAACATTTTCTTGGATCTTTATTCCAGACCCTCCTCAATTCTTCTTTAGATCTTGGTTAGGTCAAGCCAGCCTAGGTTAGCTCTTCTCCCTGCAAATAACTTATCTGAACATGAGACGAGGCAACTCCCTGCAACTTCTCAGTAGCCTGAGCTCCACAGAACTCTCTCAGCACTGGAAATGCCTCCCTCCATGTAAGGTCCTGATAGACAATTCCTGCCTCCTGCAAGCAGTGACCTCTGTGGAATTAGCTGCTGGTTCTCCCAACTCTTTGACCCACACTTATGGCTGGTGGCCATCTTATTCCTGTCTAGGAGATATAGACAGATAAAAAAAATGCCTAGCCTTCCACCCTACAAGTTGTCAAAACTTGGTTGCTGCTTGCTTTTTTGATGTTGAAGTACAGATTCACTGACTTCTCTTTAGATTGATTTCTGCCTCCTGCCCTTGATTTTTCAGTGTAGACTCTTTGCCTGACTCACTGCACCCATTCTGTTGAGCTTGATTCTTCTGCTAAGTCCTGCTGGCAGTTAGCATCTGAAGGCACATCCTAAGGGGAAAGTGGTCTACATAGGTAGAAAACTGGCCTTTCCTACCCTGGACCCACTATCATAGTAACATAGTAACATAGTAAGTGACGGCAGATAAAGACCAGCATGGTCCATCTAGTCTGCCCAGCAAGATGGCAAGAGTAGGTGCACCTGTCGCTCTGTGCAGGCCACCCCTCCCCATCGGCATAGGAATTCGCATTTCTCCAGCTGAGCACTGTGATAGCAAGTTCTGGTCATGGACCCCATTGAGATAGCCATGGCTTTGGTTGCTCATGAGAAATCCTGAGCAAATTAAACCAGAACCTGGACCTTTTAACTGTGCAGGTAAACTCACTAACTGCCATCTGTACATCTGGTGCTCTGGAAGCACAGCTGTAAAAGAAGCTGCACCAATTTCGGTGCCTTCCACATGGAGCCCAGGGTGGAACGTCTTGAATGTTATCTGAGGAACCTGTAGGTCTGTGGGGGCTTTTGAACTCATGTTCTTTTGTTTTTTTTTGTGCAGACTCCTTGTTTTCTTGACTACAAGTCCAAAATGACTTATATTATTTCATTGTTAACTTTATAGCCTAGGTTTGGGCCATTATATTCTGAGAGAAACAGGGTCCTCTGATTTCTGTTTTAGACACTTTTGTCTAGGCCTTCAAGCGTACTTTAGATGGCCCAAGTTATGTAGTCTCAGCCTCTACCTCTCTCCTGCCGATTAACCAGTGTGCCATATGTTCACAGCAGATATACATTGGACAAATGAGACTCTGTCCACAGTCGTCTGGAATGACCTATTGGAGGAGATCAAAGATGAACTGGCCTTTTGGGAGCTGCCTTCAGGTCTGGACTGCATGGTTTCCCTTTGTTTGCCTGTCAGTGCCCTTATTTGTGAATTCCACCAAGAAAACCGGCCTTTTCCTCTAAGCCCAATGCCTCCCTTTGCTTTGCATCCAGATACTGTCATGTGGTCCAAAGAGCCTATGTAACTGAGCTGTGCTGGGTTTCGGTTATCCCAAGAGGAGAAAGGCTGAAGAAGGACAGGGATGTATCTTTGTGCAGGTCAGGGATACCTGGCCAAGATCTAGTCAATGCCTATATCCCATGTCTAAGGCAGAGATGTCACTGAGTTTGACAATCCTTTCAGAGCATCAGATATCACATGTATTGGTCAGTTTCCATACATTGGTTTTCTGGTTACATGATGGCTTGAACTTTTATCAACTCTGGAGCAGCTGGAAAGTTCAAAAGGACTTTCTCTGTTTACACAGGACACTCCTTAGACTGAACTCTAGATATATTTCTGTTGTAGCTGTTACCAAAGGGAAATGCAATTGTTTACCACCAATTTGAAATTATTGGTGAGCATATGGCATTCTGAGACATCTTCTATGGTCCTTCTGAACTGTTCTGGGCTCAAACAGCACAATCTACTCATTGACTTGCAATCAGAATAGATTGTCTGTGCTTTTCATTTTGTTTTTCATCCTGTATACCACACTTGAGACCCATGGATTCTAGTAGCCTCTTTGTTGGGTCCCCCATCATGTTATCACTTCTTTGCAGATGCCTATATCAAGAAGCAGGTGGAGAACCTTCCTGGGCACTGGCAGTATGATTGTGCCATTAACATACTCTTACTACTACTGAGCATTTGTATAGCGCTACAAGACATATGCAGTGCTGCACAGACACATGTAAAAGATAGTCCCTTCTCACCAGAGCTTACAATCTAGTCAAGACAGACAACACAGTAGCTGTAGACATGGAATACATCTAGGACAGGGGTGGCCAACTCCAGTCTTAGTACACCACGATCCAACCTGGTTTTCAGGATGTTCCTGCTGAATATTCATGAGATATATTTGCATACAGTGGGATGCAGTGGATGTGAGTATATCTCATGAATATTCATTAGGGACATCCTGAAAACCAGGCTGGATCACCCCTGATCTAGAGGAACTGGTAAGGAAACACAAAAGAGATCAGGTGAGTCAAGATCTGAAGGCGGCAGCGATGAGGTGAATTTTCCCCTAGATTTGAAAAGGGCCAGAGAAGGCGCCTGACGTACAGACTCATGTAGTTTGTTCAAGGCATAAAGAGCAGCAAGGCGAAAGGAGCGAAGTCTGGAGTTAGCAATAGAAGAGAAGGGCACAGATAGAAGCGATTTGCCAGAAGAGTGGAGTTCCCAAGGAGGGGTGTAGGGAGAGATAAGAGAGGAAAGGTAGTGAGGAGCTGCAGAGTGAAGGCACTTATAGGTCAGCAGGAGAAGTTGGAACTGGATGCGGAAATGAATAGAGAGCCAATGAAGTGACAATAAGAGGGATGGCATGATGAGGATGGCAGAAGATTAGCCATGCAGCAGAGTGTTGAACAGATTAAAGGGGAGAGAGAGGATTCAGAGGGAGACTAGCAAGGAGTAGATTACAATAGTCAAGACAGAAAGTGATCAAAGTGTCTTGGTAGTGTGTTCAGAAAGGAATAGGCAGATATTGTTGTTAATTTAGAGAAAGAAATAGCAGGTTTTAGCTATCAGATGGATGTATGTGGAGAAGGAGAAAGATGAGTCAAAGATGACCCCAAGGTTGTAAGCCGAGGAAATAGGGAGGAGTAGAGAGTTATCCACAGAGAATGAGAGAGGAGGAAGGGGAGAGGAGGGTTTAGGGGGAAAAATAAGGAGCTAAGTTTTGGTCATATTCAATTTCAAGCGGCGGTGAGACATCCAAGCAGAAGTATCAGAAAGGCAGGCAGAGATCCAGGCCTGGATTGCCAGAGAGATTTCAGGTGCAGAGAGGTAGATCTGGGAGTCATCAGCGTAAAGATGGTACTGAAAGCCATGGGAAGAGATGAGTGCACCAAGGGACTGGGTATAGAGAGAAAAGGAGTGGACCGTAGACAGATTTTTGGGGTACACCAACTGAGAGTGGGATAGCAGCAGAAGAGGATCCACAGAACAAATACTGAAAGAGTGATGGAAGAGATAAGAAAAGAACCAGGATAGTACAGATCCCTTAAAACCAAGCAAGGACAAGGTATTGAGGAAAACGTTGTGGACAACAGTGTCAAAAGTAGCAGGAAGTTCAAGAAGGATGAGGATTGAGTAAAGGCCCTTGGATTTTGCGAGGAACAAAGCACTGGAGACTTTGGCAAGAGCCATTTCAGTAGAGGATGAAAACCAGATTGTAAAGGATCCAGGAGGGCTTGAGAGGACAGAAAGTCAAGGCAATGGCAGTGAACCACACATTCAAGTAGTTTAGAAATGAAGGGGAGGAGGGAGATGGGTCAGTAGAAGGACAGGTAGGATGTAGTGAGGGTTTCTTGAGGAGAGGTATAACCATAGCATGCTTGAAGGCTGCAGTTGCAGTGGAAAGCGATAGGTTCAGAATATGAGAGATGGAAAGGACAACAGTGAAGGAGATGGGGCTTGGATGGGAATAGTAACAGAGGAGCAGGTAGTAAGTTTGGAGGAGGAAAGAAGGTATGTGGTTTCCTCCTCAGAGATCATAGAAAAGAAAGAAAGAGTAGCAGAGGTGGGGGGGGGGGGAGTTGGGAGTGAAGAGGGGGAGGAGGGGAAGTATCTGATCTCATGGGGAATTGGAGGGTAATCTTGTAGATTTTGTCATGGAGAGAGTTGAGAGTTGTAAAAAGATGGTGAGGGTCAGTGGCAAGAGAGTTAGTCAGATGGATATAATAGTCTTGTTTGGCTAGCGCTATGGCAGACTGGAAGAGACAAGCATGAATCTGAAGTGTCACCACATGGGTGAACATATGCCTTGTCAGGTACTGAGACCAAAGCTGTGTCCAAATATATACAGAAAAACCTGGCTTAGGTGTTTATTCATCCCTCAAAGTCCCCTGCAGGAGCAGAGTTCTTTTTCATACAGAAGATGGATGGATCCATTAGAGTCTAATGATTAGACCATGTATTAATTACTGGGGAATCAATAAGATCACTGACAAGGGCCAGTATCCCTTGCCATTAATTTCTGAGTTATTCAAGAAGTCAAAGTGTTTACCAAAATGGACTTGCAAGGCGGAGGCTTACAATCTCATCTAGATTCGGCAAGGAGATGAGTGGAAAAGTGCTTTCAGTACTAGAGATAGCTATCATGAATATATTGTGATGCTTTTCAAACTTTGGAATGCTCCGGGTGTCTTTTAGGCCTTTGTAAATTATGTGTTTTGAGATCTTTCACAGTATGTGGTGGTCTATCTTGATGACATCTTGATGTTTTCTCCAGACCTGACCATACATAGGCAGCACATTACACTGGTTCTTTCTCAACTTCACCAATACCAGCTTTTCTCTAAGTTCAAGAAATGTGTGTTTGAACAAAGTTAAATTCACTTCTTGGGCTATGTAATATCAGAGGTCTTGAAGTAGATCCAGACAATATAGCCACAATAATTAACTGGCTTAGGCCTGGAAGTCTTAAACCACTCTGGCATTTCCTGGGGTGCACTAACTACAGTTGATACTTTATTCAGAATTTTTCAAGCATAGTTTCTCTGTCTCCTTTCATGGTCTTGACTCATAAGGGGTCTCTGAAGAATGCTTGGTATCTCTAAGCCAACAAACCTTCGACAAGTTGAAGCAACACTTTGTATCAGCCCCAATCTTGTGCCCCCCTGAGCCAACTAAGCCTTTTGTCCTGAAAATCAATACTTCTGAAGTTAGAGCGGGATTTTTATTGTCACAGAGGCAGATCCAGATTCTTGTCTGCATCCCTGTGATTTTCTCTCTAAAAAATCTTTTGTCTGCTGAATGGCATTATCGTATCAGGAAGACGAAGATGCATGGTTACAGGGTTAATCCTCTCTGCAATGACACAGGGGCCAATAAAGTTAGGGTTCAGCTTCACACAAGGAAGCTTTAGGCATAGATTCTTAGGGCCTGAATTTTTAAGGCATTTACACGGTTAGTTGCCCTAGTTAACCATATAAATGCTTAACTGCAGATAGATAAAAACATCTACACAGTTAGTGCCTTCATCTATCTGCAGGTAAGCCCCTTATACGTCTTGATGCTATCTGGGGAGGAGGAAAGAGGTAACTTCCGTTATATATACTTATATAGAAGAATATCAAATATTGGATGATCACCAAGCTGGATTCCATTGCTCTGATAGCACTGAAATGCTTCTGACCGCTTCATTGGATGTTATCTATAGCATGCTGGATAGGAAACTCTGTTGAATCTTGTTACTGTTAAACACTTCTGCTGCTGGCTTTCGGTACTGTTAGCCATGACTTTATTGGATAATTTATTTATTTATAGATTCTTCTCTACCACTTTATCTAAATCAAAGCAGTTTACATAGAACAAGAACATGTGATATACATAGAACTTAAAACAATAACAAGAAGAACTGTATTAACAGGAGTTATACATATAAATGTGTTAACAGGGAGCTCAGGAGATGGTTTAATCTAAGGTGAATGGGTATTGGTAGATGAGATCTTTCAGAGTACAATTCTTTTCTTGTAGGTCATGAAGAAATTGTTAAAGCAGATGACAATTACTCAAAGAGTTGGGTTTCAGCACAGGAAGTTCTTCAAGGGGCAATTTTAGCCCTTTATTTATTGAGTTTGTACCTTGTTCCCTTTTATTTAGCTAAGTGAGTAGCTGGCTTTAATTTTTATGTCTACACCAATGACATTCCAGTTCTGTTTATTTTTCTAAAGGGTATGCAGAAGTTGGGAGAGCTGATTCAAGAGAAACTAGCTTTGCCCAAAAGGCTGGCAGAGCTTCAGAGTCTCAATGTGTGGACGAGACGATGGTACAAGGAAGAGGGTTTTGGATTTGCTAGGAATTGGAAAACGTTCTAGGGAAGGGGCAAGTGCTTTTCCAAAAGGATATGCTCCACCTGAATCAGGTTGGAGCCAGGCTGCTGGCATTAACCTTTAAAAAGTAGATAGAACAGCTTTTAAACTAAATATTAGGGGAAAGCCAACAGTTGCCCAAAATGCATGGTTTGGAATGATGTATCTTTAAAGGATACTTGCAAAAGAGGGAAGTTAGGGCATCTCCATAGAGGTTTCATTAAAAATAAAAGTAACTCAGATGCCTTTAAGTACAGAGCAGACAGAGCTGAAAGATTCCAAATTACCCCATCGACTGATAACCAGATTGATAATATAAACAAAATACAACCTCTGAAATGCCTGTATGCAAATACTAGAAGTCTAAAAAATGGTGGGCGAGTTAGAATATACAGTATGAAGGTCATTTGCCCCCCTGCCAGCCCCGGCAAAAGCCTCCCCATATGAACAATCCGTTTGAATGGGGAGGCTTAGATGGGGCAGGAGGGGGCACTCTGGAGGCGGAGCGAGGGTGGGGCATAGACGGTCCATGACCCCGGACGTACAGGGCCAATTCTGAGGTCGGCCCTGTAAGTCCAGGACCCTGAACTTAGATGGAGGACTTATTCCACTGCAGAGGTGGAATAAGTTCTTCTGGATGTCGGGGGATTCTGTTGCCGGGCTGCAATGGAAAGGTAGGGGTGCAAGAAGTTCCCCGCAGCTGGAGCCTGGCCATGGGAGGCCAGATTGAGGGTCCGGCTGTGGGGAATGAAGAAAATCAGCAGCGGTCGGCATTCACAGCTCCTGAATGGAGCTGTAGTGCCATAGTGACGGGACGCCATGGCACTGTGGCTCCATTTAGGAGTCTGACTGAGGTAGCCCAGCAAGTGGCTGTGCATGCAGGCCGATAGGAATCGGGTGTTCACACAAAATACAAATGGTCACTTGAACGATAATTAATCCAATAATAATCAAAAATACCGTTCCTCTGATAAAGTAGGAGTATTCTTTGCACCTTAGGTCTCAGTTTAAAATAACACTGCTACATTAGGATTGACACTCTATAGTAGCATACGTGTTTTTTCACATCAATGACCCTGTGCTTTTTTTTATATATAAATCTAACGCTCAAAAAAACCTTCCAGCTTCAGGACTTCTATCAGTATATAAAAAGATAAATTGGCTCAACCATGTACTCAGCTTTATGAAAACAGATGAAGCCCTTCAGCTTTCTCGCAATCCCGACATTCAGTCCCGGTACCAGCTGATGTTTCAAACTTTTCATCAGGGGACTGGTGTTAAACTGTTGATGCTGCCCACGTCTTCCTACTCATTGGACTCTGAGAAAACTCTGAACGCTCCCTCCAGCGCGGCGTTTTTTCACTGGAGGGAGCGTTCAGAGTTTTCTCAGAGTCCAATGAGTAGGAAGACGTGGGCAGCATCAACAGTTTAACACCAGTCCCCTGATGAAAAGTTTGAAACATCAGCTGGTACCGGGACTGAATGTCGGGATTGCGAGAAAGCTGAAGGGCTTCATCTGTTTTCATAAAGCTGAGTACATGGTTGAGCCAATTTATCTTTTTATATACTGATAGAAGTCCTGAAGCTGGAAGGTTTTTTTGAGCGTTAGATTTATATATAAAAAAAAGCACAGGGTCATTGATGTGAAAAAACACGTATGCTACTATAGAGTGTCAATCCTAATGTAGCAGTGTTATTTTAAACTGAGACCTAAGGTGCAAAGAATACTCCTACTTTATCAGAGGAACGGTATTTTTGATTACGATAGGAATCGGGGCCCGGCCTGCACATTCAGGCCCTAGACCCGATTCTACTCCCACAGGCATGTCTAGCCCCCGCAGGATCAGAATCGGGTCTACCTCTGGGCATCCCAATTCCGATTGGACATACAGGGGCCTGGATAGCCACTTTGGAATGTGCCTCCATAGCACTAAACGAAAAGATAGTAATTGGCATCTCAGAGACCTGGTGGAAGGAGGACAACCAATGGGACACCATGATAAGAGGCTACAAACTATATTGCAATGATAGGTAGATCAAATCTGTAGAGGTGTTGCGCTCTCTGTTAAAGAGGGCATTGAATCAAACAGGATAGAAGGTCTGCAGGAAAGAAAATACACTGTAGAATCTCCATGGATAGAAATTTCATATGAAAAGGGGACGGCAACGGCAGTGGGGATATACTACTGTATGCCTGGCTAGAATTAACAGAAGGATGATGAAATGCTAAAAGAAATAAGGGAAGCTAACAAAAGTTACATTACAGCAATAAAAGGTGAATTTAATTACCTTGGTATTGACTGGGTCAATGATACAGTAGGACATGCTAGGGCGATAAAGTTTCTAGATGAAATAAATGACTGCTTCTTGGAGCAGTTGACTCATAAACCATCAAGAGGAGAAGCTATTTTAGACCTAGTCCTTAGTGGAACACTCTGATGAGGGACCTTGTCAAAGGCTTTCTGAAAGTCCAGATATACTATATCAACCGACTCACCTTTGTCCACCTGTTTATTCACACCTTCAAAAAAACATAACAGATTAGTAAGACAAGATCTTCCTTGTCTAAAGCCATGTTGGCTGTCTCCCATTAGGCCATGACTATCTACATGATGAGTAATTTTGTTCATGTAGATAGTCATGATTTCGTGGGAGAAAGCCAACAATGGCTTTATCCAAGGAAAGTCGTGTCTTATTGATCTGTTATATTTTTGTCTTGTCTTATTGATCTGTTATATTTTTTGAAGGTGTGAATAAACAGGCAGATAAAGGTGAGCCAGTTGATACACTATATCTCGATTTTCAGAAAGGCCCCTTATGAGAGACTCTTGGCAAAATTAAAAAGTTATGGGACAGGAGGCAGTGTATTATTATGGATCAGGAACTGGTTAAAAGATAGAAAAGAGAGTAGTGCTAAATGACCACTTTTCTCAATAGAGAAGGGCGAATAGTCGGGTATCCCAGGGATCTGTGATGGGTCTGCTGCTTTTTAACATATTCATAAATGACCTGGAAATGGGAATAACAAGTGATGTGATCAAATTTGCAGAGCACACAAAATTATTCAATGTTGTTACAAAACAAGAGGATTGTGAAAAATTGAAAGAGGACCTTAATAAACTGGAAGACTGGATGTCCAAATGGCAGATGGAATTTAATGTGGACAACTGCAAAGTTATGCACTTAGCAAATAAAAACCCAAACTACAGTTACATTATGCAAGGTTCCACATTAGGAAACACCATCCAGGAAAAGGATCTAGGTGTCATCATGGATAATACATTGAAACACTCTGCCCAGTGTGCTACTATGGCCAAGAAAGCAAATAGAATGCTACAAATCATAAGGAAAAGAATGGAGAATAAAACAAAGGATATTATAATGCCTCTGTATCGTTCCATGGTGCGACTGCACCCTGAATATGTTGTGCAATTCTGGTTGCCATACCTTAAAAAGGCTATAGCAGAATTAGAAAAGGTATAGAGAAGAGCCACCAAAATGGTAAATGGGATGGACGGATACTCCTATGAGGAAAGGCTTAAAAGGTTAGGGCTCTTCAACTTGGAAAAAGACGGGAGAAATGATAGAGGTATATAAAATAATGAGTGGAATGGACTCCTGGTAGCCCAGCAGCCCCTGAGTTTTCTTGGAAGTGTGACCGGAAGTAGATTGCCAGGCCTTTCTTCTGAGGCAGTGGATGGTTAAGCGTAGTTACTCACCTGTAACAGGTGTTCTCCAGGGACAGCAGGAATCAGTCCTCACATATGGGTGACATCGGCGCCGACGGAGCCCTCGTGCGGAGCAACTCCTCAGCTTTCAAAGAAAGCCTTTGGGATTGCATCGCGCATGCATGGTCCCCTTCCTCCCCAAGGGTGCCATCTTGCTCAGTCAGATGACATAGCTAAAAAGACGGCAAAAATGAGAAAAAATTAATCAAAGGACTGCAACTTCAGGGGAGGAGGGAGGGTCGTGAGGACTGATTCCTGCTGTCCCTGGAGAACACCTGTTACAGGAGAGTAACTATGCTTTCTCCAGGAACAAGCAGGAAGTCAGTCTTCACATATGGGACTCCCTAGCTATAGGCTACCGAGAACCCATAGCTGAAAATGGCTCCCTCTAAAAGAGCCACAGTAGCAGTGATAGGATTTTTCTACGAGAACACAACCCCCACGGTAGCCTGACACCAAAGGGTCGGAGGGTAGGAGTTACTTAAACCTCGAATAGTTTACGGAGTACCACCTGACCGAAAACACTGTCCTGCCAGGACTCTCTCTCCAGGCAGTAGTGGGCTGCAAAAGTCTGGCTTGAAGATCAAGTTGCGGCCCGGCAGATGTCTGCCAATGGAACAGAGCAGTGGTTAGCCACTGATGTGGCCTTAGCCCTGACCAAGTGGGCCATGATTCGGCCCTGCAGCTGGAGGTCAGCTGCCCTGTATGCCCAGGTGATGCAGTCTGCCACCCAGGTGGATAACGTGTGCTTGCAGACAGGTAGACCCAGTTTACTAGGGTCATAAGAGACGAAAAGCTGGGAAGCTCTCCAATGTCCCCACGTACGCTCCAGGTAGAAGGCAAGTGCCCTCTTACAGTCCAGGGTATGCAGAACCGCTTCTGCCCTGCTGGTATGTGGCCTGGGGAAGAAGGTTGTAAGAACCACTTCTTGGTTAAGGTGAAACGAGGAAACCACTTTTGGGAGGAACTTGGGGTAAGAACGTAGGACCACCCTGTTTTTGTAAAACCGTGTATACGGTCTATCCGATACTAAAGCTTGCAGCTCGCTCACACGTCGAGCAGACGTGAATGCCACCAGAAAGAGTGCTTTCCAGGAAAGAAAGCGGAGATGACAGGTGGACATTGGTTCAAAAGGTGGGCATGTAAGCCGCTGCAAGACCACATTTAAGTCCCACTCTGTAGCCGGTGGGCGAATTGGAGGCTTCAAGGGTAGGAGGCCTCTGAGGAATCGGGATACCAAAGGGTGAGCTGAAAGAGGTTGCCCGTCCACCGGAGAGTGGTAAGCTAGGTGGACCCTGACAGAGTTAGATTTGAGGCCTAACTCGGAGAGGTGGAGCAAGTACTGCAATACCTGAGGTACTTGACAAGTGAACGGGTTCTCCTTATTCTGGGCACACCACCCTTCAAATCTACGCCATTTGAATGCGTAGGATTTTCTAGTGGATTGCCTCCTAGAGGCCATCAGCATCTCCTCAACCTCCTTGGGAAGGAGTAGAGGAGCAAGTACTACCCCTCTCAGCAGCCAGGCCATTAAGTTGAGGGACCTGAGATTGGGGTGTAGCAAGGAACCCTGTTCCTGGGTCAAGAGGTCGGGCTGCACCCCCAGTGGGAGCAGAGTTTCGACCGCCAGTTGAAGGAGAAGAGGGAACCAAGGCTGTCTGGACCACCTGGGGGGATGACTGAGGCCCTGTCCCGAAGAATCTTGAACAGGGTGCGTGCCACCAGGGGCGTGGGTGGGAACGCATAGAGAAGGCCGTGAGCCCACGAGATCAGGAAAGCATACGCCCCCACGCTCTGTGGATGTGGCTGTCTCGAGCAGAACCGGGGCAAATGATAGTTTTGCGGGCTGGCAAAGAGATCCATGGATGGGAGACCCCAACGGTTGAAGAGCCGCTGGGCTACATCCCGGTTCAGTTGCCATTCGTGCGGCTGAAGAATCCCGCTCAACTTGTCGGCCAGGAGGTTCTCATGACCTGGCAGATAAACTGCCTTTAGGGACATGTGATGTGCCACTGCATAAGAGCAGAGATCCAGGGTTTCCTGGCATAGGATGCGAGATCCTGTGCCCCCCTGTTTGTTGATGTAGGACATCGCTACCTGATTGTCTGTATCAGCACCGACTGATGTGCAAGAAGATGACAGAAGGCTTGAAGAGCTAGGCGGATGGCTCGGAGCTCTAGAAGATTGATCTGAAGTGCAGCCTCTCGCGAGGACCACAGACCCTGAGTGCATGAACCCTGGCAATGGGCACCCCAGCCCAGCAAGGAGGCATCTGTTGTCAGCACTCTGGTGTGAGAGGGAAGTTGGAATGTTACTCCCTGAAGCAAGTTGGGGTGGTGAAGCCACCATTGCAAGGCTGTCACCAGTAGCTTGGAAATCGCTACTTTGTCTCTGAGGCGGCCAGTGGCTTGCGTCCACTGGTCTCTGAGGCTCCATTAAGCTGTGCGCATGTGGAATCGAGCATATGGAGTCACATGCACCATGGAGGCCATGTGGCCAAGGAGGCGTAGGAAGACCCTTGCGGAGACTTGAGGTTTGTGCTGGACCTGCTGTACCATGTCCAGCAAGCGTCTCGTCCTGTCCAGCGGTAGGTAAGCCCTTGCCTGAAGTGTGTCCAGTCTTGCCGCTATGAACTCCAAGTTCTGAGTGGGGAGTAAAGTGGACTTTTCGTGATTTATAACAAACCCTAGGTGCTGGAGCAGGGTGACTGTACGAGCAGTGGCCTGCTGTGCCTCCTGTGCCGATTGGCCCCTGATGAGCCAGTCATCCAGGTATGGACAGATGAAGACACCCTGGCTTCTGAGGAAGGCCACAACCACTGCTAAGCATTTGGTAAATACTCTGGGAGCGGTAGCTAGGCCAAAGGGAAGCACCTTGTACTGGAAGTGGTTTCCTCCGACCATAAACCTGAGGTATTGTCTGTGGTGTGGGTGTATTAGGATGTGAATATAAGCATCCTTTAAAACTAAGGAGCATAGCCAGTCTCCCTGGTGGAGGTAAGACAGCAGGATCCCAAGGGAAAGTATCTTGAACTTTTCCCTCACCAGGAACTTGTTCAGATTTCGCAAGTCCAGGATGGGGCGTAGGCCTCCTTTTCTTTTTGGTATGAGGAAATACCTGGAGTAGAAGCCTTGCCCCTGCAGGTGGTGGGGCACTGGTTCTACCGCCTGATCCTTTAGCAGACCTGTCAACTCCTGCAAGAGGAGGTTCCTGTGAACAGGGGGCCTGAGAGGCTCTCCTTGGAAAAAGGAGGTGGGCACCTGGTTGAAATGAAGGAAATAGCCCTGCTGGACTACTTTCAAAACCCAGGTGTTGGTAGTAATGGCTGGTCACCTGTGAGCGTACAGTGCCAGCCTTCCTCCTGTGCAGGGCCAAACCACTTGTGGGAGAGGAGCTATGCACTGGGAGTCAAAAACCCCCTCCTGGCTGGGTAGGAGCCAGAGCTGGAGGCTTTGGGGTCTTCGGCTTACGTGGGCCATGTCCCTGTCCCCTGGCCTGCTGCCCCTGTTGGGGAGCTGGGATGGCCTGGTAAGTGGGGTAGTTTCTGTAAGCCACGCCCTCGCGAAAAAGGGCTTTTTCCCCAAGGCCCTCTTCTTGTGAGAAGGTGCAGATGTCTTCTTCGACGACCTTGTCCGGGTCAAGTACTCAGACTTCTCGATTTCTACTTGTCTGGGTCAAGTACTCAGACTACTCGATTTCAGCAGCTTTCTCAGTCATGGGTTTGCCAAAGAGGTTGTCTCCAGCTTGTCCTGAACCCATGGCTCCAGGTCCGACTACATGAGCCAGGCCTGATGGCATGCACCAATGCCGGCCGCGGCTACTCTGGCCAAAGCCTCGAAGCCATCGTAAGCTGCTTGAGACATGAACTTCGAGCACTCTCAGATCCCTGTGGACAAGGCTTTGAAGTGCTGCAAGGGTTCCTCGGATAGGCCAGCCGAGAACCCGGCAATTTCCTTTGCCAGGTCCCGCAAGTACATGCCCATGTATAGCTGGTAAGTTTGGACACGGCATAACAGCATCGAGCCCTGGTAGCACTTTCTACTGAGGGCATCCAGGTTCCGGGCCTCTTGGTCGGGAGGCACCGAGGAGTGCGTCTTTTGGCTTTTCAGCCTTTGCATGGCCGATTCCACAACCATGGAATTGTGCGGCAGCCGCGCTTTCTGGAACCCAGGACTCTTGCGGACTCGATAAATGGAATCGACCCGCTTGCTGAGCACCGGCATCGAGGCCGGGAACTCCCACATGCGGAGCATCAGCCGTTCCAACATCGGAGGCACTGGTACAGTAAGGGCCTCCTTCGGGGGAGAGTCATACTGGAGGGCATTGAGCTCCTCGGCTTGAGGCTCCTCCTCGGCATCCGCAGGGAATGCCAAAGCCTTGGCCATGTCCCTGACGAAGTCCGAGAACCGAGTGTCCTCCGGAGGGGACCTATTCCGAGGCTCTGAACCCGGAGAATCCGAGGGAATACACCGGGTTCGGTAGGTGTCCGGGGAGTCTTCCTCCTCCGTCTCTCACGCCAAGTCCTCCGAGGAGGACTCGATGGGTTCCGGCCTCGAGTGCTTCGAGCCAACCTCCCCGACGCCGAGGGCAGCAGTGTTGATGACCTCGGTCCCGAATGGGAGGTCGAGGGGGACCTTGGCCGAGGATCAACTCGAGACCTGATCGACTCGAGGATCGGCTCGGCCTCCGGTGTTGACTTCGACGACGACGTCCCGGTGGTCGTGGCGGATGGACCGGCGAGACCGGCTATCAGCACCCGCTGCTGCTCCATGAAGGCAGCCGTGCTGCTCTCCAGGGCCGCCAACCTGAGACTGAGCTCAGAAGGCTCTGCAGCTCCCGGGTTGGGTCCCGATGTCGTCGGGCCCGACGCCGGCTCTCCCAGAGGAGAGTCCACGAGGACAACAGAAGTTACCTTGTCCGACGTCTCCGGCTCCTTGCGAGGTTGTTTAGCTGGCCGCTCCGACTCCGAGGACCCGGGGCGGTGGTCTGGGCTCTGCGGCCTGGAACTCGAGGGCCCAAGCCAATCAGAGGCATCCAGCGACGACGCCCTCATGAGTTTCTTCTTCCTCCTGTGTTCCCTGGAGGGAGACCCCCGCTCAGAAGACCCACAACGGTGCTCGGACTCCGATTCCCGAGATGTCGAGGCTTCTGACGAGGTCCGGGCCCGGCCAGATGCGGACTCAGGAAAAATCCTGTCACGCTGATGCTACCTGCTCTTCAAAGATTTCAAGGACATCTTACCACATGGCCCACAGACCACTGGGTCATGGTCAGGGCCGAGACATCGGAGGCAGCAGTCATGTGTGTCAGTGAGAGACATCAACTTTTTACACTGATCACACTTTTTAAAACCGCTGGCAGCCATCGGGGGAAAAAGGGCCCCTGCGAGGTCAAATGACCGGGCTGCCAGTGAAAACTAAAAAGAGCGCGAACCCTAGGCACGAAGGACAAAAACGAAAAATATGACCGGACTCGATACCGGTGTACCGAGCCGAAGGAGGGAAGGGGAACCGGTGTCGAACTGGGAAGCTGAAAAAAATAAATCAACTTTTCTACTTTTTCCATGGTGAAAACAGGACCACGTCTGTTGGGCTCCACGGAAAAAAGAAGACTGGGCAAGATGGCACCCTTGGGCGGGAAGGTGACCGCGCATGCATGATGCAATCCCAAAGGCTTTGTTTGAAAGCTGGGAAATTGCTCCGCATGAGGGCTCCATCGGCGCCGACGCCACCCATATGTGAAGACTGACTTCCTGCTTGTTCCTGGAGAAAGTGACTTGCCCAAGACTGGTGCTGGAAAAGAACATGTAGTTACCTGTAACAGGTGTTCTCCAGGGACAGCAGGAATCAGTCCTCACATATAGATGACATCAGCACTGCCAGAGCACACATGGATTTGCTCCCTAGCTTTCAAGGAAAACCTGTGGCATTTTGACCACACATGTGTGGCCACCTTCCCGCCCAAGGGTGCCATCTTACCTCAATATGATGACATAGCTCAAGTAAGCATAAAAAGAAAACATCTCCATGGGGAGGAGGGTGGGCTATGAGGACTGATTCCTGCTTTCCGCAGAGAACACCTGTTACAGGTGAGTAACTACACTTTCTCCAAGAACAAGCAGGAAGAGTGTCCTCACATATGGGACTCCCCAGCTACAGGCTATTGAAAATACCTGCAGAAGCCCCCGACGATGCAAAAAGTGAAGCAAGCAGGACAGCAAGAAGCACTGAATGTCTTGAAGTCCAGAGACGCAGACGCAGCACTGATCAAGGAATCACCTCATCAGTAGCCGGCCTATAATAGGCTAGAGGGAAGGGGTTGCACTATTCCACAAAGAGGTGATGAAGGACTGCCTGGTTGAAGGCACTGTCATTCTGTGAGCTCTCTTCCAAGCAATAATGAGCAGCGAAGGTGTGGACCGAATACCAGGTGGTAGCCCAGCAAATATCCAGCAGAGGGACCGAGTGCAGGTTGGCCACTAAGGCCACCATGGCATGCACACTAGGTGCGGTAACATGATGCTTCAGGGAGAGTCCAGCCTGCTTATATGTGAAGGAGATGCAGTCTGCCATTCAGATAGACAGGGTATACTTGGAGACGGCATCCCCAAGTCTGTTAGCATCAAAGGATACGAGCAGCTGCGATGAGCAGCAACGGGGCTGTATCCTCTGAAGATAGAAGGACAGAGTCCCCTTGAAATCCAGGGTGTGCAACGGGGCTGTGTCCTCTGAAGATAGAAGGACAGAGCCCCCTTGAAATCCAGGGTGTGCAATGCGGCATGAGAAGTGTGAGGTTGGGGAAAAATGTGGGAAGAACTACCTCCTGGTTCTTGTGAAAAGCGGACACCACCTTAGGCAGGAATTTTGGGTGTGTCCAGAGAAAGACCCTGTTTCTGTGGAACCTGGTATAGGGGGCATAAGCCACTAGTGCTTGCAGCACACTAATGTGTCTGGATGAGGTGAGCGCTACTAGGAACACTACTTTCCATGATAAGTACTTGAGATGGCACATAACCAGAGGTTCAAACGGGGGAACCATGAGCTTCTTCAGAACTATGTTCAAGTCCCACGCCACCAGCAGTGGACAGACGGGAAGCCACAAGAGGAGAAGCCTCCTCATGAAGTGGCCCACTAGTGGGTGCATGGAGACAGACTGGCCATCGACCAACTGATGATGTGCCCCAATGGCACTGAGGTACACCCATACAGATTTGGACTTCAGTCCAGTCCGAGAAAGGTGTAGGAGATATTGCAGGATGTCCTGCACCACACAGGCGAAAGGGTTCAGATTCTGTTCTGAGCACCAGATGGAAAATTGTCGCTACTTGAAGACATATGCGCGACACGTAGAGTCTTTGCGGGAGGCCAGGAGGATGTCTTCCACCTCCCTGGAGAGGAGGAGGTACACTATGGCTAGCTTCTCTGCAGCCACACAGGGTGAGGGACCGAAGGGTCCCCTTCTACTGTGAGTGCAGGTCTGGGCTCTGGCCCAGAGGTATCAGGGCCACTCTGGACAGCTGCAGGAGCAGAGGGAACCATGGCTGATGGACCCAACAGGAGGACAATTAGGATCATTGAGGCCCCATACGAAAGGACCTTGAGCAGAGTCCTGGGGACCAGGGGAGTAGGCGGGTATGCATACAGGAGGCTCCTGGACCAATGCAGGAGGAAGGTGTCTGCTGCCACTCAGCCCGAGGCTGGCCTCTGCGCGCAGAAGCGAGGCAACTGTGCATTCTCGGGACTGGCAAAAAAGTCCAACATCAACTCCTGCATGCCACTCCTACCTGAATTGTTCTTTGAGTTCTCTGTAACATGTTGAGTTTTATGTAAACCGCTTTGATTGTATGAGAAGGCATTATTACAATCTTGTTAAATAAATAAATGTTGGAAGATGGAGGTGTCCAACTCCAGTTTGAGTCTCCACTCATGGGTTGAAGCACCGTGCTGAGGCGATCTGCAAGTAGATTGTCCTGGCCCGGCAGATAGACCACCCGGAAGGTCATGCCATTTTCCAGGGTGAAATTCCATAGGCGAAGGGCCTCCAGGCAGAGGAGGTAGGAGCCCGTCCTGCCCTGCTTGTTGATGTAGAACATAGCTACTTGGTTGTCTTTCTGGACAAGTACCACTTGACCCATTAGGTGGGTACGGAACACCTTGAGGGTGTTGGTCACTGCCCTGAGCTCGAGGAGGTTGATCTGTAGGACACTCTTCTCCCGGGTCCAGGCTCCCTTCAACTGCAAACCATCGCAGTGGGCCCCCCAGCCCAGCTTGGAGGTGTCTGTCATGAGGACATGCTGTATTGGTGAGGCCTGAAAGGGTAGGCTGGTCATGAGGTTCGGTTGGCTCTGCCACCAGGTGAGAGAGACTTCAAGGGGTCAAATGACCCAAACCCAATCCTCCAGATGGCCTGTGGCCTAAGTCCACTGAGACCGCAGAGTCTTTTATCTTTATCTTTATTTGCAAATTTAATATACCGTTCTTTACCGGTGGCATCAGAGCGGTGGACAATGGAAAAATATAAAGGCTGCTGAAACAGAAAGGAACGCCAAAAATTTAAAGAGCAGGATAGGAAGAGGAGATAGAGCAGGCAGCAGATAATACAACAGGAGGATGAAACAGAGGTGGATACAGTCAGGGTCAACGGGGTGGGGGGGAGAGGGGAGCAGGTGGGGGGGGGGGGAAGGTTGAAAGCGGTGCAAAAAAGGTGGGTCTTAATCTAGCCTTAAAAGTTTTATAAGAAGCTTCTAGGCGGAGGGCGACGGGAAGCGAGTTCCAGAGTTTCGGGCCTAGAAAGAAAAATGCTGAGGAGCGGGTGGACTCCAGATGAGCCTGTGAGGGGGAAGGAAGGGACATGCGGTTCAGGTGAACTGATCTGAGGGAACGATAAGAGGAATGGAGACGTATTAAATTGGCAAGGTAGAGAGGAACACCGGTGTGGATAGTCTTGTGGACATAGATAAGAATTTTGAACTGTATGCGTCCACTGGGCTTGATGCATCCTGAGGGTACCTGCAGAGTTACGTGTACAGTAGAAGCCATGTGCCCCAACAGGCACAGCAGAAGCCGAGCGAATGCTGTCGACCTGATCTGCAACCCCCCTGCTAGCGATATGAGGCACTGCACTCTGTCCAGAGGTAGGAATTCTTTGGCCTGTGTTGAGTCTAGGAGGGCTCCAATGAACTCCAGGTGCTGAGTCAGGAGTCAATGTGACTTGGAAAGTTTCTTATGAACCCCAGAGTCTGCAGCATCCTGATGGTGCGGTGCACCGCATTGCATGCCTCCTCTGGCGAGCTTGCTTTGAAAAGCCAGTCATCCAGATAGGGGAAGATGAAGGCACCCAGCAAGTGGAGGTGAGTGACAATGACTGTTAGGCATTTGGTGAAGACCCTGGAGGCTGAGGCGAGGCCAAAGGGAAGTACCCTGTGCTGGAAGTGGAACCCTCCGACAATGAAGTGGAGGTACTGAGAGTGCCAGGGGTGGATCAGGATGTAGGTATAGGCATCCTTTAGATCCAAGGAGCATAGCCAGTCTTCTCATAGGGCAGCAATGTTCCAAGGGATAGTATCTTTAACTTCTCCTTGATCAGAAAGCAGTTGAGGTCCCACAGATCCAGGATGGGCCAATAGCCGCCTGTCTTTTTTTGGGATGAGGAAGTACTGGGAGTAGAACCCCGTGCCCCAGAGGGGCTGAGGTACTGGTTCCATGGCCCGGTCCCCGAGGGATTCTGGTTTCTTCTGCAAGAGCTCTCTGTGCATGGAGGTCATGGGAAGCTTCCCTGGAAAGAAGGGAGGAGGCATCAGGTGGAAATGCAGAAGGTAGCCTTCGTGAATCATCTGCAAAACCCAGGCATCAGAAGTGATGCCTGGACAGAGGTGGGCGAAGTAGACCAGATGTCCTCCCATGTGCTTTGGGCTCTGGCCTTCTGGGGGAAGACAGGCTATGCCCAAAGAATCAAAAGCCATCCCAGGCTGAAGTTGGGGCACTGTTTGGGGCTTGGGGGCTTTTGATTTATGGGGGTTGTGCCCCTGACCTTTAGCCTGCTGAGCCTGCTGGGGAGCCTCATAGGCCAGAAATTGTGGGTATTTCCCAAAAGCCTTTTTCCCCTTCAAGTGAAAGGTCTTTTTACCTGAAGCCTTCCAATAGGAAGGGTCGGCAGTCTTCCTGGACGCCTAGTCCTGGTCAGAAACTCTGTCTCCAGCTTAGCCGTCTTGTCTGTCATGGGTTTGCCAAAGAGATTCTCTCCTTGGCATGAGACATTGGCCAGTCTGTCCTGTACCCACTGCTCCAAGTCCAAGGACTGTAGCCAGGCCAGACGGCGGGCATGCCCACCGCAGCCAAACCAGCCACAGACTTTAAGCCATCAAAGGTTGCCCAAGTTTGAAATTTGGAGCAATCCTTGACTGTGGAGACCAGGGTCCAGAAGCACTCAAGGGATTCCCCTGCCAGTCCAGCAGAGAACCTGGCAAGCTCCTTTGCCAGGTCCCTGAGGTACATGCCCATGTACAACTGGTATGCCTGGATCCGGGCAGTAAGCATTGAGCCCTAGAAGCAACGCCTGCCAAAACCATCCATGGTGTGGGCCTTCCTACCTGGGGGCACTGAGGAGTGTACCTTCTGGCTTTTGATCTGATGCAATGGCCGACTCCACCACCATGGAGTTGTGTGGCAGCTGTGCTTTCTGGAACCCGGGGCTCTTGCCGACTCGATACTGCAAGTTGAGCCAGCGGCTCACTATGGGCACTGTCACTGAGCTCTCCCACATCCAGAACAGCAAACATTCCAGAATGGGGGGAATTGGCATGGCTAATGCCTCCTTCAGAGGGGCCTCGTACTGTAGGATCTCAAGGTCCTCGGCACGAGGCTTGTCTTCTGGCTCTGCAATGAAGGAGAGGACCTTTGCCATCCTGCAGACAAAGTTGAGGAATGTGAGGTCCTTGGGCGGTGACCGCCAGCACTCCTGCACTGGAGATGGCTCAGATGGCACATCTCGGTGGAGCATGATGTCAGGGGACTCATCATCGATCTCCCATCCGGACTCCAAGCCGGAGGAGACCTTGAGTCCAGGGCAGTCCTCGAGTCAATACCCTATCAACATCGGGGAATGTGGTGCCCGATACATCAACCTCGAGATACTCAGGGGCAAAGCACGCCACGAGCACGAGGCTGATCGCCTCAGCCCCAGGTCGGAGAACTGCTCCAGAACAGGCTGGATTTCCTTCAGAGAGGTCCAAGCTGTGGAGGGTGTTGTGATCTGCGCCGATGACCCGGAAGCACTGGGCATCAGACCAGGCTGTGCCGCAAGGAAGGCAGCTAGGCTGCACTCCAGGGCCGCCATCCTGACCTCAAGGCCAGTAGGCTCCACAGCCTCCAGTTTGGGTCTCGACAGCATTGAGCCCAGAGCTGGGTCCCTTTGAGGAGAGTCACCAATGGTGATCACACTGGGGGACTGAGCCTGATCCCCCAACATGGTGGGAGTCTCCTCCCACTGGGGCAGCTTCAGGGGTCACTCCCAGCCATCACCCTTGGTGTCGGGTCAAGGGCTCTGGCTCCAGGGTCGGAATGCAGCTTCAATCTCAATTCAGATGATGACTTGAGTCTGCAGGGGAGGTCCTTGGAGGACAATCCCCTGTCCGAGGCTCTGCAACCTCGGGGTTCAGATTGAGCATACCTGTGCGACACTGAGTCATCAGATGTGGTCCCCGAGGGCAGCAATGCCCTGCTTGAGGATGGCCCTGCGGCCTTCGAACCAAACATGTCCTTACACTGCTGCTCTCATGTCTTCTGGCTGTTGGATGCCAATCAGCAGGCAGAGTGGGCAGGAAGTGTCATTGTGGTTGGGGCCTAAGCACCGAAGACAGCAACTGTGGTGGTCGGTAATGGACATGGTATGGGAGCATTTGCCACAGTGCTTCAATCCACTTACTGAAGACATAACAGGAAACACGGTGCCTGTGAGGTCAAACTCACACATCTCGGTCAGAGAAGGCATGAGAGAACTCCCATGCCCACAAAAGAAAAAGAAAAAAATGTACCCAAAAAAAACGTGACACCGAGGCGAGGGCATAATCAGGTGATGGGGAGGTGATCAAGGAACTGAACCTGCAAAAAAAAGCGTGAAAAAAAGCATGAGGAAGCTAGGAAAAAAATCAACTTCTACCAGGGAAACAGATGGGACATTTGCAGGCCTCCATGGAAAAAAGACAACTGAGGTAAGATGGTACCCTTGGGTGAAAAGGTGACCATACATGCATGGTCTAACTCCCAAAGGCTTTCTTTGAAAGTTGAGGAGTGAATCCATGCGGGCTCCGTCGGTGCCGATGTCACCCATATGTGAGGACTGACTTCCTGCTTGTTCCCGGAGAATACTGTGTATTCCATGGACTGCCTGAAGAACAAACTAGTCAGTACTAGAGGAGGTCAAAGCTAAGCTTTCTTAGAAGCTCAGATGACAAGACTTCCATAATTTGGGCACATCATACAAAGAGAGATATCATTAGAGAAATACACTGTGCTTGGCAAGGTTAAGGTCAATGTAAAAGAGGAAGGATAGCAGTGGATGGACTTACACAATAACAGCAACAACTCTATCAGTAATCTATGAGCCACATGACTGAAGACCAAACACAGTTAAGGACAACTATCCAGGGGTCATCACTGACTCAATGACATTTAACAGCAACATCCAAGGCCACAAGGAATGCTAGTGGGAATTGAACCTTGCTTTCTTGGTTACTAGCCAGTGTCCCTAACCACTAGGCTACTCCTCCACTCTTTAAGATTGGTTGTTTACTTCTTTAAAATGTAGAAAGACTAGGGTACACATGATCAAGCTACAATGTAGGAGATAATACTAAAGTTTAATATTTCCAAGACAAAATGGCTTTGGCTGAGGGTCATGATGAGGATGTTTATTCCTTGGAATTGCTTGGTTTGTATGCAAACCCTTGTTAAAATCTTAGTGTATGACTTGATTCACAGCTTTCTATGGAAGATCAAGTCTTGTCGATGGTTTGCAGTTCTTTTATCGTGTTTAGGAAAATTTGACAGCTACATCTATATCTTTCCCAGGTCAATCTGACACTGGCAACCCATGCTTTGATTTTTCCTTGTTTGGATTATTGAAATTCATTACTGGTTGGTCTTCCTCAATAGGAAGTATGGTGGTTGCAATTATTACAGAATATGGCCGCTACGCTGATCAAGGTTCTGCAATCAATGGAACATGTGATGTTGGTTGCTGATACATTTTCATATTCGGTATAAGTTATTGATGATGGTTTTTCAGTCATAGCACAATTTGGCTCAATCTGTCTTCTAAGCTTGTAATTTATTCTCCTGTTTATCCTTTGTGATCTTAGGCGGGATGGGGAGTGTTGAAATATTTGTAGTTCCAATTGTAAAGATTATGAGGAAGAGTTATTATAGAGAGAGAAGATTTCAGTACAAGATCCAAAATGTTGGAACACCCATACTATTGAGCTTTGTCAGGAGTGTGCTTTGGCAAGGTTTAAAATATCCTTAAAAACTTATGTTTCACTGTGCTTATGAGGGAGGCTAAGGACTGCAGTTTATTATTTGTGTTTTATTAAGTTTGGGAATTGATGTATAGTTTTATTTAGTATTTTATGTACAGGATGGGCCAAATTAAAAGGTTGGTTGCTGGGTTAAGAGAGGGTTTTATGTGTTCTGTATTTTATATTATGTTGTATATTTTTAATTTGCTTTTAGTTGACTGTGAGCTGTGATATATAAGTAAAAATAAATACTGTGATTCCATTTGTAGTAGTTCGTTTTGTGCAAATGGCACATTTCATTTTCATTCCTAATTTGCCATTAGATCCACAATTTGCCATCATCTTTATTCATCACCTGCAATGGATCCTAACTTTCACTGTTTCAAATCAAGGGCCTTAGTTTGTCACCAAATTTGGAAGGCTTTTTGTAAGAACTTGTCAATTAAACATCATTTCTCTTCAAAATATTATCCTCAAACTAAAGGCCTTACTGAGGGGCTCAATGAAGATTATGAGAAGTTCTGCATTGTTTTGTTTCAGTTCATCAAGATGACTGGGTGAACTTACTTCCCTGAACCAAGTTCATCCAAAACAACCATACCAGCGACTGTACAGGGCAGTCCCCATTTTTTACGATTTATGGTTGACATCCTGCTTTATCATCCTCTTCTGCTCTAACTTCTGGGGTTCCTGAAGTGGATGACCTGAACCAACTGTACTAGAAAACTTGGTCCTAGGTATGGAGTAACTTTGAGAAGGCCATGACCAAGCAGAAGAAACTTGTAGACCGTTAATATCAACAAGAACTTCAATATCTGGTGGTCAATAATGTCTGGTTATCCACTAAGAAACTATACCTGAAGCTTCCTTGTGTGAAGCTGGGCTCTAACTTTATTGGCCCATATATCATTACAGTGAGGATTAAACCTGTAACCATGCATCTTCATCTTCCTGAGATACTGAAGATCTCTTCCTCTTTACAGGTCTTCTTACTGAAACCAGCTACTTTGGATCTTGTTAAAAGAAGCAAGATGCCTCCAGTTCTGACTGTGATCAAGGGCCAGTCTAAATGTGAGGATGCCATGATATATCATCAAAGGACATAGTATGTGGCCCACTGAAAGGGTTATGGGTCAGAGGAGAGGTGCTGTGTTGATGCCGATGATCTCTTTGCACTCCATCTCCTGGCAAAACAGCTTAAGGCCACCCCTAAGGGACCACTGTGGTACTAGCTGTTGGTCCTCCCAGATTAGTTGTTAGTCCTCCCAGCTCTCTGGCCCACATTTCCTGCTGGCAGTCATCGTGTTCCAGCCTAGAATATATATATTTCCAATCTTCTAGACTACAAGTTGCCAGAACTTAGTGGCTGCTTACTTTCTCAACATTGGAGTCCTGCTTCATTGACACCTCTTCTGATTGATTCCTGTTGCCTGCACTCACTTTTTGGTGAAGACTCCTTGTCCAGCTCCCTGCATCCCTTTCTGTCCAGCTTGATTCTTTTGCTAAGTCCTTCTGACTTCCAGCAGCCAAAGGTTCAACCTGAGGGAAAGAAGTCTGCAAAACACGGTCTCTTTCCTAGCCAGAGCCTAACTTTAGCAAAGGAGTTCACATGTCTCTGGCTGAATGCTGTGAAACCCCAAGCCCCAGAATATAGGACCTTTTATATTTTCATTCAGGATTCAGGAGGTTACACCCACTTATTAGCGATGTACATTCAGGTCTATCCTCCATTAAATTACCCCAGGCACAACAATCCTTAGGATCAGGGCCTCCAGAAACTTCCCCAATGTAAAACAAATAGTGGAAGAATCTGGGATCCTGCTATACAGATTTGGACTAAAATGGCCCACTTTGTGAGGATGGCTAATAAATATCACTCACAAGATCTCCACACACATGTAGACGCCCCTTGTTAAAACTTTCCTCACTTTACTCTATGGTGAAGTCTGTCATGAGACTAGGATGATGTCATGGGTAGTTCTGCCTTCTACTGGTCATTCCTGATACTAATGATGGTTTGTTTGTGTTACTGTGGGAAATGTTTAAATAAAGCATTGATGAAAAGTGTGTTCTGTTTCATAAAATGGTGTCAGAAGCCTGCTTCACACTTTGGTGTTCTTAAGCCACAAGACTGCATCTCCATTGAGAGGACGTAATGCTCTTGAGAGAACAGTTTTTAGCTGAGAGATTGAATCTGAGGGATGATACCATATCAGTCTGGAAAAATACTATTACTACTATTATTACTATGACTAATCATTTGTATAGCACTGCAAGGTCCAATGCTGCACAGAGACATATAAGAGACAGTCCCCACTCATCAGAGCTCACAGTCCAATCAAGACAGACAGCATAACAACTGGGAACTAGGGTAAATCTAGGGGAATGGTAAAGATACACATAGGAGGTGAACAGGAGACTAGGCAGCCTATTCAGCAGTTGAAGTCTCAACAAACATGGACAATGCTTCTGCTTATCAGAATGACATAGGGAGTGGTTGACCAAATCACAAAGCACTGCTGCAAAGTCAAGGCATACTATGATTACAAAGCCAAAGAACTCCCAGATCTAGTTGTTGGTCAAACACTACTACTACTACTACTGCTGAACATTTGTGTAGTGCTACAAGACATACACAGCACTGCACAGACACATGTAAAAGACAGTCCCTGCTCATCAGAGCTTACAATCTAGTCAAGACAGTCAACAAAGTAGCGGTAGACATAGAATACTTCTAGGGGGAATGGTAAGGAAACACAAAGGAGATTAGGCGAATCAAGATCCGAAAGCGGCAGTGAAGAGATGAGTTTTCAGCCTGGACTTGAAAAGGGTCAGAGAAGATGCCTGATGTACAGACTCAGGTAGTTTGTTCCAGGCATAAGGAGCAGGAAGGTGAAAGGAGTGGAGTTAGCAATAGAAGAGAAGGGCACAGATAGAAGTAATTTGCCAGAAGAGTGGAGTTCCGAGGAGGGGTTCAGGGAGAGATAAGAGAGGAAAGGTAGTGAGGAGCTGCAGAGTGAATGCATTTATGGGTCAGCAGGAGCAGTCTGGACTGGATGCAGAAATGGATAGGGAGCCAATGAAGTGACTTGAGAAGAAGGGTAATTTGAGCATATTGAGGCTGATGGAAGATTAGCCGTGCAGCAGAGCACATGCAACTATTATCATTGGCAAAACAAGGAAAGTGGAAACTTGGGAACTGCATGCAGAAGGTGGCACCATGCTTATGCATAGTGGAGACAGATAAACACTTGTACCAGCAAAACTGAAATTTTCATAGGGCTACTAAAGATATTGGAGGAGCAACCACAGCCATGGAAAAGGACATAGTGACTGCTTCACTCCTGAGCTTCCAAAACCCGATGAACCTGAAACCAGAGAGTCTGAAGAACCAAAGACAGATAAAGTGCAAATGCCACCACTTTGCCATGCCCAAACTGGAGTAATACAGCCATCCTCAAAGCTTAAGGATTGTTGTGTGTTCAAGAGTTTTGAGATAAGACTAATTTAATGGTTAAAGCAGTAGGCTGGCAATGAGAGAAGCATTCCATTGTTGCTCCTTGTCACTCAAGTACAAACTTAGATTGTAAGCCCCCAATCCCTGGGACAGGAAAATACCTACAGTACAACTTGCCTTGAACTTCTGAGAAAGGCATGAGACACATCCTGTCATATAGAGGACTCCAGCGGGCTGTTGGTTCTACTACAGGTTAACATCACAAGCATTATTAGAGGATGTGTGTACTGTTGCAGAACTATTAATTTTGAGGGGGATAATATTAGTAATAGAAAAAGGAGATATTACAAGACTGGAATGACTACTGAAAAAACGTGAGCTAAATCCAAATCTATATTAGTGCCAGTTTGTCCAGGTTACTGTGGAGCATTTTTAAATAAAGCATTGTTGAAAGGCACAGTCTGCCACAGTAAACAAAAAGGAGACTGTTTTGCATAGAGAAGGTGTTGATGGAAGACCCCTGAGATCTGTGAGTTAGGGAATGTCCCATCTTTGCAGGGAAACCTTCACTCTAAAGTACATCACTTAAATAAAATGCTTTCATTTATTTTCCAAGGTTTTCTCACCTCTGTGTAGGCATAGCACCCTTCCAACCTCTCCCCTGCCATTCGTTTCACAACCTTTTCCAGCCTAGACATCACTTTCTCCCACGCTGTGGTGCCCTGCAAAGGGTGATATAGAACAGTCTTCAATAAAAAAGAAACATAAACCCACTGTAACACATTCTGTGATTCATTTGTAAATTCTGGCGACATTGTGCAGTGACGTGATGAGTGCAGAAGAAAATGTAAACCACAGAAGGCCTCCCTCAAACCTTCATTCTTGACCACCGTCTCCAGGAATCACATAAGAGGAAAAGGCTGATTTAACAAAGATGATTTCTGCCAACCGAAGCTAAAGTCTACTTTTCATTGCTCCTTCATTTTGCCTCATCTAGGTTCCACAAAATCTTATGCACAGCTAATTGTGGACAGCAGGAGATGGGGAAAAGAGACTCTCCACCTCATTTCTTTCCACAAAACTGAAGGATCATTTTACTTTATGTATTTCTGGGCTTCTGGTTAGAGCAGTGGCCAAGAGACCATGGTTCAGTTCCTACTGGCACTCCTTGTGACCTTGGGCAAGTCACTTTACCCTGCATTGCCTTGGAAGAAAGACCTGGCAATCTACTTTTGGTCATACCCATGGGCTGGTAAGTCCTCAGGAATCTGCATTGACTCAGTGGCACACATATATAGTAGCTTATAAAAGAATTGCCCCTGTACAGCCTTGTAGCTCTACACAAATAATAAGCAGTGGTAGTGCTGACCCTGGGCTTTGTCTTAAGCTGCCGTCTGGCGCACTCTGTTTCTCCGAGCCTTTGTGATCTCCATTTTCCAGCAGTGTCCCTCAGGAATCTTTCCTTCCTTTTCTCCTTTTATATCAGGGTTAGAGAACAGCTGCTTTTCTAGGACTGGATGTCAAAATAGAAGGGCTTGACCAGAGGACACGCAGGCAAAGAAAAGGCTACTTACAAAAGCCAGATAGATAGAGTAAGGAGGGCTGTCATGCAGAAAGGCTCCTGGTGAAAGTCTGAGAAGAATTATTGAGGAAAAAACTGCCTGGTAGTTACCTGATGAGATTTGCATGATAAGAGTAAAGATTGCAATGGGAGCTGCTCTCTAATTAACGTGATCTGAGTAAAAAGTGCTGGTGCATTTTGTGAGGGGAATGATCACATCCTGTGTCCTGCCAGTATTGACAGAGATGAGGAGTTTGCCTTTCCTTTACAGCCTTGCAGAGTTCTCTCTTCACTAGACCTCTTCTATTGGCATAATGCTATAATTATGAATGCGGGAAAGTGTGAGCACTAAGTCTGGCTTTGTAATCTGCTCTTCTTCAAATCTAGAAATACCTATGCCTCTGAAAATTCAGCTACTGTATCATTCCTGTTCACCTGTTCCAACAGAACTATATGTGCAACATGCTTTTAAAGAGCTGCACGCTTGGATTTGTGTAAGGGATTTTACTCCATTCATCCACTGAAACTCAGTCGGGCACTTTGCCCAGACTCTGTTGCAGCACTTCTCAAACATTCCCTGCTTCCAGTATTATAACCTTCTGCTGCATCCTCAGTTCCGGAAAGCTGCCTGAGTGTGGGCTGTCTCTCACATGCATGTGATCCCCCTCCATGCACATTGTCTCTCATACTCAAGTGAGCTCCTCAATGTGGACTACCTCTGACACACAGGGCAGTCCCCCGAGTGAGGGTTCATCCTTGCACTCAGATGAGTCCCCCAAGTTCAAGCTGTCTCTCAGCAACGTCCTGACACCCAGTTGAGACCCCTGAGCGTGGGCTGTCTCTCACACTTGTGAGTCTCTATTACCACTACTGCTTATCATTTATATAGTGCTATAAGGTGTTCACAGTGCTGTAAAGAGACATGTAAGAGACACTCCCTGCTCCTAAGAGCTTATAATTTAGTCAAAACAGACAATACAACTGGGGGTTAGGATATATCTAGGGGAATGGTAAGGAAACACATAGGAGGGTGAGCAGAAGACTAGGGGGATCAGGATCCAAAAACAGTCTCAAAGAAGTGAGTTTTTAGCCTGGATTTGAACAGGGCCAGAGATGGAGCCTGATGCACTGACTTGGGTAATTGGTTCCAGGCATAAGGAGCAGCAAGGTAGAAAGATCAAAATCTGGAGTTGGCAGTGGAAAAGAAGGGCACAGATTGAAGGGTGGAGAAGAGCGGAGTTCCTGAGGAGGAGTGTAGGAAGAGATAAGAGAGGAAAAATAGTGAGGAACAGTCAAACGAAGGCACTTGTAGGTCAGTAGTAGAAGTTTGAACTGGATGCGGAAATGGATAGAAAGCCAATGAAGTGACTTGAGAAGAGGGGTAATCCAAATTAATTCAAAATATCCCTAAAGATTCTGAGTAATCAATCACCAAAAACAAAAAATGACCCAGAATTGCACATCTTCTGCAAGAATATGCACTAACCAAGAAATATTGAATAAAATATACAATAATAATAATAATGAGGAAAAAAGACCTCAGTAAAATCAATGTACTGTCGGTACTCAATTGATTACATCAATGGTCAAAAACCTCCAAACACACCTGCTATTAAGACAGAAATTTATCTCTATCTTATTAACTTCTCTTATATACTGTAATCTCCTTACTTTTCTAAAAAAATTGTTCTTGATTTTTAATTTTTAACTTTTTTTAATACAGGATGGGAACACAATCCTTATTTACTCATCTTTATATGCTGATGAATTATTCCATTTCTCTGAAAGTCATGTCGACATAAGAGCAAACCAGTATCCAATTTAGCTTATCAATGTTCATCCTATTGATTCATGTTCCCATAAACTATTCTTGATCTGCGTGACTGAAATGACAGATAGCTTTTGGGAACAAGAGGAAGAGAGCATGCTTCAACAGGATAAGCTAAGTTTGATACTGGTCTGCTCTTCTGCAGAAATACTTTCAGAAAAAAAGAAAGATTCATCAGCATATAAAGATGAGTATATAAGGATTAAGAATAAGAAGTGTGTTCCCACCCTGTATTAAAGAAATTAAAAATAAAAAACAAGATAATTACAGTATATAAGAGATGTTAATAAAATTGAGATAAATTTCTGTCTTAATAACAGGGCGGGTTTGGAGGTTTCTGACCATTGATCTGATCTACTGAGCACTCACAGTAGGCATAGGTTGAGCCAGTGGTTGTGAGCTCTTGATTTTACTGAGGTCTTTTTTTCCTCCTTATTATTATTATATATTTTATTCAATAGTAATGTTTAGTACATATTCTTGAAGACATGCAATTCTGTTTTGAGAAGAGGGGAGACATGAGAAAAGTGACCCTGAAATGAACAGATCAAAGTGGGGAGAGATGCTTCAGAAGAAGACCAGCAAAGAGGAGGTGACTAGAGAATGGTAAGAGTCTTACAGGCATGTTTACTAAAGTCCGTTGCTGTGCGGGTCCCCGTTAGTGTGCTGGTGCCATATAAGGAGTGGGCGGGCCAGGCAGAAAAAGGAAAAAAAACGGACCGTAGGTTTGTGAGTCGCGCTAATGTGCGGGTCCCACATTAGCGCGTGAGAAGGCTAAGTGGGGCGCTGCTGCACAACCAAACAACAAAGCCGTAGTACAACGGTGAAGACATTGACCTATGGTGCAGGGTCCAGGGGTTCAAACCCCCATTGCACCCAACAAAAAAGACTAGCTGAGGCATCAAATTTTATGGGCAAAAGTGGTGTAGGAGGCATATTGATTATGGGCGGCAGAAGGCGGCACACCTATTTTTTTAAATGGCATGAGACGGCGCACTGTTTATTGTGGGCGGCAGAGGGCGGCGCGCTGTTAAGGTTGGGCGGCAGAGGGCAGCGCACTGATAAAATTGGTCAACAGAAGGCGGCGAGCCGGTGGGCAGAAGGCGGCGCGCTGATGTGTGAGGGGGCAGCCCAATAGTGGGAGGGATAAGTGGCGCGCTGATGTGCAAATAGCAGGAATGGAGCCATAGGACAATGGTTAAGACACTGACCACCCATGCAGGCATCATGGGTTCAATTCCCCCCAGTGCCCATTGAAGACAGCTGGCTGAGGCAGTATTTTAAGGGGCATGCCCATGTTGGGCGCTGTTAATGTTACGCGCCAGAAGGCGGCGCGCTGTTAATTGTAATTTTGTGCGCCACAAGACGGCGCGCCAATGGCTACAAGGCTGCGCGCTGCTGCTCAAACACAGGAACAGAGCCACAGCACAATGGTGAAGACACTGAGCAATGGTGCAGGGGCCATGTGTTCAATCCCTCACAAAGCCCAGAGAAAAAGGCTAGCTGAGGCAGTATGTTTTATGTTGGGGAGAGCTGTAGGAGGCTCTATAATTTTAGTTTTATGATAACTACTAGCAAACGCACTCTCACAGCATATTAATATAGGGCCGCCCATAAGGCACATGTTACAGTGCACCGTCTGCCAAGGCACCCTAGAATGTCCCCTATAGGGCAGCATGTATGTTGCGACACAGGATAATGTATGGTGCACCCTATATGGATGGCAACCATACAGTGCCCTATAGGGCGCCCCATAAAGCACCCTCAGAGGCACCTTATGGGTACAGTACACTGAGGGTGCTATTGCTGACATCAACATATGTACAGTAAACTAAAAAAATATGCTTTGAACACCTGTCTCACAGAACCCCAATGTGGGTTTGAACTCATCACCTCTGGCTGCACAGGCAGTGACCTAACCATAGCTGTATGGAAGCCCCTGGCTGGCTGCAGATAGCCTGCACGTCATCTCACAGATAGTATGCCAGGGTAAACAGGATAGGGTTAGGCCACACGTACCCATGATGCACTGCACATGCAAATTAGCTGTCCACAGATGGACACAAGATGGGAAATGCACCCCCACAGCACCTCGGCCCTGTTGGGGGACGTTACCGGGTGCACCCACACAGCAACTCGGCCTGGTAGGGGGCACTGACCGGGTGTTTTACTGGCACAAAGTAGCTACACAACGTTACATCGTGCGGGTTCTGGCCTCACCCTGAGTGTACAATGAGGCGCCCAGGACCAGGTCTACAACACTTTCCATGGCTGATGGAGGCCAAGCGGGAGTTCCAAAGCAGTGTTAATGTGTAAGATAGCTAGTTTCTGCACAAACACCATGGATGTCCCAGTCAGGCACAGCCGTAGCCGCCCCCCCCCCCCCCTGGGCTGCCCCTAGAGACAAACATGGTCCCCCATCAAGAGATCCACACTCTACCTCCCTGCAAAGGTGGCAGTAGAGGGCAACATCAACCCCAGTCCTGCTGAGGAACACCCCACACACACAGCCATAACACACAAACATATGACCAGGTATGGTAGGTTGCACCCCACCACCAGGTATTCCCCTGCAGCAAGCCAACTGCACCCTGCAAGCCATTCCAGCAAACCACATACCATCTACAAACAGTCTGCTGGTTAGTCCATAGTGCATGTTCCCAGTGGAGACACATGCACACAGAACTGGGCTGCCAGCATACACAGCAAGCAGATAACTCAGTGACTGGGCCCCAAATAGATACCCATATGTATCACATGAGAGAAAGACTGTACAGCACTATGGGGGTGCCTAGCCATGCTGTGGTCACTGCACAGTCAGGGTGAGCGTGATCTCCCAGAAGGACATGCTTTGGCCACCCTGTCTGTGTAGGTGGTGGCCGGACACTACAGTGTCCCTGCCAGTGCCCTATGCCCGGTGCAGATGCATCCTGCCCAGGCCACCCTGTCCTGGCTATACCCATGGTACCGTGCACCTCATTATGCACATTGTCAGTGTGGGCTGTGGAAGGGGCTTGCTGCCAACACCCACGGTATAGACAAACACACACTTCCACACCTATGCCATCATGGTGCTACTATTGAGAAGGTAATCAGCCTTGCCCACCAAGACCGCTCCTGAGCACGGCAAGGCATGGATATGGTAGGCAGTACAGCTGGTGGCCACTCCCCAGGGTGGTAAACAGCGTCAGAGGCCAGGCCTGGAGCACGCACCGCAAACACCTAACAGATTGTTCGGATGGGGTCAACTAGCAGTATGTGTGGAACTAGCAAACATCTCAGAGCTGTGTATCATATACCTCAGGTGTAGGGTGACATTGGTAGGACATGCAGGGTTCAATGGTTTGCCTCTCCAGGAGACATTGGTCAATGAGGCCTGTGGGTGTGGGTGTGGGTGTGTCTGCCCCTGATGGCTGCTGCTTTACGGCACAGATTCCCAACTCCAGTCCAGGTTTGCATCACACTGTTCTGGTTTTCCTGCTGTCCCTCATGGATATGCATGAGCTACATCTACATACCATGGGTGTGGTGCATAGATATACAGCACAGGCATTTGTATGAGTGCCATCATGGGACCTGACTGGTGTGTGCCCCACCAGGACTGCATTGTGTGATTCTGCTCTGGGTACTGGCCCTGTTCATGGTGTGTGTGCTCAGTGGGGTAAAGATAGACGTATTGCCATTGCATATGTCCTCCCCAGGAAAGGTGTGCCCTTACTATCACTGTTTAATTGGGGGAAAAAGATTAGCGGTTGCCCCAGTTGGGCTTTGAACCTGTGACCCTCTGCTCTTGTATACAGTGTCTGTGTGCACTGCACCACCGTGTATCCACAGATTGGGTGATTTCCCTGGAATGTCCATGACTGTGGATCCGGTAGGGCCTGTGTTGCAGTGGACTGTGCCAGCCTGCACATGACTGGGCCTCTGTCTTCTGTGGCTAGCAGCCACTGCCCCCTGCACCACATGTCCTCGTCCGCCAACATGCTGGCATGAGCTTCTCTCAGAAAAAGCAGATGACCTGATTGCAATGTGGCAGTACGGGACTGCATTTGGGTGACTTGGCTGTAGGTAATGCCCATTGTTGTGGTGTGTGTGCGCGTTGTTGGGTAAAATATGGGTGCTCTCCCCATGCTTATGTTCCCTGCAATACGGGGGTGTCTGCGCTATCTGTGTTCAGTGGTGGGTAAAATATAGGGATTGGGCTGGCACGTACCCCAGCTGGGCTTTGAACCTCTGACCCTCTGGTTCTAGAGGTACTGACTCTGTCCGCTGCACCACACTATGGCAACAGAAACAGTGCAGCCCCTGGAGGTAGTAAGCTTAGCAGAATGGAGTCACAAACCCTGCTCTATGCAATTTTACTGTGGGCATATGCACCCTGTCTGGTGACCAACGTGCACATAAACCCCGGAAATGGCTACGGGAAATGGGGGACAAGATATCACCGCGCTGGGCAACAGTGATATTAATGGGCAACCATACCAAACACTCCCAGGAAAGCTCCAAACAAAGGAAATGTTTTTTGGAAGAGACTCGGCTCCGTAAACCCTTCAAAAGTTCATTTCTTTTTCTGGAGCTTTGCTGGGTGAGTTTTCTGTATTTGCCCATCACTATAACTGTTCCCCAGCTGAATTACTGTTTTTAATAGTTCTGTTGTGGTCATTTTCTATTTGTATTTGCACTTTTGTGCTGTGCACATGTATCACACTGCTCACGTTTTGCTGGTTTTCCCGGTTTTCCTGTACATTGCTGACGGAAATGGTTTCTCTTCCCTTTAAATGCTTTCTACCGCGAGTGTTTCACTCGCGGTAGTTTTTACATGCAAATTCGGGCCTGATACTGTGCGGGGAGCCTCTCCCCTCCCACTCTCCACCCATTGACCCCGTCCCTCCGCCCCTCCGGAGCCTTCCTCCGCCCTCCTTTCGCCGTTCCACGCCTCTATCGGAAATTTGCGGGCCGCACTTGTACGGGGCCCGTTAGTGAGCCGCGTACCTGTGCGGGGGTGACACGCACATGTGCGGGGCGTTTAAACGCGTTTCTGCGCGTTTCAGTGCCGCGTTGCCGTGCGCTATTTTGCGGACTTTAGTAAACATGCCCCTTAGTAGTGTCTTCAGAAAGGAAGGGACACATTTTGCCAATATTATAGAGAAAGAAACGGCAGGTTTTAGCTATCTGTTGGATGTGTGTGGAGGAGAGGGAGGAGTCAAAGATAACCCCAAGGTTGCGAGTCGAGGAAACAGGGAGTAGAGTGTTGTCCAAAGAAATAGAGAAAGGAGGAAGGGGGGATATGGGCTTAGGGGGAAAGATAAGGAGCTCAGTTTTGACCATGTTCAGTTTCAGATTGCACTGAGACATCCAGGCATTAATGTCAGATAAGCAGGCAGAGATCCGGGCCTGGATTCCCAGAGATATTTCAGGTGCAGAGAGGTAGATCTGAGAGTCATCAATGTAGAGGTGGTACTGAAGGCCATGGGAGGAAATGAGTGTACCAAGTGACTGAGTGTAAAGATAGAAAAGGAGAGGTTCCAAGACAGATCCTTGGGGTACACCAACTGAAGATGGGATAGCAGTAGAAGAGGATCCACGAGAACATACACTAAAGGTGCAGTGGGAGAGTTGGAAAGAAAACAGGACAGGAGAGAACCCCTAAATCCAAGTGAGAACAGGATATTGAGCAGAAGGTGGTGATCAACAGTGTCAAAAGCAGCAGAAAGGTAAAGAAGGATGAGGATCGAGTAAAGGCCCTTGAATTCAGTGAGGAACAAGTCTCCTGAGTGTGGGCTGTCTTTCAGGCGAATCTCCTGAAACACTGAGGTTGTCACACTCAGGTGAGTCCCCTGAGTGAGGGCTGTCTCTTATACTCAGCCAGATCTCTTGAGTGCAGGCTGCTTCTCATACTTAAGCAAGTCTGCCGAGTAAGGGCTGTCTCTCACATTCCTGTTGCCCATTTCAATAGTATTGGTGCAGTCGGCTTCCTTAACAGTTTTTTGATCTTTCTTTTTTTTGCTGCTCCTATGGAAGCGAAGTTTTCCGCTCCTGCAGAAAGCAGAGTAACGGTAGGAAATCATCTGTCTGTCTGTCTCTGTGTTTCTGTCTGCTCCAATTTGTTTTTGCATTCTCTGATTCAAGAGTCAGGAAACTTTCTTGACCTGAGAATTTGCATGTCGTTTTTCACCAAAATAACATGTACAGTTGTCGTCAACATTATTAGCACCCTTGCATTTTAATTATGTTGTGCACAATATCTTGAGAAATAATTGGAAATATTCTAATTGTATGTCATCATAATATTTTAATAGTATGTTCAAAGGTATACAACAAAAATAAAATGTCTGTGCAACTTAGACGTAATAATTTCTGGGGAAAACAATATGACCAGGATAGGATTAATGACACCCTTTACTAATATATTGATGCACAACCCTTGGCAGTGATAAACAGCCTCCAAACGTTTCTTGTAGTCATCTATAGGTTTCATACATCTGTCCGCTAGTAGTTTCTCCCATTCTTGAACTGCAATTTGTTCTGGCTCATAAATGTTTCCAGGATTCCTTTTACCAATGACAGATTTCAGCTCTTTCCAAAGGTTCTCGAATGGATTGAGATCAGGACTCATTGCTCACAAACTTAAGGATTTGACTCACACATCATAATCTTTTAATCAACCAATCTAAAACTGAAACTCTTCAAATATTCACCAATACTTCCTATACTCCACCAGCAACCCTCACTCTCGGTGATTTCACCCTCCGCATTAAAAATCAAGTTAAATATCTTGGTCTTATTTTTGACCAGAACCTCACATTCATTGAACAGATAAAAAGAACCTCAAACATAATATATGCAAAAATACGAACTCTTCAGAACCTCAAACCCCTCTTAAACCCTGACTCTTTTCGTACTGTCTGCCAGGCTCTCACTACCCCATCCCTTGACTACTGCAATCTCATCTATCATGGCCTTCCCAAAAACAGCATACACCCCATCCAAATGGCACAGAACACAATAGCCCGTCTTATCACAAATAACCCTAGACTTTCACACATAACCCCAATCCTCCATGATCTCCATTGGCTTCCCATGCTATCCAGAATAAAATTCAAAGTAATCACCCTCATACATAAAATCATGCTTAACGAGTCAGCCCCATGCCTCTCCTCGCTCCTCTCCAATCCCAATAACCATAGATTACACCGCACTAACACTAAAAACCTTCTAATTATACCAACAAATAAGAGAACATGCAAACAAACTACCTGTAACAGGGCCTTCTCCCTTTATGCCCCCTCATTATGGCATGCCCTACCAGGAGAACGTCGGAACTGCTCTGACCATGCCGAATTCCGGAAGAGGCTAAAAACCCACGTCGTCCAAGAACACTTTTCCCTCCCACCTTAGCCCTCCCCTCTACATCCATTCTCCCTGCTTCACCCACCCTTTAATACCTTACCTAACTCATTATCCCAACGACCCCTCCCTAATCCCTCCTATAAATAAATATGTAAATAGTTCTTGTTCATGACAAATACTCATGTACAAAAGTTATTTGTCTGAACCATATGTACTCATGTTAAGAAGTTCTGTTCTATGGAAACAGCTGAAACACGCTGTCATGTTATGTTCACTGTAAACCGTCTTGAATTGAAGAAAGACGGTATATATAAACTGTTAAATAAATAAGTAAAATTGCTAGCCAGTTTAAAACAGTCCATTTTCTCCTTTCTAACCATTCTTTTGTACTTTTGGATGTATGTTTTTGGGTCATTGTCCTGCTGGAGGACCCATGACCTTTGACCTAGACCTATTTTGTTGACACTAGGTAGCACATTTCGCTCCAAAATACCTTGGTAGTCCTCTGACTTCATGATTTTTTTAAAACATTTCAGGTCTCCAGTTCCTGAGGCAGCAAAACAGCTCCAGAAAATTATGGAATCTCCACCATATTTAACTGTAGAAAGGGTGTTTGTTTTTCTTTAAGAACATAAGATATGCCATACTGGGTTAGACCAAGGTCCATCAAGTCCAGTATTCTGTTTCCAACAGTGGCCAATCCAGGTCACAAGTGCCTGACAGTTTCCCAGAAAGACACACAGGTTCCACAATGCTTGTATTGGGGCAAGCAGTGGATTTCCCAGGTCCTCTGTAATAATGGTTTATGGACCTTTCCTCCAGGAACTTGTCCAAACCTTTTTTAAACTCAGCTACACTAACAGCTTTTACTACATCCTCTGGTAACAAATTCCAGAGTTTGATTACACGTTGAGTGAAAAAAAATATTTTCTTATGTGCTGCATTTCTTTGCTTGTAAATGTATTGCTGGTCTGCATTGCCAAAGAGCTCAAGTTTGGTTTAATCTGTCCACAGAACATTTTCCCAGAAAGATTGTGGTTTCTCAAGGTGGGTTTGGGTAAAGATCAGGCACCCCTTTTTATGTCTGTCTTTGAGCAGTGGGGTACTCCTTGGTCTTTGCCCATGAAATCCTTCTTTGTTTAGTGTGAGGCATATGGTGCAAGTTGAAACCACCACTCCAGATTGCTCCAGGTCAGCCTTAAGCTCTTTGGATGTTGTAAGTGGTGTTTTTCCAACAGTTCACACTAACCTTCAAAGACTTATTCTATTAATTTTCCTGTTCTACCCACATTCTGGGAGTTCTTGACAGTTCCATGAGCAGAAAACTTCTTAATAATGTTATGAACTGTAGGCACAGGAATTCCAAGGTCTTTGGAGATGGCCTTGTACCCCTTTGAAGTTTGATGTTTGGTGATAATGGCTTTTCTGACAGGAAAGCTCTCTGGTATTCATCAATGTGAAAATGGAACTGGTTGATTCAAGTCATGTGAGTACTGACAATTGATCACTGATGCGCATAATTTTATTGCAGTGGAAATGTGATTCTTTTGTTCAAACTGATTTGAATTGTTTATAAGGGTGCCAGTAATCATGATCTGGCAATATCCCAGTGTCTATACTAGTTCCTACTATTTCTTTTTTAATTGGTCTTGTTTTATTTGCTTCTTTTATGTGTCAAATGTGTGTGCATATATAATCCAAAGCCATTTCAGTGGCCACTTTTTTTTTAGGAAATATTGGACATTAAGGGGTTGAACTGCAAGGGTGCCAATAATGTTGACCACAACTGTAAAGTGTAAAAAGGAAGACTTTACAGATAACAGAGCAGTCAATAAGAATTCTCAGGCTCTGCGAGCAGAGGAATTAAGCTGCTTCACAATAGTATTGGGTGGCTGGGCCACAAGACAGGGAAGGGGAGAGATACTATGGCAGCTCATACAGTGAGCTGTAAGTCTCGCTTTTTCCAAACTCACAGCTCTGAAAAGTGTTGCATGCATCACACTCCTCTCCAGATGTCTGCTTCATGGCTTCAACTGCAGCAAGCAGCTATGTGAGGCAGTCTGCAGTGGTTTCAGGCTGTCTCACATAGAAGTCCTTTACAAAGATAGGGTGACTAGGGGAAAGGGGCAAGGGGGCACTAGTGGTCTCAAGGTATATACTGGGAGTGTAAGAAAGGTTTGGTTTAACTTATTGGGGATGGATATGTTTTCAGGTAACAGGATAAGTAGTGTGGAATCTGGCTACCTTTTGGAAACCTGACAGGTACTTGTGACCTAGATCGGCCTCTGTTGGAAACAGGATACTGGGCTTAATGGACGCTTGGTCTGACCCAGTATGGCATATCTTATATTCTTATGTTCAGGTTTGGGAATGTGGGTTTAAAACCAGTGGGCACAGTAAAGGATTCAGAGGTTGGCTAGAGAAATCTGAAGTGTGTGGGAGAGGAAACTGGATATCATTGTGCACTTAAACATTAAGAAAAATTATTTAAGGGGATACTCTTTATTGGTTTATCGTCATACATTTCTTGACTAGCTTTCAGGAGATAAAACCCCTTCCTCAGATCAAGGTAGAATAAGAGACCTTCAAATTTCTTTTGCCAACATCCGAATCCCTTGGCCATTTATAACTCTCTCACAAGTGCTGCCAGAATACAACAGAGAAAGAAACAGAATTCTCCACACAAAGAAACTCAGTTCATGGTTGAAAGACTGGTGCAGGTACTGAGGTTTTGTGTATACTGAGGGCTGAGGATGCCCTTGGAAGGATAAGGATATACACAGAGAATGGTATATATCCATCCATAAAGGTATTGCAGTGCTTATGTTGAGCATAACAGACTAAAATCCTAGTTGGACCAACATTTAAACTTTTATAGGGGGAGGCCAAAATTACTGTCTCACACAAGCTAAAATATTTCAAGTAAATGGTGTAAACTCTGAAGCGATAAAAGCTCCAAATTAACTATATATTACTATGTGAGAAAGAAACTGAGAGGTAGAAGAGGGTTAAGTAATGAAATACTTAATAAATTAATTAACACTCAGGGAGGAAAAGACAATAGCCAAAAAACTAAACAAATTCTTTGAAGGTGTGAATAAACATGTGAGTAAAGATGAACTGGTCAATATAGTGTACTTGGATTTTCAGAAGGTATTTTATAAAGTCTCTCATGGGATAGGAAGCAAAGAATTGGACCAAATGATAATTTTTCTAAATAGAAGGGGGTAAATAGTGGAGTCTGTTAGGGATGTGCACTAGAATCACTGTTTAACATACTCATTAACAATATGGAAAAAGGAGCAACAAGTAAATTGATCAGATTTATAAATGACACAAAAATAAACAAGCAGACTGTGAGGAAGTGCAGCAGGCATAAAAGACAGCATGTAAACTATATCCGTATGGGGTATTTTATATTTTATTTATTTATTTGTTCTTATAAACCGCACTTTTCGAGATCAGTGCGGTTTACATAAAACATAAACAGTAAACAGTTTACATAGAACAGTAAGATACATAGAACTTAGAACCATGGAACATGTATTATAAAGGTATTAAGAATAGGCAACATAAACATTAAATGTTAAACAGGGAAAAGAACTTGGAATGTGCCAGGGGGAGGACTAAACAAGCTGGACAGCAGAGTCATAGCACCAGGCTTAGTTAGGGTGGATGGTTGTAAGCTAGTTGAAACAAGTAGGTCTTTAAGGCCTTCCTGAAGTTTGACTGGTCTGAGATGGCTCAGATTGCTGGAGGTAAGGAGTTCCATAGGGTTGGTGCATAAAAGGAGAAGGCACAAATCTTTTTAGCCTGGGTGCATGACCTTATTGCTGAAGGGGTGACTAGTGAGTTCACCACGCATGATCTCCTGGTTCTGTTTTCAGGGGTGCATTGTACGAGTGCTGCAAGGGAGGTCGCAGACATGCCATGCAGTGACTTGAAAGTAAGTAAGAGGGCTTTGTATATCAGGCAGCTTGTTAATCGGAGCCAATGTAGCTGAATCAAGAGGGGTGTGATGTGTCCGAATCTGGACGCGCCGAGAAGTGTTCTGGCGACTGTGTTCATGGCCAGTTGTAATGGTTGGAGAGTGTGCTTCGGCAGACCATGGAGAATTATATTGGCGTAATCCAGGTGAGGAAATATGAGCTTTTTGAATACTGTGCAAAAATCTGAGGGGTCAAGGAGGGGACGTAGATAGCGGAGGGTCCTTATTTTATGGTAGATTGTCTTGATTACATTTTGTACGTGGGCTTCCCAATTCAGATGTTGGTCCAAAGTGACTCCTAGATAATGTACCTCCTGATTAACCATGAGCTCAAACTCTTTCACCTTCAGAGAAGCTGGTGGGATGAAAGTGTGGTCTTTGGTTATAAATAAGACCTCTGACTTTCTGCTGTTAACCATCAGGTTGTGAGTAGAGAGCCATTCTGAGACTGCACTGAAGCATCCTGTGATTGGAGAATAGTCAGGGTTATCTATGGAGAAAGAGGTGTAGAGTAAAACGTCATCAACGTAAATGTGATAGTAAATATTGAAAGATTGTATAATGGCACAGATTGGCTGTAGATAAATGTTGAAAAGCATGGTGGAGAGGGATGAGCCCTGTGGGACTCCTTGGGTTTAATGGAAAGTACTGGATGACTGAGTTCCTATGCGGACTTGTTGCTGGTCAGGTATGATTTGCACCAGTTGAGGGCTATGTTCCTTATACCTTTTTGATGCAAGCGGGTGAGTAGGAGATTATGACTGACTGTGTCAAAGGCAGATGTGATGTCCATGAATATCAGGATGAATCCTTGTCTCTTCTTGTCTAAGCCTGTGTAGAGTCTGTCCAGTAGAGTCACCAGTAGGGTTTCAACACCATGATGTTGGCGGAACCCATGCTGCTGATTGTCGAGAGGTGCATAGGAGTCGATGTGGTCCTGGATTTGTTGGTGGACAATTTTTTCTAATATTTTACTCAGGAAGGGGAGGCTAGATATGGGTCTTTAAGAACTAGTATCTGATGGATCTATTTTGTTATTCTTTAGCAGTGGTCTGATGGAGGCTGTTTTGAGGGGTGGTGGAAGAACACCTTTAGATAGTGAGAGGCAAGCGATTCTAATGATGATTGAGCTGAGGTTGAATTGTGTTTGCTTAATCCAGAATGCTGGACATGGATCTGCTGGGGAGGTGGTGGTGTTAATCCCACAGATGATTTTTTTCTATTTGCTCGGGAGAGTATGAGTAAAAGACTTCTAGTGTGGGTGTGAGTATGTCAACAGGTGGATGGAGGTGCATAAGTGAATTATCAAGGTCGGATATTGTAGAATTGGTTTTGCTCTGGAAGTATGCAGCAAAGGCCTCTGGGCTAGGAATGTTCATTGGTTCATTGATAGATGCATCCTTTGTGAGGAATTTAATGAGGCTGAAGAGCTCCCGAGGTTTGTTAAGGGAGTGCATGAGGGTGTTGGTATGGTATTCTTTTCTCTTGGGATTTACTGCTTTACGATGTTGCTGAAGTGTATTTAGGTATGCAGTTTGGTCGTTGATATGCCTAGAGCATCACCAGTGGCGTTCAAGTTTTCTGAGGTATAATAATGATTCACGCAGGTCAGCAGTAAACCACACTGCTGCATGGTTCTTGTAGGTAGGTTTTATGGAGAGTGGTAGGAGTGCAGCTCTAGAGAGGCTGTTGTTCCATATCTCTATTAGCTTATCCAGATCATTGGTGTATGAGTCGAGGTCATGCAGAATGTCGCTGAGGAATGTTTCTTTGTTAAAGTATCTGAAGCGGCGGAGGATGGAGGGATTTGATATGGAGGACCACTGCTCTTCTATGCCATACAGTATGTAGAAAAGTATGGCATTATGGTCAGACCAGGGAACAGGGAGAACAAGTGGTGAGATCTGCCGCATAAGGTGCGGGAGGGTAGGGGGGAAAAAATGAGGTCCAGGATGTTACCTCTAGTATGGGTGTGTGTGTGTATAAGTTGTTGATAATCCAGTGCAGTCATTGCATTCGTGAATGCTGTGCTTGGCAGGGAGTGATGGGAGGTTAAAGTCACTTAGCAGCCATAGCTGTTTCCGCTGGGTATTATGGTTTCATGCTAGTTCAAGAATTGTAGCTAGTTCATCTGCATTTGAAGATGGTGGACTGTAAAAGAGACCAACTGCTAGGGACTTGTTTGAGATGAAGACGTTGTCGAGATTGGTTGAGCTCTGGGCAAAGTTGCATTGTAAATGAAGATTTCTTCTAGCTATTATAAGGATCCCACCCCCTTTTCGGTTTGTTCTAGGACAGTTGACGAGGTCATATCCAGGAAGTCTTAGCTGGTTGGTGAGAGCTGTGTCTGTGTCAGTTAACCATGTCTCAGTGAAGAAAAGCAGGTCCAGATACCGATGTTTGACATATTCAGTGATGGCAGGCCATTTGTTGCAGATGGATCATGTATTGATTAGCATGCAGTTCAGATTTTCCAAGTGTGGAGATTTGTGTCTCTTGGTTTTGGTCAGTGGTTGGCAGATTATGTGTATCAACCTGCGGTGGTTTGTTTTAGGAGGAGGTCTTCTTGGGTGGGGAGAATCATGATAGCTCCTATGTCCCAGGGTTTGCACGATGGGGATTAGGCCATGATGTTGTGTGAATGACCCTGCCCATGAGATAAGTTGGGCTAGGCATAGGAGGTGCAACATAACTGTGAGAAACCCAGACATCGCGCATGTTTAACTAAGAAAGGTGACTTACAGGAGAAGAAGGTATATGCTTTAAGTATGCACTTAGAGGGGCTACGGTGCACTTCAGGGAGCTTGAGGTGTTGGTAGTAGGTTGGAGTTAGAGCGCGGGAGGCTTACCTCGTGCGTAGTGGTGCAGCCGGTGGGAAGAAGATCGTACTGTTCTGTGCAGGAGCACGTTCTTAGTTTGGATAACACGGTTTGCTGGCGTGTTGCAGACAGGCTCTGTGGTTTGTGGTTGCAAGTTTGTTGTTGGTTGCATCCTGTTAAGCGGGCTGGTGTTTTCTGGCAGGTGGATTTCATTAAAGTAGGTAGATCAAGACGATCTTAGGTGTGCTTTCAGTGCCCTGCTCAAGGGACACACCTAAGGGCCCTCAGGCGCGAGCCCTCAGGCATGGGCCCGCCAGGTGCGGGCGCGCCTTGGAGCATTTTAAATTTAAAGTTCTTCACTGGTGGAAATCTTCAGCCTGATTTATTTATTTTATTTATTTAACATTTCTTATATATTTCATTATTTCATGATATCAAGGCGGTTTACATTGAACAAACTGAAATTACATTGAACAGGGCATTATAACTTGGAGATAACTATTTTTACAGGGAACATGATTGGCCTTGGTGGTGGGGAGTAGGGAGGAGCTTACCTGCCTGCTTCCTTCCCCGATGCTGATCGGGCCGGCGGCTGCAGTACTCACGCGCCTTACATACATATTTTATAAAATATGTATGTAAATTGTGACTCCACCCAAACTCCTCTCCTAAGTACACCTACTCTACAAGTATGCACATACTTGCATCGTGTGCACTTTGGCATGACCTAATTTTATAAGAAGACTTTTACACACAAAAAAAGTGTTTGAAAATTGCCTCCCCTCTACAAAGCCATATCAAGAGTTCAGAATATTTCAAAATCTGTACAGTAATACAGCAACAAGAAGCCAACAACCAAAATAAGGGAACCACCCTTTCTCCCGCCCATCACATCCATCAAAAAGCATGAGGTAATAATAGTAATAAGACAAATAACAATGACAATAATACTAGCAATAGTAATAATAATAAGCATATTCCTAGGAATGAAAACACCTATAATACTGACAGTAAGGTGAGAGTAAATGAACCCCCAAACTTCCCAACCCACATACAAGAGAACTTGAATGGATCCCCCAAACACTCCCTAACTCTATCCCTCCCCCAACCCTTTCACCCCCTAACCACTTCCTCCCTCATCTGCAATCCCTCCACCAAGGAGAATGGAACAGGAGAGAGTGTAATAGAAAGAAATGAAAAAAAAAATCTAAGCCTCTTAACAAGGGAAGAGAGTCTTACAACCCCTTATCCTGAGAGTGCTGAAAAAGGGTTCACACCTCCTCAAACCTCTGAACCTTACCTCTCAACCCATAAGTCAATTTATCCATACGTGTCTTGTCCCACACTTTCGCCAACCATTCCATCCTAGAAGACAGGGAAGGTCGCTTCCAGAATCTAGCAATAACACAACGTGCAGCCAAATTCTGGACCAAATGAACCGAACTTGCAGACTGCATCATCAAATCTAGGGACCCAATAGGAGAACGTCCATAGTAAAAGGGAGCTGGATATTAGCAATTAAAATCACCTTCCTGCATATAATTCTCTAAAAAACAACAGTCACAGGACAAGTCCACCACACATAGATTAAATCACCCACATGCCCACATCCTCAGCAGCAAGTGCGCGCGCCTCACTCCCCCCACTTGGACAACTGAAGTGGAGTATAAGATAGCCGCAAACAAAAACATTAATTGTGTGTTAACCACAGACAGTGAAATGGGGCAAGAGTGAGCATACTCCCACACTCCAAACCAGAATTTATCCACTTTACTACCCAGACACTGTTGCCACTTACGTCTATAGTTATGGATCTTCATATTTCTCCCCCACTGAGTCCCCTACACCCGCATATAGCTGTGCCAATAACCCCTTTCCACTCTGGTCCACAAACAACACCCTTTCCCAGGGCCGCTCAGTTTGAAAGAGGGATTACTTATCATGCAGCCGACATATAAAGTGCCACAATTGAGAGTACTGAAAAAAATTTGGATGGACATTCCCAACTTCCTCAGTCCTCTTCTTTTCACTAAAAACACCATCTTCAAAGAAGGAACTCAAGAACAGCAAACTCTCTGACCCACTGCGGCTTACCCATTTCATGCACAAACTGAAACCAGAAAGGAGTGTAAAAGGGGAGGTAACAGGAGAGATCCATTGGGCATGACAGAGGGCACACCAAACCTTCCACAGGAGCATCGGAAAAGGATGACCAGCCACTTTAGAAGAAAGGGCACAGCACTCTACAACTGTAAAAATGCAACAGGGCTGAGACAATCCGGCTCCAATTGCACCCAGTTCACCAAGCAGTCCAGTGTCCTCTAGAAATAGATCCACACACAAGCACGCACTCCAGTAATAATGGAGTAAATTGGGGAGACCCAACCCACCTCTAGACGGCATCACACACAAGGGTGACCCAAGGGTTATGTGGGGCCATGTGCAGTGACTCATTGCGGGGCCTCATTTGCATAGCTACTTGACCTCATTTGCACAAATTTAATTTATTTTATTTTAAAATGTACATGTTGCCCATCTACAATTTTAGGCGGCTTTCAAAGGAATCCTTCACAAGCCTCTTTTTTGTCCTGGCAATGACTTAACGCACATTATTATTTAGTAAGCATGCCCCTAAGTGCCATTGTGCCATTAGAAATAAATGGGTGTTGCTGCACTTAATGCTAATCTTTAGTAGACGTGATTCTTAATTAATTTGTTTGTTTTTATATACTGCTTTGTCTTCAAAATCAGAGCGGTTTACATGGAACTTTTGAACTACTGCGTAATGCAGTTTACACGGAACAAGAAACAGTTACATACAAAAATTGTAGTTAACAATAACAATAAATAATGAAACTATTTACATGACTACGTATTATTATTTTACAAGAGGGAAAGTGGTCACAATGCGACAATTGTGAGAGTCATTGTAATATGGACTGGAGGTACATATGATAGTTATTGCTGTTGGTCACATTTATAGCAGTCCATGAAGATGAAAGTCTTGAGATGTTTTCTGAATTGGGTGAGGTCTTTAATTTCTCTTAGAGCGTTGGGTATATTATTCCAAAGGACAGGTGCGTAGAAGGAGAAAGCTCTGTTGGTGGTTTATTGATTAGCTTTTCTTGCATTTTTTGGGATGGATAGAGTGTTTTTCAGGTTGTCTCTTGTTGTCCTTATGTACGGCTGCATGTTTATTAGTGTGCTGGGGTATGTTGGTGCAATGTTGTATATTATTTTCTAGATGTTTGTAAGGGCTTTGAATTTGATTCTTTGAAGAATCGGGAGCCAGTGGAGGCGGAACAGAATGGGTGTTATGTGGTTGGATCTTTTGGCATACATAGCCCCTCAAGGCTCATCCCTATCTGCCCTGTTCTTTAACATTTATATGCAGCCTATCTGTGCTTTAATCCGCTCCTTCAACGTCCACTGTCTTGCCTACGCTGATGATATCCTCATCTATACACCTTTTACGATTGATCAACCTGACTTCTCTCCAATATTGAGATGTTTTGAAGCAGTGTCAGACTGGCTTCTAACTCAAAATCTCCGGATCAACAACAGCAAAACAGACGTCCTATTCGTCACAAGGAATCGGAATTTCACGCCTCCCCCATCACTGCAGATCAACAATATAGAATTGAAAACAAAACCCACAATCCGATACCTAGGAATTACCCTCGACCAACGCCTTGATATGTCAGCCCATGTTACAAACACCACAAAAGCAATTTATCACAAGATCCGAACGCTAAGACACCTTCGCCCATTACTCGACTTCTCTGACTATAGATCAATATTCCAAGCTCTAATCATCCCACATCTTGACTTTGCGAATATCATCCTACAGGGACTTCCACAGTCAACCTTAAACCCACTCAGACTTGCCATGAACGCAGCTGCAAGGGTTCTAGTTGGTGCATCAAGGTCAGATCATATAACGCCTATCTTGATAAACCTACACTGGCTGCCTCTTCCTGCCAGAATCACCTACAAACTTCTAATACTAACCTTCAAAGCCCTCAAGAATCAGCCCCCCACACCCATCAATGCACTTCTCCACCGTACCACAATCAACAGAACAAGAAGAAATACGCAGCTGAACACAATTGAAGTCCCCAAGTTTATAACAAAATGTACAAAATCAACAGCCAACAGAGCATTTTCTATTTTTGCACCGATTGCATGGAATGCCCTCCCAGCAGAACTCCGAGCCATCCAAAACCTAGTGGTGTTCCGAAAAGCCCTAAAACACCACCTGTTCATACAGCACTACCCGACCTCCCAGTCTGAGAAACACCCACTCACCCCTCGAACCCCCCACCTAACTCCACCCACTGAACATCCCCCCACCGATAATGGTTAACCAGCTCTCCCCTCTCCCCATTCTGACCCATGTGTACTAGTATTCGTACAGACCCCTTACATACCTTCCGCGATTAATCGTTACTGTAACATGTACATAATCTGTATATAGTTTCCCTCAGTTTCTTCCAAGTTTTTGAATATCCTGTTCTATGTAAGCTCAATGTACTATTTCATTGTAGTAAAGTTGTTCCTACTGTAAACCGCACTGATTATAATAGCGCGGTATATAAGAAACATAAATAAATAAAATAAATAAATAATTGTGCAACCGTGTTTTGAGCAAGTTGTAATGGCCTTAATGTTTTCTTGGGGAGTCCATAAAGTATGCTGTTGCTGTAGTCAAAGTGTGGGCAAATCAGTGCTTGAGCTACAGAGCGATAGTCGGAGTGGGAAAGCAGTGGTTTCAGGTGCTGTACCATTTTTGTTTTATAGTAAATTGCACGGGTGGTCATGTAGATGTGTTTGGTCAAGTCGAGCTGTTGATCCAGGTAGATTCCAAGGTATTTAATTTCTTTTTTTTATTTCCAGTGTTGCATTGTTTACATGGAGAGAACAGGGAGGCTTGAATGTTCTGTTTCTAGTAATGATGAGTGCTTCAGTTTTCTTCAGGTTGACTTTGAAGTTGACTGAATTGAGCCATGCAGCGACGTCGTTGAAGCAGTTGTTGATCTTCTTATAGGATGGGTCTGAGGTGTCAAAGGTTGTGAATAACATTATATCATCTGCATAAATTCTGTAGTCAACATCATGTGATAGGTTGAAGATATATATTGAAAAGTAAAGCAGTGTCTCAATGCCATTTGCATGGGCAGTGAGGCTAAAGAGACTATCAGATTTCTACATTACTATACTCCAGTGCCAACCGCCGGGCACATTAGGAAGTACTATAAACACTGCCCATTTAGAATCCATCCCAACACTCAAAAATACACTCCACTCAAAAACAAAATCAAAAATTATAGCAAATGTCCAGAGCTAGACACTCATAACATCAGCATAACCAGAAGAGAAAGGAAGGTCTCAGAACATCAGGCTACAACAAAAAGCTGAAGAAAAACTTCAAACTTTTAGCCCTGTCACATCAGCGACCAACCCACCACTCTCCCAGACTATTTTCCTATTTTGGAAACCAAGTATGGATCATTTAGAATCCATAGCAAACCCACCATATCATAACAGCACTACTAGGACTCACAAAGCACCAAACCCTACCTATGAAAAGGCAACACTGCAAATATTTAATCAATACATCTCAAAGAATACCAATACATCTCCTACTGGGGAAAGAGAACGAGTGGGATTGTCAGATAGAAACTACATGAACAGAATACCTCAGCTTGGTTACACATGCAGAACATAGACTGTCACCAAACAAAGATCACAATTTAGAAATAGGAAGATAATAATTAAACTGGGAACCCCAAAAGCCAAACTTGGAATGTACAACAACACTGGAGAAATAAAACTATAAATTAATTTCCTCTTGTACTAAACAAAACACAAAACATTAGCAAAACACATTTCCCAGAGCTAACATATTCCAGTTAATAAAACAAAAATAAAATAGTTTTTGTTCTACCTTTTGTTGTTTGGGCATTTTATTTTTCAGTTGCAATTGCTCCAGTCACTTTCTTCTGGTTCTTTGTGTCTTCTGCTAACTCTCCATTGTCTGCTGTCCATTTGTCCTTTCTTCTCTCTGCATCTGCTTTAACATACTGATCTTTCCCCTTTTGTTGTTTCCTCCATTTCTTTCTTTATTCCTTTTTCATCCACTCAAATTTCACCCCTCCATCATCAATCCCCCAGCTCTTTTTTTCTCCTGCCAGTCCCAGCCCCATCCCCTTCTGGTCCTCCACTAGAATCAGCTCCCTTCTAGTTCCAGCCCTTCCCAGCATCCACTCCCTTCCAGTCCCATTTGCCCATCCCCCTGCATCATCCCATTTCCAGTCCTAGCTCCCCAGTATCAGTCCTCCTCCAGTCCCTCCCAGCATCTGCTCCTTTCCAGTTCCAGTCCCCCATCCACCACCATCAGCCCATTTTCAGTCCTAACCCCCCAGTGTCAGTTCCCTTCCAGTTCCAATCCCCCATCCCCAGGCCATTTCCAGTCCTAAACCCTGAATATCAGTTCTCTTCCAGTCCTTTCCAGCATCCGCTCCCTTTCAGTCCCAGTCCCCCATCCCTCAACATCAGTCCATTTCCAGTCCTGTCTCCCCCGTTCCATTTCTAGTCCCTAGTCCCTCCCTTCCATTCAAGCCCCCCATTCCCATTTTTGTTCTAGCCCCCATCCCTCCATTCCCATTCCCATTCTGGCCCCCAGTCTCCTCCCCCCAGCCACACACCAAAAGGAGTCCGTCGGCATGCTGAATGCAGGTAGGTCAAATGAAGGCACATCGGATGTGTCCCCATTTAACCTCCCATTACTCAGAGTGCCTGCGGGTTCCTTTTTATCACAGCTGCAAGAGAGAAGGCAAAAGCCACTCTTTATTCCCGCAGCTCTTCAGAAGTGAGCTAAGGCTTGGGCCTGCCCAGCTCCCTCTGCAGCCGGTCAGGCACAGGACCATGTGTGGGCAACATTCCCACACAATGGACAGGCTGGCCCTGATCACACAGCATATGGAAACTCACTCATGCTCGCTGCCCCCTAATAAAAGCAGAGAAAACCTGATGCATTCGGGTAAAGAAACTTCTCAGAAGCTGAATCGGAAGTGGCATAAAAAACAACATTTTTGGAAGCAGCAGCATCTTATTTATTTTAAAATATTTATATCCCACCAAACTTACCAAAGGCTTCTTAATAACATTTATCCTGATAAACGATGTGGCAGCCATGCAAATCATTCCATACTGTCTGCTCCAACTGCCGATAACTAGAAACATGGAAACATGACGGCAGAAAAAGACCACATGGCCTATCTATCCAGTCTGCCCTTCCATATCAAACACTAGTCCCTTTTTTCCTTTATAGACCTTCTGTGTTTGTCCCATGCTTTCTTGAATTCATATACTGCCCTCATCTCTACTACCTCCCCTGTAAGATTATTCCATGCATCTACCACTCTTTCCATAAATAAATCCTTTCGCATATTACTCCTGAGTCTGTCCCCTTTCACCCTCATCCTATGTCCCCTCGTTGCAGAGCTTGCTTTCAATCAAAAGAGGCTCTCCTCTTGTGCATTTATGCCACGGAGGTATTTAAACGTCTCTATCATATCTCCTCTATCCCACCTTTCCTTTAACACATACATACAGTATTAAGATCTTTAAATCTGTACTCATGTGCTTTATAACGAAGACCACTAACCATTTTAGTAGTCACTCTCTGCACGGACTCCATCCTGCTTATATCCTTTTAAAGGTGTGGTCTCCAGAACTGCACAACAAAATACTCCAAAATGAGGTCTCACCAAAGACACACAGAGGCACCGTAACCTCCTTTTTTTCTGCTGGCCATTCCTCTCCCTGCTCTCCTAAACATCCTTCTGCTGTTGCTTTCACCTTTTCTACCTGATTAGCTACTTTAAGATCATTTGAAACAATCATGCCTAAGTCCTGCTCATTTTTCATGGACAGAAGTATCTCCCCCCCCCCCCCACACACACACACACTGCACCACCCAAATGCATGACCCTGCATTTTTTAGCATTAAATCTCAGTTTCCTAATTCTAGACTATTCTTCAAGCTTAGCTAGATCCCTCCTCATGTTATCTACTCCTGGGTGACTACTCTATTGCAGATTTTGGTACCATCCACAAAAAGGCAAACCTTATCCGACACCTTCCTCAATATTACTAACAAAAATGTTAAAAAGCCAAGGACAGATCCCTGGTGCACACTACTGGTGACATCCTTTTCCTCAGAGTGAGATCCATTTACCTATACCCTTTGTTGCCTCCCGCTCAACTAATTTCTAACCCAGCCAGTCACTTTAGGGTCCTTCTCTAGAGTGCTCAGTTTATTTATAAGTTGCCTGTGCAGAGCTGTGTCAAAGGCTCTATTGAAATTTATGTATACAACATCTAGGACTCTCCCTCAGACCAGCTCTGTGGCCACCCAGTCAAAGAAATTAATCAGATTTGTCTGACAAGATGTGACTCTAGTAAACCCATGTTGCCTCGGATCCTGCAATCCATCGGACTCCAGAAACCTCACTATCCTCTGTTTTAACAATGTTTCCATTAACTCACGACAGAGGTCAGATTAACGGGCCTGTAGTTCTCAACCTCGTACTTACTTCCTCTTTTGTGTAAAGAGATCACATGCATCTTGTTCCAGTCCTCTGGGACCACTCCCAACTCTAAAGAAGCATTGAAAAGGCCAGACAGTGGAGCCGCTAGAACTTTCCCAAGTTCTTTCAATACTCTCGGATGTATCCTATCTGGCCCCATCGCTTTGTCTACCGAAAAGAGTGATAGATGCATGGAATAGTCTCCCAGTAGAGGTGGTAGAGATGAGGACAGAAGTCAAAAAAGCATGGGGCAAACACAGAGGATCTCTAAGGGAAAAGAGGGGACTATTATAGTAGTCGAGATGGAAGGGCAGACTAGATAGGCCATGTGGTCTTTTTCTGTTGTCATGTTTTAGTTTAGCTGGTTCCTCACAAACACAGTCTTCTGAAAATCATTCAAAATCCCCTTCACTATTGTTCCTATTTGTGGGTGTTTTCTGAGGTCCTGCTTCATCTGTGAACACAGAACAAAAATATTTGTTAAGCAATTCGGCTTTATTCTCATCAGCTTCTACATATTCCTCCCCTTCACCCTTGAGTCTGACAATACCACCTTTGCACTTCCTTCTCTTGCTAACATATCTGAAAAATGTCTGGTCTCCCCATTTTATTGCATTGGCTATTTCTTCTTCCTTTTGTATCTTTGCTGTCCTGACTACTTTGCTAGTTTCTCTATATTTTTCCAGCTATTGATGTTTGTCTTCCTCATTTTGTGATCTCTTGTATTTTATGAAGGCCACCCTTTTTTCCTAACCTTTCCAGCTACTTCTTTTGAGAACCATAGTGGTCTCCTTTTTCTTTTACAATTATTTACCTTTCTAACAAAAAGGTTTGTTCCCCTTAAAATATCCTCTTTCAGTTTTGCCTATTGCTTTTCTACATCCCTAGCTGTTCCCATCCTGCTAACGATGTATTATTCCATCTTAGAAAAGTTAGTTTTCCTAAAGTCTAAGACCCTCGCTTTGAATGGACTCTGTCAGCCCTAGTCCTAATACTGAACCACACGATCTGGTGATCACTGGATGCGAGATGATCTCCCACTATAACATCAGAAACACTTTCAGCATTAGTAAGCATCAGGTCCAGTATGGCCCCTTCACGTGTGGGGTCTGTTACCACTTGTCAGAATAGTTCTCCCTGTAGAGACTCCAGGATCTCCTTACTTCTAGATGATACTGCAGCAGGGATGTGGCAATCAATATTTGGCTTATTGAAATCACCTATCAGTAGCACTTCTCCTTTTATGGCAATACTGTCTATGTTTTCTTTTAAATCTCTGTCCACTTCTTCTCCTTGTGAAGGAGATCTGTATCTCACACCAATGCAAACGGATTTCCCTTTTCCTCTTTCTAGTTTAACTCACAGTGCCTCCTCGCTTCCTTTTAAGCCCTGTAATGCTATAACTTTAATATTATTTTTTTACATATACTGCCACTCCTCCCCTTTTTCCTATACTATCCTTCCTGAATAAAGTATAACTCAGTATCATTACATCCCTGTCATGGTTGTCTGTGAACCATGTCTCCGTAACTGCCACTAAATCCAAGTCAGCCTCTTCCATTAAAGTCTCAACATTTGTGATCTTATTTCCCAAACTACAAGCATTAATGCACACCACTTTACAGATATTGCCCCTTTTACCCTTATCTACAGAGGTATTTAATGTTTTACTTACCTAATAAATTATTATTTTTTCCTTTGTTGCCTGGCCATTTTATTTTTCTGATTGTCGTGGTCCCCGTTTTTGGTTTCTGCTTTCCTCTGTCTTCTCTTAACTCTCTTTCTAGGGTCTGTATTCCATCTGCCACTTCTCTCTCCCCTGTCTTCTTCAAAGAAGGTAAGTGCAACAGATCATTCAGAATACACATGCCTGAATACTTACAATGAGCAGCAATTTTAAAACCTTGCGCTGTTGCTGCCTGAAAGTCTAAACAAGTACCGATAATGCAGGGCATTAGCACTGTTTTTGCCTAGTCACATTGAATCTCGACATACGAGCCCGAACTCAGAAATAGTATCAATAACAAGCAACAATAAGTCATCTGGTTCTTGGAGACAGATCAAAGTGTTATCTGTGTATAACGACACACTATGATACCTCCCATTAAGCTGGATTCCCAACCTTGGTGCTTCCACACGCAACGAAGTAGCCAGAGGCTCTATTGCCAGGGTGAACAGGACTGGAGAGAAAGGGTTACCCTGATGAATGCCTCTACCCCGCTGAAAGGAAAGAGAGTGATAGCCATTCACCATCGCTGTAGCCACCGGACAGACATACAAGGCTGCTACCCAAACAGAAAACTTACTACCAAACCCAAACCCTTGCAACACAACAAAAGATAGGGCCAATCAAATCCCTTTTCTGCATCCAGTGATAGGCCCGCATATTTATCAGGGACAGACCGAACCATGTGCAAAATATTAACCAAATGATGAACATTCTCAAAGACAAATCTACCTTTCATAAAGCAGGAATTCAAGCTGAAAACATAAAACCTTCGCTAAAATCATATAATCTACATTCAACAAAAAAATGGGGCAATAATTACCACAAAGAAGTGGATCCCAGTAATGTCAGCCTGATAAAAGGAAGATGGCGGCTTCCCCTGAGATAAACTTCATTAAAAACCCTAACTAACCGGGATCTATTCTTGGACCGGAAGGTCTTATAAAACTCAGCTGGAAAGTGATCCAGGCCAGCAGCTTTCCCAGTTTTAAGACCCTTGACAGCTCTGAGGACCTCCAACAAGGAGAATGGGCGCTCCAGAGCCACAATCCTCCAACTAGGGCAGCATGCGAGAATGAACCCACTTCCCCACTGTCTCAGCAGGAGTTTCCAAATGGGAAGCAAAGAGCTCCTTTTAATAGTTAGCAAAACAAACTGCCATCTTCCTAGAGTCATAGACAGGATTGCCTTCCTTGTCCCTAACAGCCTGTGTGCATTTTTTCAGCTGCTGCCTTCTAAGCTGCCGGAGTAACATCTATGGACCTTATGGCCATGCTCATAAAAATGCCTCTTCGTAAGCTGCATCAAATTCACAATCCCTCAGTTTCTAGTCCCTCCAACTCACTCCTTACCTTACAGAGGTGTTGGAATACATTATTCCCCTTCCCTGTCTATGCAAAATTTCCAGTCTAGAAAACTCTGCCCTCAGCTTTTCCACCTTTATTGTCTTTGTATTCTAAAAGCAGGCCTCAAGGGATATCATCTGCCCATGCGTGACATGTTTATTTATTTATTTATTTAACAAGCACTTATATACCGCAGCTTCCAGAGATCATGTATTATCATGTATTATTAGCAGCCTCACACATCCCGAATACGTGTCATGCATGGGCAGATGATCCAACAGCACTACGCAGACAATATCATTCTCCTAAACCATACTCATCCCACTGCCCCTGACATCACCCCTCAACAACTATCTCCTGTATTAGCACCTGGTTGAGCTCTAATTTCCTCCATCTCAATTTGACGAAATCCAGGCCATATAGTTCACTTTTGGCAGTCCTACCTCCTCCCTAGCCCCCTCATTCTCTTCCACCCCCATTCCCCAGGTCCCCACGCTTTGCTATCTTGGTGTCACCATAAACTCGGCCCTATCCTTCCATGACCATCTGTCCTCCATAATTCATCGTTCCTTCTGTTCATTATGCCAGATTTGCACTGTCCACCCCTTCCTTGCCACCTTCTCCCTGACCACCCTTCTTCTTTCCTAGTAATGAATAGGATTGATTATTGCAATATCGCCCTTGCCGGTCTCCCACAATACAAACTACGTAGACTCCAACTTTTACAGAAAACAGCAGCCCGCACTGTCACACATGCCTCCTGCACAGATCACGTCACACCTTTGCTTATTCACCTCCACTGACTTCCCATTGTCTACAGGATACAGTTTAAGGTCTTATCTTTTGTACAGAAAGCTATTCACACCGGCTCACCTCAGTATCTTTCCAGTTTGGTTAATCTTCAAACTTCCCAGCGCTCACTCCAACATATTCGTGAAAACCGTATGTCTCTCTTCTCCCCTTCCCTGACCCATCTAGAATCCATCTTTCTTATTCCTTGGGCCCAAACTTTGGAACTCCTTTCCCCTGGACCTCCGAATAGAACTTTTCTTTACCCGGTTCAAATCACTGTTAAAGGCTCACTTTTTCTGGACTGCCTTTAATCTCCCCGCCCCTTCCACCCCCAGCTAAAGCATCCCGTCTCTCTCCTGATCTCTCTTTCTCTCATATCCTGTCCCCTTTCCCTTCTGCTCCCCATCTTCTTCTGTCCTCTTGTCTCCCTTCTTTCCTGTCAAAGGTATGGTGTACTTTTCCTTTTCCTGGCAGTATGCTTTTATACTTTATGAACCGCTCTGATGTGCTTTCGTAGAGCAGTATATTAAGAAACAAAATAAAGATAAAGGTAAAGATAAAGGATCCTCTATTTTAGCCACAAACTTGGGGTTTCACAATAGCCCCCGTTGCATAGTCCAGTGCTTGGGGGGGTTGCTCTAAATCTCCCTCTGCCAACTGCAACAGCAACAAAGCATGAACTGATAAAGACATAACTCCAATTTGACTCACCCGGAGCACCCCTCGTAACATCTGTGGAATGAACTAAAACTCAATCCTAGAGAAAAAAACATAAGGCACAGAATGAAAAGTATAGTCACATTCCCCCTTATGAAGAGCCTGTCAGCTATCAAAGAGCCCCAAAGAGTGTAAGCCCTTCTGTAATATTCTAGCAGCTTTCCCACCTTCCTCTTTCCCTCCCAACCTATCAACCCCCTCCAAACACAATTAAAGTCTCCACCAAACAACACATAACCCTTCACATGACTCTTCACAGAAGCAAAAAGGGCCTGTGTAGATAGGACCACCTGTTCCGGACGCAAGTAACCATTAACAATAGTATAAGTTTGACCTCCCAACTTCCCAACCAAAATTAAAAACCTACCCTCCTTAGATACCTGATCCTGAACTTGGAACTCAATCTCGTGCAATCAAGGTCACCACACTCATAAGAACATAAGATATGCCATTCTAGGTCAGACCAAGGTCCATCAAGCCCAGTATCCTGATTCCAACAGTGGCCAATCTAGGTCATAAATACCTAGCAGTCTCCTTAAAAGACACAGGTTCCTCAATGCTTGTACTGGGTCAAGCAGTGATATCATGGCTCCCGTTTAATAATGGTTTATGGACCTTTCCTCCAGGAAATTGTCCAAACCTTTTTTAAACCCAGCTACACTAACAGCCTTTACTACATCCTCCGGTAACAAATTCCAGAGTTTGATTACATGTTGAGTAAAAAAATGTTTTCTCTTTTAGTGCCATCAAGTCAGTGTTGACTCATAGTGACCCAACTACCTCTGGGTTTTCTTGGCAATGTATCACCAGAAGTAGATTACCAGCCTTTTCTTCTGAGGCAATGGAGAGTAAAGTGACTTTCTCAAGGTCACAAGGAGTGCCAGTGGGAATCAAACCCTTGAGCTTCTGAGTATGAGGCAGTTGCTCTACCACTAGGTTACTCCTCCACTCCTCTCTTATCAGTCTTAAATAGGTTACCCTGTTGCTTCATTGCATGTCCCCTAGTCTTTTTATATTCTGGTGACGTAAACAATTGATCCACATTTACCCGTTCCACTCCATTCATTAATTTATAGACCTCTATCACATCTCCCCTCAGCTGTCTCTTTTCCAGATTGAAGAGCCCTAACATTTTTAGCCTCTCTTCATAGGAGTATCCTTCCATCCGCTTTACCATTTTGGTGGCTCTTCTCTGTACCTTTTCTAATAACGCTATATCCTTTTTAAGAAACAGTAACCAGAATTACACACAATATTCAAGGTGCGGTTGCACCATGGAACAATATAGAGGATTATAATATCCTTTGTTTTATTTTCCATTCCTTTCCTATTTGCTCTCTTGGCTGCTGCTGCACACTGAGCGGAGGGTTTTAACATGTTATCCACGATGACGCCTAAATCTTTTTCCTGGGTGGTGGTTCCCAATGTGGAACCTTGCATCGTGTAACCATAGTTTGGGTTGTTCTTTCCTAGGTGTATAACTGCACTTGTCCACATTCAATTTCATCTGCCATTTGGATGCCCAGTCTTTAATTTATTGAGATCCTTTTGCAATTTTTCACAATCCTCTTGGGTTTTAACAGCTTTAAATAGTTTTGTGTCATCTGCAAATTTGATAACCTCACTCGTTATTCCCTTTTCCAGGTCATTTATGAATATGTCAAAAAGCAGCAGAGCCAGCACAGATTCCTGGGGTACTCCACTATTCACCTTTTTCCATTGGGAAAATTGGCCATTAAGCCCTACCCTCTGCTTTCTATCTATCTTTTAACCAGTTCCTGATCCACAATAGTACACTGCCTCCTATCCCATGACTTTTTAGTTTTACCAAAAGTCTTTGATGAGAGACCTTGTCAAAGATTTTCTGAAAGTCAGATACACTATATCAACTGACTCACCTTTGTCTACCTGTTTATTCATACCTTCAAAAAAACATAACAGATTAGTAAGACAAGATCTTCCTTGTCTAAAGCCATGTTGGCTGTCTCCCATTAAGCCATGACTATCTACATGTTGAGTAATTTTGTTCTTTATGATGGTTTCTACCATTATTCCCGGTACTGACATCAGGCTCACCAGTCTGTAGTTTCTCGGATCACCCCTGGAACCCTTTTTAAAAATTGGCGTTACATTGGCGATCCTCCAATCTTCAGGTATTACAGATGATTTTAATGATAGTTCAGAGATTACTTATAGCCGGTCTGAAATATCATATTTCAGTTCTTTCAACACCCTTGGATGTATACCATCCGGTCCAGGTGATTTGCTACTCTTCAGTTTATCTAATAGTTGTAATACATCTTCCCGGTGTATCAATATTTCTTTCAATTCTTCCACAGTATCACCTTTAAATACCACTTCAGTCATGGGTAACATCCCTATATCTTTCTCAGTAAAGACTGAAGCAAAGAATTCATTCCGTCTCTCCACTATAGGCTTGTCCCCTCTTACTACCCCTTTTACCCCTCTATCATCTAATGGTCCAACTGACTCTCTCACAGGTTTTTTGCTACGAATGTACTTGAAAAAGTCTTTATTATGCATTTTTTCTTCCACAACAAGTTTCTTCTCAAATTCTCTCTTTGCATGCCTTATCAATGCCTTGCATTTAACTTGCCAGTGCTTGTGCTGTTTCCAGTTTTCATCATTTGGCTCTTTTTTCCATTTCCTGAAAGATGCTTTTTTGGCAACAACAGCCTGTCTGACCTTACCTTTAAACCATGCTGGCAGTTTTTTAGACTTCCTTCCACTTTTCTTAAAGCATGGAATACAGCTGGTCTGGGCTTCCAAGATAGTATTTTCAAACAACACCCAAGCTTGATGTAAGTCTTTAACCTTTGCAACTGCTCCTTTTAGTTTTTCTTTACTATTTTCCTCATTTTATAATAGTCTCCCTTTTGAAAGTTAAAAGGTAGTACTGTGGATTTCCTTACCATCCCTCCTCCATTATTTAAATCAAACACGATCATGCTATGATCACTATTGCCAAGTGCCTAACACCCTTATCTCTTACACCAGATCTGATGTTCCACTAAGGACTAATTCCAAAATGGCTTCCCCTCTGGTCAGTTCATGAACCAGTTGCTCCAGGTAGCAGTCATTTATTTCATCTAGAAACTTTATCTCCCTAGCATGTCCTGCCGTGACACCGACCCAGTCAATACTGGGGTAATTTAAATGACCCATTATTATTACTGTTCTGTAACTTTTGTTAGCTTTCCTGATTTCTTTGAGCATTTCATCCATTTGTTCATTCTGGCCAGGGGGTTGATAGTACAACCCCACTGCCATCGCCTTCCCCTTTTTACATGGAATTTCAATCCATAGAGATTCTACAGCGAATTTTATTTCCTGCAAAACTTTGTATCTCAATGCCCTCTCTAACATAGAGCGCAACCCCTCAACCAATTTGATCTGCTCTATCATTATGATATAGTTTGTACCCAGGTATCACAGTGTCTCACTGGTTGTCCTTCCACCATTTCTCTGAGATACCAATCATATCTAACTTCTCATTTAGTGCTATATATTCTAACTCTCCCATCTAATTTGTAGTCTTCTAGCATTTGCATACAAGCATTTTAGAGACTGTATTTTATTCATATTAATCTGGTTATCGGTAGGCAGGTGTAATTTGGAATCTTTAAGCTCTGTCTGCTCTGTACTCAAGGGCATTTGGGCTACCTTTGTCTTTACTGGAACCTCTCTGCTGATGTGCCCTAACTTCATTTTTTTGATAATATCCTTCAAGGATACATTGTTCTGAACCATGCGCTCTTGGGCAACTATCAGCTCTCCCCTATTATCTAGTTTAAAAGCTGCTCTATCTCCTTTTTAAAGGTTAATGCCAGCAGCCTGGTTCCATCCCGGTTAAGGTGGAACGGGAAGCATTTCAGAGAACGCTACCCTGGAAGTTCTGGATTTCAACTGCCTACCTAAAAGCCTAAATTTAGCCTCCAGAACGTCCCTACCACATTTTCCTATGTCATTGGTACCTCCTTCCCAGCACTATCTAAGACCTTGTCTAGGTGGTGCGTGAGGTACGCTACCTTCGCACCAGGCAGGCATGTTACCAGGCAATCCTCATGTCCACCAGCCACCCAGCTATCTACATGCCTAATGATCGAATCATCAACTATAACGGCTGTCCTAATCCCTCCCTCATGGGCACATGGCCCTGGAGAAACTTCCTTGGCGTGAGAGGGTTTTACATCACCTGGAGGACAGGTCCTAGCTACAGGGTCACCTCTTGCCACACCAGGGTGATGCTCTCCTGTCATGTGACCTCTCTCCTCCATGGCAACAAGGATGCTGCCAGACTGGAGGTGGAACTTCAGGAGTATATCCCTGTAGGTCTCGTACATGTACCTTTCTGTCTTCCTTATGTCTTCCAAGTCTGCTACTGTTGCCTCCAGAGATCGGACTCGTTCCCTGAGAGCAAAGAGCTCCTTGCACCTTGTGCACACGTAAGACCCCTCACCAACTGGGAGAAAATCATACATGTGGCATTCAATGCAAAAGACTGGAAAGCCCCCATCTCGCTGCTGGACTGCTGTTTGCATCTTCGTTTTAAGGTTGTGTTCAGATATTTAAGTTCTTTACTTACTAAGGGTTGCTGGGGATACTTATACTAATAAAACTATACCTAATACTTTTAAAGTACTTTGTTCACCTGAAGTTTAATTAATCTTAGGTCCTTAACGTATGCTGATGAGAATAAACAGCTGCACCTGAGAGTGAATATGGCACCTCCTTTCCTTTAAGAGTTTTAAGCACCTATAAAACTACGATTATCCCAGGGGTGGATGGGTGTCAGGGAGGGAGGGAGGGAAAGAAGACTTATTAAAAGCTGGCTGCTACACAGTACCCTGTCCTGTGCTTCTAAGGTAATCTGTGACCAATCTCCAGGTGGATTCCCACAGCCCTTGCTTGGCTAGAGGGAGTCTTGTGTTCTAAATGTAACCAGATAGCTCTCTTCTGTGTTTTCAATTTAAACTGAAAACTATTTGCTGCTACTAGGCCCTGACTGATTTAACAGATACACTGGGTTCACAGATTAATCAGCTTTAATCTAAAGAATTCCTTTTTTCCTCAGATTTAGAAAAATTACCAGAAGTAAATACTTACAATTGCAGATCTCTCTCCAGAAGTAGCAGTCCCTTTTTGTAGTCCTTCATCTTACGAGATGAAAAATGAGCTGTAAACACATGTGGAAACCATTTGGGGCACATTTTCAAATGACCATTCTGGATCAGGTGTGTCTCTTGCAAACAAACAATATCAATTTTATCCCTACATAACTGTGCAGGACTGTCTTCCTCTTAATAGGGTTATGGAACCCTCAGACATTCCACGTTGCTAACTTAATACCCACAGAAAAAACAACCTCACCACATTCAGACTTTCATACCCTCCCCAAAGCAAAACACTCTCCCCCCCTCCTGCCCACCTATCCCCCCTCCCCTCCCCTCTTTCCTTCCCTTCCCCCTCCCATCCCCCCACTCCTCCCAGAACCCACCCAAATCCCTACCCCTACTCCCCTCAAGGGCCCACTCCATGGCCAGGCAGGGTACCGATGACTTTCAGACCTCTTCCTCACCATCCCTGCACATAACATCAAAAAGAAGAAGGGAAAAGAAACAAATATCCAAGATAGATACGTCCCACTATCCTCCCCTCCACACCAATACAAGAAGGGAAACTCCCATTTTGAAATCATTGAAATCGTAAGTATTGCAGAGATAGAAAATTCTGCAAGAATATGGTTTCCTCAGCACACAAGGAAGGGAGGACACAAGAAAGAAAAATACAGTCCAGGCTGTCCTTATGGAGGAGCAGCAGTATCCATGTGTTTGGTCAACTCTTCCTCTGACGGATCATAGTTTCCTGTGGCTCTCTGGGACCTTCCTTCGCTTAGGTGTAGAGGCTTTCCAATCCACACCCTCTCTAGTCGACCTAGGTCGTGCTCCAACATCATGTTTAAGAGAGTCCACCATATCAAGGCAGTCTTTCAACTCAGTAATGTGATGATGTACATTCTCATACTCAAAAATGAGAGCAAATCAACTCTGCTTATCCTATAGAAGTTGTGTTAGCCACTTAAAGCTGTATCTCCTCTTCAAGGTATACTGTGAGAAAACCTGAAACACTTGCACCTCATGCTCAAGATGCGAGAGAGCTCTTTTACCCTTCAAACTGCACAAGAAAGCTACTTTATCCTCATAGTATTTATTTATTTAACGTTCTTATATACCGCACTTTCTCATCAGCGCGGTTTACAGTAAACATAAAGTGCTCACAGATAGCAACAGGCTGTCGTGAGCTTACATGTAACAGGAGATCTAACAGGATTCAACTTAGGGAAAACCTTGTACATCTTAATTCAACTATATACAATGGTAACTTTCTTGTTATACAAGAAGAGATAGATCAGATCAATTTTGGTTTATAATGGGGGCTTAGGAAAAGTTGAGGGGGTAGGTGATGGTAACTGATATTGAGAGAAGTGTAAGAGGAACAGGTGGTGTTTTATAGCTTTTCTAAATTACTTGAGGTCATTGATTGCTCTTATGGAGGGTGGAAAATTGTTCCAGCATCTAGGAGCGAAGTATGAGAATGCTCTTTCCGTGGTTGCATTTGAACGCTTTGTGGAGTCAGTTGGGATGATTAGGGTATTGGCTGCCACTGATCTCCTGGATCTGGTATTAGGGGCGCGGGTGAGGAGTATGCAGATTGCTGGGGGCGCTAAGTTATTGGTGGCCTTAAATGTCATAAGTAATGCTTTGTATGTAATTCTGCAAGGTATTGGAAGCCAGTGTAATTCTTTTAATATGGGGGTTATATGATCACTCCTTGAGGCCCCATGGAGGATGCGAGCAGCGGTGTTCATTGCTAATTGCAGCGTGTGTAGGGTGCTTTTTGAGAGGCCGTGGAGTACTATGTTTGCGTAGTCAAAGTGGGGAATGACTATCGCTTGAAAGATGGTACGGAAGTTGTCGGGATCGAGCATGTTTTTGAGGTGTCGGAGGGTCCTAATCTTGAAGTAGATGGTTTTCACTGTTCGGTTTATGTGCTCTTTGAAGTTTAGGCGATGATCCAGAGTTATACCCAGATATTTTACGGAGGTTTTGATTGGCAGTTCGGCGTCCCGTACTTTTAGAGTAGATGGGGGTGAAAATTCCTTATTCTTCGTGATGATTAAGACTTCGGTTTTTTTGAAGTTTATTCTCATGTTCTGTGTGAGAAGCCAGTCTGCTATTGCATCGAAACACCCTACTAGTACTGTATAATCTGGCAGAGTGATGTTGATTGGTGTGAAGATCAGCACGTCGTCTGCATAGATTAGAGAAGATACTCCGAATGATCGTGTGATCTCACATATCGGCTGCATATAGATATTAAAGAGTAGCGCCGAGAGGGAGGATCCTTGAGGGACTCTTGTTTCAGCTGGAATGGTTCAGAGGTGTTTGTTCCCATACGAACATGTTGCCAGCACTCTTCCAGGTACGATTTGCACCAATCCAGTGCTAACCCCTGGATCCCTTTGCGTTGGAGTCGGGTTAGGAGTATGTTATGGTCCACTGAATCAAATGCGGAAATGTCCAGGAATATTAATGCAAATCCATTTTTGATGCTGTCGATTCCACTGATGAGAGTGTTGGTTAATGAGGTCAGCAGTGTTTCGACTCCATGAGCTTCTCTGAAACCATGTTGACTGGGGTCTAGTGGAGATGCGGTGTCTATATGTTGTTGGATCTGAATTTGTGTTACCTTCTCAACTATTTTGGATAGAAGGGGGATGCTGGCGATTGGTCGATAGGACTCTTCCTTTGTTGAGTCTAGTTGGTTGTTTTTTAGAAGAGGTCTTATGGAGGTCTGCTTGAGAGCTGATGGGAAAGTTCCTGTTGTGAATGATTGATTTATGATTTTCGATATGCATGGGCTGAGTTCAGATCGCATTGCTTTTATCCAGTGTGCTGGACATGGGTCATTAGATGCCGTAGTTGTGTTTATTCTGGTGATAATGTCTTCGACGTGTTTAGTGGAAGGGGATGCGAACTTGCAGAGCGGATTCTCATGTACATGAATCTGGGAAGGTATCGAGGGGGAGGCTATTGATGTTTTGATGACTTTTGATTGGATGTAGTTGGCGTACTTTTGGGGGTGTATGGATTCCTGCTGTGGTGGAGATGGTTCTGTGGTTAGTACTCTTACTAGGTTAAAGAGTTCTCGTGGCTTGTTTAGAGAGCGGTTGAGGAGTTCCGAGTGATGGGCTTTTCTGCTGTTCCAGACCGCTACACGATGGGTCTTTAGCTGGGTTAGGTAAATTGCTTGGTCAGAGGAGTTCTGAGATTTACACCATTTTCTCTCTAGCTTTCTCAAAAGTGTGAGGGATTTCTTTAGTTCTGGAGTGAACCATGATGCCGATGGTCTTTTATCCAAATGGTTATCCGGTGTTGGGTGGTTATTTGCTGTAGATTGTTCCGAGTATTCCTTGAGGGTGTTATTCCAGTTGTCGACCATGTCGTTGATGTTGTCCGATGGTTGGGTCATTTTTGGGAGTACGATGTTCATGATTTCTTCTTTGTCAAATGGTTTGAAACGTCTGTGGTTTGCTGGAGACCGTTTCATAGTGTGGCTGACTGATTTTAGCTGTACTGGCATCTTGAATGATAGGAGACTATGATCAGACCAGGGAACTGGGGTGATTGAGAGATCAAAATTGTAGTTTTTGTCTGAATAGGTGGGTGGGGTGAAGATGAGGTCAAGAACATTTCCGCGTTGATGAGTGGGGTTGTTTATTATTTGTTCATAGTTGAGGTTGGACATTGCTTCGAGAAAGGTGCAGGCCACAGTGGGCTGGAGTGAAGCAAGATTAAAGTCGCCTAGTAGCCAGTTTGGTTTGTCTGGATTTTTTGGATTGCAGGCTAGGTCAACGATGGTCGATAGTTCTTCGGATGAAGTATTTGGGGGCCTATAGATCAGGTTGATCGTGTTGTGGTTATTGTAAATAGTGATGGCATCGAGCTGTGGTGTGCTGCTAGTTTGGATTGTTCAGTATTGGAGTTCGGTTTTGCTATGATGAGTACTCCGCCTCCTTTTTTGCTAGATCTGTTACATATGTAACTGGAGTAGGCTGGAGGTGTGAGCTGGTTTAGTGTGACTGTATCAGCATCAGAGAGCCAATATTCTGTGATCAATAATATATCTAGGTTGAGGTTGGTTATGAGGTCGGTGATGGCAGGCCATTTCTTGCGGGTGGATCGAGCATTGATAAGGGCACATCTGAGTTCTTTTTGAGTATCTACTCTGTTGCGTTTTGTGTTGGTTGCGTGCTCTAATGCTATGTGAAGTATGTGAGACTGTCTCTTGTAATGGGGGTTTTGTGGTGGTTGGAAATGATTATTGTAGTAATCAAAGCAAGCCACCACCAGGCATGGGGACACTCTGGAATGTGCTCAGATGCCTACACTTCTATGAGCTTTATCCAGAGGCACACCCCTCAGGGCATGCGGCAGACAGAAAGCAAAAAAAATCCTGCTTTAGGCATAGAGTGTCCTCATGTCCATCTTCACCTTCAGGAAGCCCAAGTACTCGAGCATCACATCTTTTTTTTCAGTTCTCCAAATCATCATGCCTTTCCTTGAGATCTGTGGAGCGCAATTCCATAGCGTGTATGTCTGGCCCGTGGACACGTTTAAATAAAAAACAGGCTCTGTTTGACCCTAATTCCGCATGCGTGGGTCTGGACATGCCCATGGATTCAGAGTCGGGGACATAGACATGCTTGGTGCAGCACGCACAAACCCTGGGACATGGGTATATGCAGCAAGCGACCTGGCCGTCTCTGTCCTTGGCGAATTCCAAAAAGATGTACGGATCCACTGTTGCCCATTTTTGTGTGGCCACACCTTATCAGTGAAAACGTGCATCCCTGAAGCTACTCCTGATACTGACGGTGTGGTGCTCATGCAAACTACCCATGAAAACGGATGATACACATGTGTTGATGCAAAACAGACCATATAAGTTAATCCTTTGCAAGACCAGAACACTGCAAAGTGATTTCTGTGCACTCAGAGATGTTACGAGACCAAATAGAAAGTGAGATGACTGTCCTGACATACCTTGCAGCAAAATTGTGGTCTTGGGCAAGCCACTTAACCCTCCATTGCCCATGTTCCCTGTAAGTATTAGCATATGTGTCTCATATCCCCTCGTGCATCCCCCAATTGACCGCTTTGACCCGGTGAAAAGCGGGATATAAAATAAATAAACAAACATACATGTTTTTGACATGTTCTCTGTAAACCGCTCCTGATCTCTGGAAGGGGCGGTATAAAAAAAAACGCACAAATAAATAAATAAAATAAATAAATACATGTCAGTAGGAGAACATTTTAGTTGTGCTTGCATTGGTCATCTCTGACAACAGTCTGTACATATTCCTGCCAATAATTAGGGACCCTCAGAATAAGTGCATGCACCAGCGCAAACAGCACCACTAGATATCCCAGAGCATCAGCATCTGTCTATACAAATGTGCACATTGTGAGACCTCTGATGGTGTAGTGTGCCCCGTTGCATGCGCTCATTCTGAGGGTCCTTTATCATTGACAGGGATATGCTGTGACACATAGCTATAGGGATCCTGTTCTGCTGTATCCTAGTCGATCACACTGACACCTGGTCACACTGCAGTCATCCCTATGGATACCGTGCACCTCTACAAAACAGTAGATATAATAGCATGGAGTCCCAGAACTACTATCCTGATCTGCGGTTCTCACCCATACATGAATCCATCCTATATTCACCCACATACAATCCCTACATCAACAGTCCCACTGCTCGAAAGATAGGAATTGTTAGGATGCCCTAGATTATCTCCTGTTGCTCACACAACAATTGTCAGCATAGCTGGAATAATCATCATTGCACCTCTGAATATTTCAGTAGAGGTGTTTAATAATGTGTCTTTACCATACAACCTTCTCTCACCTCTGCATCCTGTTCTTTACAACTGCATTTTGTGATCTTCCAGACTGTAAACACACCTGTTCAAAACATCTGTGTCACAGCCAATCTCCAGGAACAAGCAGGAATGTAATCTTCACATATGGGTATCGTCGGTACCGACGGAGACTGCGCGGGAACGTTCCCCAGCATCCAATAAGAAAGCTTTTGGAAGCATCCCACAGCGCCTACATGTTGCCTTCCCGCCTCTCCAACTCTCCTCCGTCAGTTATTCGTTTTCCGTGGAGCTGACAGGACGTATACCCTTTCACCGCAGAAAAATTCTTCTTCTTTTGTTTTTTTGTGGTCGCATCTGCCTTCACTCGACGCCTACCAGTACTGCCGGTTCTCTTTTCTTCTTTTTTAAAAAAAACCCTAGCTTCTAAAAATCTTTTCTTTAGGAGCTTTTCCCCTCTCGGGGTTATGTGCCATTTTGGGCACTAGGCCCATTTTTTCTTCAAACATGGAAAAACCAGCTAGTGGTTTTAAATATGTTTTAAATGTGGCGGTACCATATCCGTCACCGATACCCATGAATGGTGTCTTAAATGTTTAGGTCCTGACCATTCTCCATCGGAGTGTCTCTCCTGCAGAAAGATGACCAAGAGGGGCCTGCAGAATAGAGCTGCAAAACTTGGTACCCTTTTTGCCGCTGATACGATGTCCGTTGCATCGACGTCTTCCAGGGCTTCATCTTCCTCCCATGGATCTCAGGTAACTAAACCTAAGTCTTCTAAGACTGGCCAGTCCTCAAAGGGTAGATCTCCTTCTAAGTATCGAGATGCCACTGGCGTTGCCCTCGAGGAAAGTTCACTGGCAAAACAGCCCCGGCGGGAGGCCTCGGTCTCCAAAGCATTAACGCGGCTCCAGAATGTTCCAGCGGCTTCAACCTCTGCAGAACTACTGGTGCCATGTTCTTGGGTCGTGGCCGCTTCCACCGGTACCAACACCCAGGCATCGGCAGGAGCGATGGATCAGAGAATCTTCGCTATCGAACGCAGTCTAGTGGCTCTCTTAGCAGCTTCGGTACCGCTAAGACCTCTACAGACGGTTCCACAGGTATCGGTGCTGGTATGCTGCCCCCCATGCCGAGCCTTGAGTCTATCTCAGGTATTGAGGGGCCAGTACCGAGACACCCCGATACCGACTTTGAGCGGTACCGGTACCGAGCGTTGCAGGAACACCCGGCACAGAGATACTTCGAATCCTCCGATTCCGATGATTCTGACGACTCCACCGGTAATAGAGCAATCTTTCCGGAGGATACATCCTCTTCCCCTCAATGCAGAATGTCTCCTCCAGAGGACATGTCCTTCCAGGATTTCATACGTGATGTAGCTCGAGGTCGTGCAACCACCAGAGAAGGAACCCAGAGCAGAAGAATTAGAAATTCTTCAATACCCTAGGCTCCTAAAGAGGCAGCTACCCTGCCCATTCATAGGATCTTGCAGGATCGTTTTGCTAAGAATGTGGGAAACCCCTTTAATGGTGTCTCCACACTCCCGACAACTCGATACCATGTACCGAGTTCCAAGCTGTCCTGAGTTTCAAAAGACTCAGTTGCCACACCATTCAATGGTAGTGGAATCGGCAATGCATAGGATTAAGAGTGCTAAAACGCATTCCTCCAATCCTCCAGGCTGTAAGTCGAGGACACTCGATGCCTTTGGGCGTCGATGCTTCCAATCCTCCATGTTGGCAGCCAGGATCAGCTGTTACATTCTCTATATGGGAATGTTCCTCAAAGAAGTTACAGGAGACTTGGAGCTCATGAGCCCTCTTCTTCCTGAGGACAAAAGAGGGGATTTTCTTACTCTGGTCAAACACACCCAGGATGTCTCTAAGTTTGTGATTGCTTTGAATGTATTAGCAGAACCTCTGCTATTTCCATCGGTGCATGTCGTATTGCCTGGCTCCAGGCATTGGACTTAGAACAATGGGTGCAAGAGAAACTGGGAAATATTCCTTGCACAGGAGAAAATCTCTTTGGCAAGGACTAACTAGCAAGACAAGGCAAATCAGCTTGAATCTGAAAATACTATCTTGAACAGACTATCAAAGTCTACAGCCAACCCAGCAAAGAAAAAGTCAGCCAAGAAACCCTTTTTCAATAAGAAAAATAGGTTTTACCCATCTTACACCCATCATGCTCACTGTCCAGAACAGACAGCAGCGGAAGCCACAAGTTCCAAGAACTCAATCGGCTCCTCAAGCTCAGGGGCTTTCACTCTTTCCTAGAGAACTTAGTCTTTCTTCCCCTGAAAGGTCCAGAACCCCTCACCATTCCAGGAAGGTTATGCCATTTTGCCAGCAGATGGCAACAAATAACATCAGAAAACTGGACTCTGTCCATTGTACAAGAGGGATACAGACTTCACTTCCACAGCATGCCCCCTCCTACAATCATAAAACAGTTCAATACTCAGGTCCCTGTCACCAATCTCTTGGGTCAGGAGGTCGCATCACTTCTTGCTCAAGAAGAAATAGGAGAAGTACCCATACCCCAACAGGGGACTGGATTCTACTCCCCCTATTTTCTCATTCCCAAGAAAACAGGGGGACACAGGCCTATTCTGGACCTCAGAGAATTAAACAAGTATCTGTTCTGAGAAAAATTCAAAATGATCTCCCTCGGAACACTCCTGCCATACCTTCAGAGTCAGGACTGGCTATGTTCTCTAGATCTAAAGGATGCATATACTCATATTCTTATCCATACAGATCACAGAAAATTTCTTTGATTCCTTTTCCAGGGACGACATTTCCAATACAAGGTTCTTCCTTTCGGTCTGGCTTCTGCCCCAAGAGTCTTCACAAAATGCATGGCAGTAGTGGCAGCATTTCTGAGAACTCTAGGAATATTCGTTTTCTCCTACTTAGACGACTGGCTCATTCGAGCATCCACAGCTCCAGAAGCCAGCTTCGCTCTCTCGCACAATGCAAATTCTTCGCTACTTGGGACTGGTCTTAAATCTCCCAAAATCTCAGCTCACACCTTCTCAGTCCCTGGAGTTCATAGGGGCTCGACTGGATACCAGACAGTCAAGGGGTTTCGTACCACAGCCCCGCTGTCTTTGTATAGTGCAGCTGGTATCCCAAGCAGCTATGAAAGTCTTCCTAACTGCTCGGGAAATGTTTCAGCTTCTGGGGCATATGGCGTCCACTGTCCATGTAGTTTCCTATGCTCGCCTTCACATGCGAGCAGCCCAGTGGACCCTCTCCTCTCAGTGGACACAGGCCTCGGGTCGCCTTTCGGACAAAATAAGAAACTCCACACATCTCATTTTGTCCCTTCAGTGGTGGCAATCGCTGGAAAACCTTCTAGTAGGCTCTTTTTTCTAGCAGCCTCTATTCCAGGCCACCCTAACAACAGATGCGTCCAAGTTGGGTTGGGGGGCTCACTTGCACGATCTCTCAACTCAGGGTCTTTGGACACCACAGGAGACTTGTCTTCACATAAACCTCCTAGAACTCAGAGCCATTTTCCATGCTCTTCAAGAATTCCAGGCCCAGCTCAGCTACAAGACAATTCGGGTCCAGACCGACAATCATGTAGCCATGTTCTATGTGAACAAGCAGGGTGGAACAGGCTCTCTGTCATTATGCAACGAAGCTTTGTGACTGTGGGCCCTCGCCAGAGAGCATCAAATCTACCTCCTAGTGATATATCTTCCGGGCATTCAAAATCTTTGAGCAGACAAACTCAGTCAAATACTGCTGCCACACGAATGGTCTCTTCACTCAGACCAGATTGCTCGAGTGTTTCGAATCTGGGGGACTCCAGATATAGACCTCTTTGCAAGTCCACAGAATGCCAAACTTCCCCGATTCTGTTCCAGAATTCCAGCTCAAAACTGTCAGGCAAGAGATGCTTTCCTCCTCCACTGGGGCAAGACTTCCTCTATGTCTTCCCTCCCATTCCCCTCATTCCCAAAACACTGTTAAAGCTTCAGAGAAACAGAGGACATATGATATTCATAGCTCCACGTCGGCCACGGCAAACGTGGTATCCTCTGCTTCTACGTCTCTCTCAAGCCATGCCACTGGAGTTGGGACATGTTCCAGATCTTCTGTCCCAGCATGACGGGATGCTATTGCACCCGAATCCCCAGTCCCTGCATCTCAGGGCCTGGTTGCTGAGGGCGTAGAGCTTCTAGATATCAACCTTTCTCAACAGGTATGGGATATCCTGTTGGCCTCCAGAAAACCTTCCACAAGACGATCCTACGCCTTTAAGTTGAAAAGGTTCTCTGTATGGTGTTCTCAAAGGGGACTTACCCCCTTTTCGATGCCTGTGGAATCGCTACTGGAGTATCTCCTCCACTTATCAAATTCTAGTTTTAAAACCAATTCAATAAGGGTTGATCTTAGTGCCATTGCTGCTTCCCGCAGACCACTAGATGGACAACCTATCTCCTCTCATCCACTCATAACAAGATTTATGAGAGGTCTACTCTTAACAAAACCTCCCATTAAGCCGCCGCCAATGGCATGGGATCTCAATCTTGTTCTCGGGCAGCTTATGAAACCACCCTTTGAGCCCTTAGCCACTACGGACCTGAAGTTTCTTTCCTGGAAAGTCATCTTCCTAGTTGCTCTCACTTCTGCAAGACACATCAGTGAGTTGCAGGCCTTAGTGACTGATCCTCCTTTTAAAAGATTTCACCATAAGGTAGTTCTTAGGACTCATCCTCACTTCATGCCAAAGGTGGTTTCGCCTTTTCATTTAAACCAAGCAGTTTACCTTCCTGTATTCTTTCCTAGGCCTCATGCCTCTAATGCTGAAAGGAACCTTCATACCTTGGATTGTAAAAGAGCCTTGGCTTTTTAACTTCAAAGAGCTAAGCAACATAGAAAATCTTCTCAGCTTTTTGTTGCTTTTGATTCTAGTCATTTGGGACTTCCAGTTTCCAAAAAAACTCTCTCTAGATGGTCTGCAGATTGCATATCCTTTGCATACGAGAGTAAGGGACTTTCTCTTGAAGGCCACGTCACAGCTCACAATGTGAGAGCAATGGCAACCTCTATGGCTAATCTTCATTCTGTGTCCATTGACAACATCTGCAGAGCAGCCACCTGGGCTTCAGTACACACCTTTACAGCCCATTATTGTTTAGACAAGGACTCCCGTCGGGATGCCTTGTTTGGACAGGCTGTTCTACAGCATCACTTTCAAACTTAGTACAACTCCTACCCACCGTCCCGGATTTTCGATGCCAGAGATCCATGGGAGGAAGCATGACCCATTTCACCAGAGGTCCACAGCTTGCTAGGGTCATCCACCTGGCATCTCTCAGCTGGGGAGTCCCCATATGTGAAGACTACATTCCTGCTTGTTCCTGGAGATAGCGTAGTTACTCACCTGTAACAGGTGATCTCCGGGAACAGCAGGAATTAAGTCTTCACAACCCGCCCACTTCCCCTAGGAGTTCTCTCTCTCTCTCTCTTTCTCTCCTTCTCTCCTTTTGTCTCAGCTATAAACTCAACTGACGGAGGAGAGTTGGAAAGGCAGAAAGGCAGCATGCAGGCGCTGTGGGATGCTCCCAAAAACTTTCTTATTGGACGCTGGGGAGCATTCCCATGCAGGCTCCGTCGGTACCGACGATACCCATATGTGAAGACTTAATTCCTGCTGTTCCCGGAGATCACCTGTTACAGGTGAGTAACTACACTTTCATCTCTAGGGATGCATTGCAGAGCAGAACCAAAAGGTTTCTAAGTCCTGGCCTTCCATGTTTCCACTGGCATAATGTGGACGTCCATGGAAATCACGCAGAACATACATGGGCGTTTCTTGAATACACATTGTATGTCTCCACTTCTGACCACACTCATGTTCCGCCCCCTCCTGCCCATGTTCTGAAATCCCCATGCTAGCGCCGTGTAGTACAAGGCCACGAGTGTTTTAGAATATGGTCGTAGACGTGTTAGCTAGAAAAACATCTACGACGCACGTCCACAGGGATTATTTGTGTTCTGGAATGACCTCCTCAGTGAGCAGCTCTAACTTGTTGATTTTTGTTTGAAACAAAGTTGTGGCATCGATCTATTCGCCAACATTAATTACAACTTACGTCACCTTGTCATCCAGTTCTTTTATCTCAGCCTTGTTATCTCCCACAGCCTTTGCGAAATCTGCTCCATTATGAGCACCATAAGTTAACAGCAATTTTCTTTACAGATGCCATACCCACTGAAGAGATCTCTGCAAATCATGAAAATTTATCTAGCACTGCAACAAATACTTAGTAGTAGTAGTAATAACTAGCTTTATCTGCCATGGTCACCACCACAATTAAAAAACACAGACAGGTTTTGCAGGGGAATATGGAAGATATGGTAGCAAGCAGAGTTCTCTATTGGTCTTCAAAGTAAGAGCACAGGCACAAAAAGAATAGCTGGGAAGTGCACGGCAAAAGACAACTTCCCAACTCTACACTCTGAGCCCCGATATCTGCAGGGCCACAGGGTCATCATTCTCACATCTTGAATGGTAGAAGTCACTCGCTCCAGCAGGCTACTTGTCCATAACTCCTGCAGCCAAATTTCCTGCAGTGCCAAATTTCTCCTGTACACAGCCCGAATATGGATACCACCAAGGGGCACCCTCACAGCTGCTACACAGAACATCCACCCGCTGGTGCCTCACCGCCACTGAAGTTGTTGTGGGGGGGGGGGGGGCGCACCTCCTCACTCAATCAGTCCGGTGCTGCACAGTAAAGGCCAAGGAAAAGAAGCTATTGTTGAGGCTGTTTCTGAAAGTGCTATTGGATGCCGCTGCTGAAGGAAGACACCTTTTGGCAAAGGACAACCCGCCATCAAGTGCCCTCCTCCTGGGCTTCACAAACCTAATATCAAACCACCAGATTGAAAACAAATTATGGAAAATATTTATTCATTCAGCACACAATTAAGTTTTAGAATCTTTTGCTGGAAGGCATGGTCAAGACCGACTAGTATAGCAGAGTTCATAAAAGCTTTGAACAAACACCTGGAGGAAAAGTTCATAAAAAATGATTAGCCAAGTAGACTTGGGAGAACCATTGCTCATCCCTGGTAATGAGCTATGGGAAATAGATCTACTTTTTGAGATCTGCTGGGTACTTGTGACCCAGACTGGCCACTGTCAGGGACAGGATGTTGGGCTCGATGGACCTTGGTCTGACTCAACATGACTTATGTTCTTATGAGGAAGGACTGATAAGTCTCTGGCCTTGTAACTAAACAGTACCAAATAAAATGAAACTGCAGAAAGCTCATTCGGACCTCTGGGACTGAAGTGTGCCCATAGCTTTCTGTTTCATTACAAGGCCAGAGACCTCTCAGTTCCCCCTTGTATTAAATGGTTGAAATTTCACTTACGTTGTCAATGTTTGAAAGACTTCCTGTATTCTAATTGATTTCTTTCCTTTGTTTATCATTTCTCTCTTTCTCTGCCATCATGGGGAAATGCACATTAAGATCCCATATGCATGTAACGGGGCCCTGCTATCTATCCTTAGCTTGTATGGACTGGTCTCCAGAGTTGGCTTAGCTTTATTTCTGCATTTCCTAACTTCTAGCACTTTTCCCCTTTAATCTTTCTTCTTCCTTCCTTTTTAGACTCAGAAATGGAGGAGGAGGATGGCGTGGACCCCCAGGTAACTCGTGGAATGGATGCACATGACTCTCTCAGCACCCCTTCAGGTTAGTCATGGGAGCCTACACAGCTCCTCATACTGTACTGCTCCACAAGACATGCACTGCATCCCCAACCTTCTTCAGTACACTTCTGACCTTAAAATTCATTGCCTTACATTCCATGAACTGTATGCCCCAGGGATCCCCAAGACACTGCACGGTGCCACCTGAAGCCGCATATCTCACTGCACTGCTTTCCATGAGATTCACTTCTCACTACTCCACAACTCACTGCACTGTCCTGAACAATCCCGAGACTCACCTATCACTGCTCGCCAAGACACGGGACTGCACTGCATGCCATGAGATTCACTTCTCACTACTCCACAACTCACTTCACTGTCCTGAACAATCCCGAGACTCACCTATCACTGCTCGCCAACACACGGGACTGCACTGCATGCCATGAGATTCACTTCTCACTACTCCACAACTCACTGCACTGTCCTGAACAATCCCGAGACTCACCTATCACTGCTCGCCAACACACTGCACTGCACTGTGCCATCTGAAGCCGCATATCTCACTGCACTGCTTTCCATGAGATTCACTTCTCACTACTCCACAACTCACTGCACTATCCTGAACAATCCCGAGACTCACCTATCACTGCTCGCCAACACACTGCACTGCACTGTGCCATCTGAAGCCGCATATCTCACTGCACTGCTTTCCATGAGATTCACTTCTCACTACTCCACAACTCACTGCACTGTCCTGAACAATCCCGAGACTCACCTATCACTGCTCGCCAACACACTGCACTGCACTGCATGCCATGAGATTCACTTCTCACTACTCCACAACTCACTTCACTGTCCTGAACAATCCCGAGACTCACCTATCACTGCTCGCCAACACACGGGACTGCACTGCATGCCATGAGATTCACTTCTCACTACTCCACAACTCACTGCACTATCCTGAACAATCCTGAGACTCACCTATCACTGCTCGCCAACACACTGCACTGCACTGTGCCATCTGAAGCCGCATATCTCACTGCACTGCTTTCCATGAGATTCACTTCTCACTACTCCACAACTCACTGCACTATCCTGAACAATCCCGAGACTCACCTATCACTGCTCGCCAACACACTGCACTGCACTGTGCCATCTGAAGCCGCATATCTCACTGCACTGCTTTCCATGAGATTCACTTCTCACTACTCCACAACTCACTGCACTATCCTGAACAATCCCGAGACTCACCTATCACTGCTCGCCAACACACGGGACTGCACTGCATGCCATGAGATTCACTTCTCACTACTCCACAACTCACTGCACTATCCTGAACAATCCTGAGACTCACCTATCACTGCTCGCCAACACACTGCACTGCACTGCGCCTCTCTAAGACTTACTGTATATCTCACAGTTCTCCAACATAGTGTAAATTCTTTAGACTGCTTTTGGATATTGACCCCTTTCTCTCCTACTTAATCATTTCTTTATAATGAAACTGCCTAGTCCCTTGTTTGTTTTGTTTGACCGCCTTCAATAGTTTGTAAGCTCTGTTGAGCAGGGATTGTCTCTTAAGTGTCTAAGAAGCAATTTAGAAATGATAAGTGGTATTAGTAGCAGCTACCCAAAACACCTCACCTCCCTGAGGTTTACATTTCACTGCTCTCAAACACACTGCACTGCCCAGCGCATCCCCAAGATTAACATCTCACTCTTCTCCAACACACTGCACTGCACCTCCCTGACCCTGCTCCCCAAAATACCTCACCTCCCTGAGGTTTACATTTCACTGCTCTCCAGTTCACTGCACTGCCCTGCGCATCCCCAAGACTTACATCTCACTCTTCTCCAACACACTGCACTGCACCTCCCTGACCCTGCTCCCCAACATAATGCACCTCATTGAGGTTTACATTTCACTGCTCTCCAGTTCACTGCACTGCCCTGCACATCCCCAAGACTTACATCTCACTCTTCTCCAACACACTGCACTGCACCTCCCTGACCCTGCACCCCAACATACCTCAACTCCCTGAGGTTTACATTTCACTGCTCTCAGTACACTGCACTGTACTGCACATCTCCAAGACTTACATCTCACTCTTCTCCAACACACTGCACTGCACCTCCCTTACCCTGCTCCCCAACACACCTCACCTCCCTGAGGTTTACATTTCACTGCTCTCCAGCACATTAGACTGCTCTGCACATCCCCAAGACTTACATCTCACTCTTCTCCAACACACTGCATTGCACCTCCCTGACCCTGCTCCCCAATGCACCTCACCTCCCTGAGGTTTACATTTCACTGCTCTCAGTACACTGCACTGCCCTGCACATCCCCAAGGTTTACATCTCACTCTTCTCCAACACAATGCACTGCAACTCCCTGACCTTGCTCCCCAACATAATGCACCTCCCTGAGGTATACATTTCACTGCTCTCCAGTACACTGCATTACACCTCCCTGACCCTGCTCCCCAACACACCTCACCTCCCTGAGGTTTACATTTCACTGCTCTCCAGTTCACTGCACTGCCCTGCACATCCCCAAGACTTACATCTCCCTCTTCTCCAACATACTGCACTGCACCTCCCTGACCCTGCTCCCCAACACGCCTCGCCTCCCTGAGGTTTACATTTCACTGCTATTAGTACACTGCACTGCCCTGCGCATCCCCAAGACTTACATCTCACTCTTCTCCAACACACTGCACTGCACCTCCCTGACCCTGCTTCCCAACATACCTCACCTCCCTGAGGTTTACATTTCACTGCTCTCCAGTACATTAGACTGCCATGCACATCCCCAAGACTTACATCTCACTCTTCTCCAACACACTGCATTACACCTCCCTGACCTGCTCCCCAACACACCTCACCTCCCTGAGGTTTACATTTCACTGCTCTCAGTACACTGCACTGCCCTGCGCATCTCCAAGACTTACATCTCACTCTTCTCCAACACACTGCACTGCACCTCCCTGACCCTGCTCCCCAACACACCTCACCTCCCTGAGGTTTACATCTCACTCTTCTCCAACACACTGCACTGCACCTCCCTGACCCTGCTCCCCAACACACCTCACCTCCCAGAGGTTTACATCTCACTCTTCTCCAACACACTGCACTGCACTTCCTTGACCCTACTCCTCAACATAATGCTCCTCCCTGAGGTTTACATTTCACTGCTATCAGTACACTGCACTGCCCTGCACATCCCAAAGACTTACATCTCACTCTTTTCCAACACACTGCACTGCACCTCCCTGACCCTGCTCTCCAACACACCTCACCTCCCTGAGGTTTACATTTCACTGCTCTCAGTACACTGCACTGCCCTGCACATCCCCAAGGTTTACATCTCACTCTTCTCCAACACACTACACTGCACCTCCCTGACCCTGCTCCCCAATGCACCTCGCCTCCCTGAGGTTTACATTTCACTGCTCTCAGTACACTGCACTGCCCTGCGCATCCCCAAGACTTACATCTCACTCTTCTCCAACACACTGCACTGCACCTCCCTGACCCTGCTCCCCAACATACCTCACGTCCCTGAGGTTTACATTTCACTGCTCTCCAGTACATTAGACTGCCCTGTGCATCCCCAAGACTTACATCTCACTCTTCTCCAACACACTGCACTGCACCTCCCTGATCCTGATCCCCAACATAATGCACCTCCCTGAAGTTTACGTTTCACTGTTGTTCAGTACACTGCACTGTACTGCACATCCCCAAGATTTATATCTCACTCTTCTCCAACACACTGCACTGCACCTCTCTGACCCTGCTCCCCAACACACCTCACCTCCCTGAGGTTTACATTTCACTGCTCTCAAACACACTGCACTGCCCTGAGCATCCCCAAGACTTACATCTCACTCTTCTCCAGCACACTGCACTGCACCTCCCTGACCCTGCTCCCCAACACACCTCACCTCCCTGAGGTTTACATTTCACTGCTCTCCAGTACACTGCACTGCCCTGAGCATCCCCAAGAATTACATCTCACTCTTCTCCAACACACTGCACTGCACCTCCCTGACCCTGCTCCCCAACACATCTCACCTCCCTGAGGTTTACATTTCACTGCTCTCCAGTACACTGCACTGCCCTGCTCATCCCCAAGGATTACATCTCACTCTTCTCCAACACACTGCACTGCACCTCCCTGACCCTGCTCCCCAATGCACCTCACCTCCCTGAGGTTTACATTTCACTGCTCTCAGTACACTGCAATGCCCTGCACATCCCCAAGACTTACATCTCACTCTTCTCCAACACACTGCACTGCACCTCCCTGACCCTGCTCCCCAATGCGCCTCGCCTCCCTGAGGTTTACATTTCACTGCTCTCAAACACACTGCACTGCCCTGCTCATCCCCAAGACTTACATCTCACTCTTCTCCAACACACTGCATTACACCTCCCTGACCCTGCTCCCCAACACACCTCACCTCCCTGAGGTTTACATTTCACTGCTCTCGAACACACTGCACTGCCCTGCACATCCCCAAGACTTACATCTCACTCTTCTCCAACACACTGCACTGCACCTCCCTGACCCTGCTCCCCAACACATCTCACCTCCCTGAGGTTTACATTTCACTGCTCTCCAGTACACTGCACTGCCCTGCTCATCCCCAAGGATTACATCTCACTCTTCTCCAACACACTGCACTGCACCTCCCTGACCCTGCTCCCCAATGCACCTCACCTCCCTGAGGTTTACATTTCACTGCTCTCAGTACACTGCAATGCCCTGCACATCCCCAAGACTTACATCTCACTCTTCTCCAACACACTGCACTGCACCTCCCTGACCCTGCTCCCCAATGCGCCTCGCCTCCCTGAGGTTTACATTTCACTGCTCTCAAACACACTGCACTGCCCTGCTCATCCCCAAGACTTACATCTCACTCTTCTCCAACACACTGCATTACACCTCCCTGACCCTGCTCCCCAACACACCTCACCTCCCTGAGGTTTACATTTCACTGCTCTCGAACACACTGCACTGCCCTGCACATCCCCAAGACTTACATCTCACTCTTCTCCAACACACTGCACTGTACCTCCCTGACCCTGCTCCCCAATGCACCTCGTCTCCCTGAGGTTTACATTTCACTGCTCTCAGTACACTGCACTGCCCTGCGCATCCCCAAGACTTACGTCTCACTCTTCTCCAACACACTGCACTGTACCTCCCTGTCCCTGCTCCCCAATGCACCTCACCTCCCTGAGGTTTACATTTCAGTGCTCTCAGTACATTGCACTGCCCTGCGCATCCCCAAGACTTACATCTCACTCTTCTCCAACACACTGCACTGCACCTCCCCTCCCTGATCCTGCTCCCCAACATAATGCACCTCTCTAACCATTACATCTCAATTCCCTCCCATACAAGGCGACCAGGCACACAATATTTAGGTGATTGTACTTTACCCTGTCATTGGATGACTACTTTGTATTTCTCTCTGGATGATTTGCTATGCATCCTCTCTTTAGAGACTTTGCTTACAGATTAGGAGAACACTCTCTCTCATTGCTCTGATACTTTGGAAGAGCCTCCCCTTAGAGATTCTTGGGTCAATATTCAAACTCCATGTTCAGCGTTTTCTTAAGCACTGGACGCAGCATTTAAAATTGAAATCAGATATTTAGCACCAGAATCCAGATATTTTCTGGCACTGAATACGCAGTGTCAGTGCTGACCAGCATAGCTAACCGGACAATTCATTTTCTGACTTAATTTTATGCAGCCCCTTATCTGGTTAGTGGACTGCAAATCGCTACTAACTGGATAAGTGCTGCCCTGTGCTCTCTGGACAGTGCTAGAGTGGTTAAAAGGGATATTCAGGGGCGCTGACCACCTAGTGCTGCTGAATGTCCCTCTCAGGTCCTGCTAACTGGATAAACCCTTTTGAATATTGGCCCCTCATTGTCTGCTTCAGTAAAGATAACAAGGTATGGGGGGGGGGGGGTGCAGGAATATGCAGATGGATAGATCAAGCAGCTGTAATGTTGGCCAGTTGTAAGTTTAGTTCCAGAAAAGGTGAGAGAAGGGTTACAGGGTGAAAGCAGGAGTGAGGAGGTTATTTGTTAACATTGAATGTATTAATTTACTGTGGGTTTTATTATGTTTGTTGCTTTAATTTTGCTGTAAAATTGCTTTGAAGAGTTTTGTAGAGTCAGTCTAATATGTGAAATAAATAAACACTACGTTGCACTGAACCTTCCTGAGCCACACATCTCACCAATTCTTAACGTACTGCCCATTCTCGAAGCTTCCATCTCCCTCTTATAAAACACAGCATACTGCAGTGCACATCCCTGAGGTCCACATCTCACCAATTCTTAACGTACTGCCCATTCTCGAAGCTTCCATCTCCCTCTTATAAAACACAGCATACTGCAGTGCACATCCCTGAGGCCCATATCTCACCAATTCTTAACGTACTGCCCATTCTCGAAGCTTCCATCTCCCTCTTATAAAACACAGCATACTGCAGTGCACATCCCTGAGGCCCACATCTCACCAATTCTTAATGTACTGCCCATTCTTGAAGCTTCCATCTCCCTCTTATAAAACACAGCATACTGCAGTGCACATCCCTGAGGCCCACATCTCACCAATTCTTAACGTACTGCCCATTCTCGAAGCTTCCATCTCCCTCTTATAAAACACAGCATACTGCAGTGCACATCCCTGAGGTCCACATCTCACCAATTCTTAACGTACTGCCCATTCTCGAAGCTTCCATCTCCCTCTTATAAAACACAGCATACTGCAGTGCACATCCCTGAGGCCCACATCTCACCAATTCTTAACGTACTGCCCATTCTCGAAGCTTCCATCTCCCTCTTATAAAACACAGCATACTGCAGTGCACATCCCTGAGGCCCACATCTCACCAATTCTTAACGTACTGCCCATTCTCGAAGCTTCCATCTCCCTCTTATAAAACACAGCATACTGCAGTGCACATCCCTGAGGCCCACATCTCACCAATTCTTAACGTACTGCCCATTCTCGAAGCTTCCATCTCCCTCTTATAAAACACAGCATACTGCAGTGCACATCCCTGAGGCCCACATCTCACCAATTCTTAACGTACTGCCCATTCTCGAAGCTTCCATCTCCCTCTTATAAAACACAGCATACTGCAGTGCACATCCCTGAGGCCCACATCTCACCAATTCTTAACGTACTGCCCATTCTCGAAGCTTCCATCTCCCTCTTATAAAACACAGCATACTGCAGTGCACATCCCTGAGGTCCACATCTCACCAATTCTTAACGTACTGCCCATTCTCGAAGCTTCCATCTCCCTCTTATAAAACACAGCATACTGCAGTGCACATCCCTGAGGCCCACATCTCACCAATTCTTAACGTACTGCCCATTCTCGAAGCTTCCATCTCCCTCTTATAAAACACAGCATACTGCAGTGCACATCCCTGAGGCCCACATCTCACCAATTCTTAACGTACTGCCCATTCTCGAAGCTTCCATCTCCCTCTTATAAAACACAGCATACTGCAGTGCACATCCCTGAGGCCCACATCTCACCAATTCTTAACGTACTGCCCATTCTCGAAGCTTCCATCTCCCTCTTATAAAACACAGCATACTGCAGTGCACATCCCTGAGGCCCACATCTCACCAATTCTTAACGTACTGCCCATTCTCGAAGCTTCCATCTCCCTCTTATAAAACACAGCATACTGCAGTGCACATCCCTGAGGCCCACATCTCACCAATTCTTAACGTACTGCCCATTCTCGAAGCTTCCATCTCCCTCTTATAAAACACAGCATACTGCAGTGCACATCCCTGAGGCCCACATCTCACCAATTCTAAACGTACTGCCCATTCTCGAAGCTTCCATCTCCCTCTTATAAAACACAGCATACTGCAGTGCACATCCCTGAGGCCCACATCTCACCAATTCTTAACGTACTGCCCATTCTCGAAGCTTCCATCTCCCTCTTATAAAACACAGCATACTGCAGTGCACATCCCTGAGGTCCACATCTCACCAATTCTTAACGTACTGCCCATTCTCGAAGCTTCCATCTCCCTCTTATAAAACACAGCATACTGCAGTGCACACCCCTGAGGCCCACATCTCACCAATTCTTAACGTACTGCCCATTCTCGAAGCTTCCATCTCCCTCTTATAAAACACAGCATACTGCAGTGCACATCCCTGAGGCCCACATCTCACCAATTCTTAACGTACTGCCCATTCTCGAAGCTTCCATCTCCCTCTTATAAAACACAGCATACTGCAGTGCACATCCCTGAGGCCCACATCTCACCAATTCTTAATGTACTGCCCATTCTTGAAGCTTCCATCTCCCTCTTATAAAACACAGCATACTGCAGTGCACATCCCTGAGGCCCACATCTCACCAATTCTTAACGTACTGCCCATTCTCGAAGCTTCCATCTCCCTCTTATAAAACACAGCATACTGCAGTGCACATCCCTGAGGTCCACATCTCACCAATTCTTAACGTACTGCCCATTCTCGAAGCTTCCATCTCCCTCTTATAAAACACAGCATACTGCAGTGCACATCCCTGAGGCCCACATCTCACCAATTCTTAACGTACTGCCCATTCTCGAAGCTTCCATCTCCCTCTTATAAAACACAGCATACTGCAGTGCACATCCCTGAGGCCCACATCTCACCAATTCTTAACGTACTGCCCATTCTCGAAGCTTCCATCTCCCTCTTATAAAACACAGCATACTGCAGTGCACATCCCTGAGGCCCACATCTCACCAATTCTTAACGTACTGCCCATTCTCGAAGCTTCCATCTCCCTCTTATAAAACACAGCATACTGCAGTGCACATCCCTGAGGCCCACATCTCACCAATTCTTAACGTACTGCCCATTCTCGAAGCTTCCATCTCCCTCTTATAAAACACAGCATACTGCAGTGCACATCCCTGAGGCCCACATCTCACCAATTCTTAACGTACTGCCCATTCTCGAAGCTTCCATCTCCCTCTTATAAAACACAGCATACTGCAGTGCACATCCCTGAGGTCCACATCTCACCAATTCTTAACGTACTGCCCATTCTCGAAGCTTCCATCTCCCTCTTATAAAACACAGCATACTGCAGTGCACATCCCTGAGGCCCACATCTCACCAATTCTTAACGTACTGCCCATTCTCGAAGCTTCCATCTCCCTCTTATAAAACACAGCATACTGCAGTGCACATCCCTGAGGCCCACATCTCACCAATTCTTAACGTACTGCCCATTCTCGAAGCTTCCATCTCCCTCTTATAAAACACAGCATACTGCAGTGCACATCCCTGAGGCCCACATCTCACCAATTCTTAACGTACTGCCCATTCTCGAAGCTTCCATCTCCCTCTTATAAAACACAGCATACTGCAGTGCACATCCCTGAGGCCCACATCTCACCAATTCTTAACGTACTGCCCATTCTCGAAGCTTCCATCTCCCTCTTATAAAACACAGCATACTGCAGTGCACATCCCTGAGGCCCACATCTCACCAATTCTTAACGTACTGCCCATTCTCGAAGCTTCCATCTCCCTCTTATAAAACACAGCATACTGCAGTGCACATCCCTGAGGCCCACATCTCACCAATTCTTAACGTACTGCCCATTCTCGAAGCTTCCATCTCCCTCTTATAAAACACAGCATACTGCAGTGCACATCCCTGAGGCCCACATCTCACCAATTCTTAACGTACTGCCCATTCTCGAAGCTTCCATCTCCCTCTTATAAAACACAGCATACTGCAGTGCACATCCCTGAGGTCCACATCTCACCAATTCTTAACGTACTGCCCATTCTCGAAGCTTCCATCTCCCTCTTATAAAACACAGCATACTGCAGTGCACATCCCTGAGGCCCACATCTCACCAATTCTTAACGTACTGCCCATTCTCGAAGCTTCCATCTCCCTCTTATAAAACACAGCATACTGCAGTGCACATCCCTGAGGCCCACATCTCACCAATTCTTAACGTACTGCCCATTCTCGAAGCTTCCATCTCCCTCTTATAAAACACAGCATACTGCAGTGCACATCCCTGAGGCCCACATCTCACCAATTCTTAACGTACTGCCCATTCTCGAAGCTTCCATCTCCCTCTTATAAAACACAGCATACTGCAGTGCACATCCCTGAGGCCCACATCTCACCAATTCTTAACGTACTGCCCATTCTCGAAGCTTCCATCTCCCTCTTATAAAACACAGCATACTGCAGTGCACATCCCTGAGGCCCACATCTCACCAATTCTTAACGTACTGCCCATTCTCGAAGCTTCCATCTCCCTCTTATAAAACACAGCATACTGCAGTGCACATCCCTGAGGCCCACATCTCACCAATTCTTAACGTACTGCCCATTCTCGAAGCTTCCATCTCCCTCTTATAAAACACAGCATACTGCAGTGCACATCCCTGAGGCCCACATCTCACCAATTCTTAACGTACTGCCCATTCTCGAAGCTTCCATCTCCCTCTTATAAAACACAGCATACTGCAGTGCACATCCCTGAGGCCCACATCTCACCAATTCTTAACGTACTGCCCATTCTCGAAGCTTCCATCTCCCTCTTATAAAACACAGCATACTGCAGTGCACATCCCTGAGGCCCACATCTCACCAATTCTTAACGTACTGCCCATTCTCGAAGCTTCCATCTCCCTCTTATAAAACACAGCATACTGCAGTGCACATCCCTGAGGCCCACATCTCACCAATTCTTAACGTACTGCCCATTCTCGAAGCTTCCATCTCCCTCTTATAAAACACAGCATACTGCAGTGCACATCCCTGAGGCCCACATCTCACCAATTCTTAACGTACTGCCCATTCTCGAAGCTTCCATCTCCCTCTTATAAAACACAGCATACTGCAGTGCACATCCCTGAGGCCCACATCTCACCAATTCTTAACGTACTGCCCATTCTCGAAGCTTCCATCTCCCTCTTATAAAACACAGCATACTGCAGTGCACATCCCTGAGGCCCACATCTCACCAATTCTTAACGTACTGCCCATTCTCGAAGCTTCCATCTCCCTCTTATAAAACACAGCATACTGCAGTGCACATCCCTGAGGCCCACATCTCACCAATTCTTAACGTACTGCCCATTCTCGAAGCTTCCATCTCCCTCTTATAAAACACAGCATACTGCAGTGCACATCCCTGAGGCCCACATCTCACCAATTCTTAACGTACTGCCCATTCTCGAAGCTTCCATCTCCCTCTTATAAAACACAGCATACTGCAGTGCACATCCCTGAGGTCCACATCTCACCAATTCTTAACGTACTGCCCATTCTCGAAGCTTCCATCTCCCTCTTATAAAACACAGCATACTGCAGTGCACATCCCTGAGGCCCACATCTCACCAATTCTTAACGTACTGCCCATTCTCGAAGCTTCCATCTCCCTCTTATAAAACACAGCATACTGCAGTGCACATCCCTGAGGCCCACATCTCACCAATTCTTAACGTACTGCCCATTCTCGAAGCTTCCATCTCCCTCTTATAAAACACAGCATACTGCAGTGCACATCCCTGAGGCCCACATCTCACCAATTCTTAACGTACTGCCCATTCTCGAAGCTTCCATCTCCCTCTTATAAAACACAGCATACTGCAGTGCACATCCCTGAGGTCCACATCTCACCAATTCTTAACGTACTGCCCATTCTCGAAGCTTCCATCTCCCTCTTATAAAACACAGCATACTGCAGTGCACATCCCTGAGGCCCACATCTCACCAATTCTTAACGTACTGCCCATTCTCGAAGCTTCCATCTCCCTCTTATAAAACACAGCATACTGCAGTGCACATCCCTGAGGTCCACATCTCACCAATTCTTAACGTACTGCCCATTCTCGAAGCTTCCATCTCCCTCTTATAAAACACAGCATACTGCAGTGCACATCCCTGAGGCCCACATCTCACCAATTCTTAACGTACTGCCCATTCTCGAAGCTTCCATCTCCCTCTTATAAAACACAGCATACTGCAGTGCACATCCCTGAGGCCCACATCTCACCAATTCTTAACGTACTGCCCATTCTCGAAGCTTCCATCTCCCTCTTATAAAACACAGCATACTGCAGTGCACATCCCTGAGGTCCACATCTCACCAATTCTTAACGTACTGCCCATTCTCGAAGCTTCCATCTCCCTCTTATAAAACACAGCATACTGCAGTGCACATCCCTGAGGCCCACATCTCACCAATTCTTAACGTACTGCCCATTCTCGAAGCTTCCATCTCCCTCTTATAAAACACAGCATACTGCAGTGCACATCCCTGAGGCCCACATCTCACCAATTCTTAACGTACTGCCCATTCTCGAAGCTTCCATCTCCCTCTTATAAAACACAGCATACTGCAGTGCACATCCCTGAGGCCCACATCTCACCAATTCTTAACGTACTGCCCATTCTCGAAGCTTCCATCTCCCTCTTATAAAACACAGCATACTGCAGTGCACATCCCTGAGGCCCACATCTCACCAATTCTTAACGTACTGCCCATTCTCGAAGCTTCCATCTCCCTCTTATAAAACACAGCATACTGCAGTGCACATCCCTGAGGCCCACATCTCACCAATTCTTAACGTACTGCCCATTCTCGAAGCTTCCATCTCCCTCTTATAAAACACAGCATACTGCAGTGCACATCCCTGAGGCCCACATCTCACCAATTCTTAACGTACTGCCCATTCTCGAAGCTTCCATCTCCCTCTTATAAAACACAGCATACTGCAGTGCACATCCCTGAGGCCCACATCTCACCAATTCTTAACGTACTGCCCATTCTCGAAGCTTCCATCTCCCTCTTATAAAACACAGCATACTGCAGTGCACATCCCTGAGGTCCACATCTCACCAATTCTTAACGTACTGCCCATTCTCGAAGCTTCCATCTCCCTCTTATAAAACACAGCATACTGCAGTGCACATCCCTGAGGCCCACATCTCACCAATTCTTAACGTACTGCCCATTCTCGAAGCTTCCATCTCCCTCTTATAAAACACAGCATACTGCAGTGCACATCCCTGAGGCCCACATCTCACCAATTCTTAACGTACTGCCCATTCTCGAAGCTTCCATCTCCCTCTTATAAAACACAGCATACTGCAGTGCACATCCCTGAGGCCCACATCTCACCAATTCTTAACGTACTGCCCATTCTCGAAGCTTCCATCTCCCTCTTATAAAACACAGCATACTGCAGTGCACATCCCTGAGGCCCACATCTCACCAATTCTTAACGTACTGCCCATTCTCGAAGCTTCCATCTCCCTCTTATAAAACACAGCATACTGCAGTGCACATCCCTGAGGTCCACATCTCACCAATTCTTAACGTACTGCCCATTCTCGAAGCTTCCATCTCCCTCTTATAAAACACAGCATACTGCAGTGCACATCCCTGAGGCCCACATCTCACCAATTCTTAACGTACTGCCCATTCTCGAAGCTTCCATCTCCCTCTTATAAAACACAGCATACTGCAGTGCACATCCCTGAGGTCCACATCTCACCAATTCTTAACGTACTGCCCATTCTCGAAGCTTCCATCTCCCTCTTATAAAACACAGCATACTGCAGTGCACATCCCTGAGGCCCACATCTCACCAATTCTTAACGTACTGCCCATTCTCGAAGCTTCCATCTCCCTCTTATAAAACACAGCATACTGCAGTGCACATCCCTGAGGCCCACATCTCACCAATTCTTAACGTACTGCCCATTCTCGAAGCTTCCATCTCCCTCTTATAAAACACAGCATACTGCAGTGCACATCCCTGAGGCCCACATCTCACCAATTCTTAACGTACTGCCCATTCTCGAAGCTTCCATCTCCCTCTTATAAAACACAGCATACTGCAGTGCACATCCCTGAGGCCCACATCTCACCAATTCTTAACGTACTGCCCATTCTCGAAGCTTCCATCTCCCTCTTATAAAACACAGCATACTGCAGTGCACATCCCTGAGGCCCACATCTCACCAATTCTTAACGTACTGCCCATTCTCGAAGCTTCCATCTCCCTCTTATAAAACACAGCATACTGCAGTGCACATCCCTGAGGCCCACATCTCACCAATTCTTAACGTACTGCCCATTCTCGAAGCTTCCATCTCCCTCTTATAAAACACAGCATACTGCAGTGCACATCCCTGAGGCCCACATCTCACCAATTCTTAACGTACTGCCCATTCTCGAAGCTTCCATCTCCCTCTTATAAAACACAGCATACTGCAGTGCACATCCCTGAGGCCCACATCTCACCAATTCTTAACGTACTGCCCATTCTCGAAGCTTCCATCTCCCTCTTATAAAACACAGCATACTGCAGTGCACATCCCTGAGGCCCACATCTCACCAATTTTTAACGTACTGCCCATTCTCGAAGCTTCCATCTCCCTCTTATAAAACACAGCATACTGCAGTGCACATCCCTGAGGTCCACATCTCACCAATTCTTAACGTACTGCCCATTCTCGAAGCTTCCATCTCCCTCTTTTAATTATGTGGATACTGCAGTGCACATCCCTGAGGCCCACATCTCACCAATTCTTAACGTACTGCCCATTCTCGAAGCTTCCATCTCCCTCTTATAAAACACAGCATACTGCAGTGCACATCCCTGAGGCCCACATCTCACCAATTCTTAACGTACTGCCCATTCTCGAAGCTTCCATCTCCCTCTTATAAAACACAGCATACTGCAGTGCACATCCCTGAGGCCCATATCTCACCAATTCTTAACGTACTGCCCATTCTCGAAGCTTCCATCTCCCTCTTATAAAACACAGCATACTGCAGTGCACATCCCTGAGGTCCACATCTCACCAATTCTTAACGTACTGCCCATTCTCGAAGCTTCCATCTCCCTCTTATAAAACACAGCATACTGCAGTGCACATCCCTGAGGCCCATATCTCACCAATTCTTAACGTACTGCCCATTCTCGAAGCTTCCATCTCCCTCTTATAAAACACAGCATACTGCAGTGCACATCCCTGAGGTCCACATCTCACCAATTCTTAACGTACTGCCCATTCTCGAAGCTTCCATCTCCCTCTTATAAAACACAGCATACTGCAGTGCACATCCCTGAGGCCCATATCTCAGTGCTTCCTAATACACTGCATATCTGTGAATCATCTTAACCTCACTGCAGTTCCCTGAAGTTTATATGTCCCTGCTCTGCACATCCTTGAATTTTGCACCTCACCGCTTGAGCCTTACACATGTAACTCCGTGTCTGTGTGTGGCCCTCACAGCATCTGCACCTACTGCCTGACATACAGTGGTCACAACCATCCAAGAGCAATGCAGTCTTTCAGTTTCTACTTTTGGGGAAATTTGGGGTTCTTTGAATGGGACCAGTATGCCCTTGGAGGCCTATGGAACTTACAGTTCCATTCACTCTTCTTCCCTTCTCAAAATAACTGAGTCTAGGCCAGAATATATATTCGGAGTCAAAGGCTTACTTAAAGAACTTTAAGGTCACTGATAACAATAGCAAAAATACAGCTTGTGAGACAACATAACTATATTACAAGCAGTTAACCCCTTTTCCTTTTTGTCAAACTACATTACAAGCAGATTAATTCTTTGTTATAGAACAAACTCACTCCCAGTGCTTCAGATATGCCAAGTCTCACTCCTTAGGAGTAGGGAAGAGAAAAACCCATCACCTATGGCTAGCCATTCTCTACCCATGCCCGTTCCCTGCCCCGCCCCCCCAAAAAATTGCAGAGAGGGCAATGTGCAAGCTGAACATTCTTAAACAGAAATTCCATGCTAACAGAATATCCAGTATTGATTGCACACGCACACACATAGTACAGATAAGCCTTCATCAATAAATGAGCACAAACAAAAACAGCAATATATAGACAAAAATTAAACTAAAACCTCAGAAAGCCAGACGCTGCATGTCTGCATGTAGTGCAACACAAGCGAAATAGCCATGCATTTTCCCCTCTATTGTACAAAATAAAAGACAGCAGATGTCAGGATTAGCACAAGGAGGGATGCCAGAGAGGGAAGCCAGAGAGGGCCTCAGATCTGTCGGAGACTGAAAAAGGGACAGTTTGCTAGTGGGCTTTAGGCAATGCAATGTCTGACTTTGAGTCAATGCCAACTCTTAGTGACCCAGCAACTCCTGGGTTTTCACGGCAATGTGACAAGAAGCAGATTGCCAGGTTTTTCTTCCGAGGCAATGGAGGGTTAAGTGACTTGCCCAAGGCCACAAGGACTGCTAGTGGGAAGTGAACCCAGCTCTCTCAGGTACCAAACCAATGTTTCAACCATTAGGCTATTCCTCCAGGCCAAATCTTGAAGGAAAATAGCCACTCCCTCTCTCTTATATTTCTGTCCCATAGAAAACCCTTACAACTCTGTGGTGAGATTTGATTAAAAGAAACCAAATTCCCATCAGATAACCAAGTCTCCATTACACAGAGAAAGAAACATAGAAAAATGATGGCAGAAAAAGACCACATGGCCTATCTAGTCTGTCCTTCCATATCAACAACTACAACAGTCCCCTTTTTTCCTTTAGAGATCCTCTGTGTTTGTCCCATGCTTTTTTGAATTCAGATACTGTCCTCATCTCTACCACCTCCACTGGGAGACTATTCCACGGATCCTCCACTCTTTCCGTAAAGAAATATTTCCGCATATCACTCCTGAATCTATCCCCTTTCACCCTCATCCCATGTCCCCTCATAGCAGAACTTCAATCGAAAGAGGCTCTCCCCCTGTGCATTTATTCCACGGAGGTATTTAAACATCTCAATCATATCACCTCTATCCCGCCTTTCCTCTAAAGTGTACATATTAAGATCCTTAAGTCTGTCCTCATATGCTTTATAATGAAGACCACTAACCATTTTAGTAGCCACCCTCTGTACTGACTACATCCGGTTTATATCTTTTTGAAGGTGCAGTCTCCAGAATTGCACACAATACTCCAAATGAGGTCGCACCAAAGACTTATACAGAGACACTATCACCTCCTTTTTTCTGCTAGCCATTCCTTTCCGTATGCACCCAAGCATCCTTCTTGCTTTTGCTGTCGCCTATTCTACCTGTTTAGCTACTTTAAGATCATCAGACACAACCACGCCTAGGTCCCGCTCTTCTATAGTGGACAAAAGTATTTCACCCCCTTACTATATCGCTCCCTTGGATTGCTGCAGCCCAAATGGATGACCTTGCATTTTTTAACATTAAATCCCAGCTGCCAAATTCTAGACCATTCTTCAAGCTTAGCTAGATCCCTCTTCATGTTATCTACACCTTCCTGGGTGTCTACTCTATTGCAGATTTTGGTATCATCCGTAAAGAGGCAAACCTTACCCGACAGCCCTTCCACTATATCACTAACAAAGATGTTAAAAAGAATCAAGCCAAGGACAGATGCCTAGGGCACACTACTGGTAACTTCCTTCTCCTCGGAGTGAGCTCCATTTACCTGTACTATTTGTCGCCTACCACTCAACCAATGTCTAACCCAAGCAGTAAATTTAGGGTCCATACCTAGGGTGCTCAGTTTGTTTATAAGTCGCCTGAGGACATGCTAGGGAGATAAAGTTCCTAGATGAAATAAATGACTGCTTCTTGGAGCAACTGGTTCATGAACTGGAGTGGAGGAGTGGCCTAGTGGTTGGGGCAAGGTACTTCAGGCCGGAAGGTCGGGGGTTCAAATCCCACTAGAGGACAGCAACCTTGGGCCGGAAGGACTGGGGTTTCTACTCCCACAGGTGCTCCTTGTGGTCTTGGGCAAGCCACTTAACCCTCCATAGCCCATGTTCCCTGTAAAATAGTTATCTCCAAGTTATAATGCCCTGTTCAATGTAATTTCAGTTTGTTCAATGTAAACCGCACTGATGCAGAATAGCGCGGTATATAAGAGAATGTAAATAAATAAATAAACTGACCAGAGGGGAAGCCATATTAGACCTAGTCCTTACTGGAACACCAGATCTGGCGCAAGAGATAAGAGTAATAGTGATCATAGCATGATAGCATTTGATTTAATTAGTGGAGGAGGGATGATAAGGAAATTCACAATACTACCTTTTAACTTTCAAAAGGGAGACTATGATAAAATGAGGAAAATGGTTAAGAAGAAACTAAAAGGAGCAGTTGCAAAGGTTAAAGACTTACATCAAGCTTGGGCGTTGTTTAAAAATACTGTCTTGGAAGTCCAGACCAGCTGTATTCCACACTTTAAGAAAGGTGAAAGGAGGTCCAAAAAACTGCTAGCATGGTTTAAAAGTGAGGTCAGAGAGGCTCTTGTTGCCAAAAAAGAATCCTTCAGGAAATGGAAAAAAGAGCCAAATGACGAAAACTGGAAACAGCATAAGCATTGGCAAGTAAAATGCCAGGCACTGATAAGGCAGTCAAAAGGAGAATTTGAGAAGAAGCTTGCTGCGGAAGCAAAAACGCATAATAAAGACTTTTTCAAGTACATTCATAGCAAAAAACCTGTGAGAGAGTCAGTTGGTCCATTAGATGATAGAGGGGTTAAAGGGGCACTAAGAGGTGACAAGGCAATAGCAGAGAGACTGAATGAATTCTTGCTTCTGTCTTTACTGAGAAAGATGTAGGGATGTTACCCTTCACTGAAGTGGTATTTAAAGGTGTGGAAGAATTGAAGGAAATATCGATACATCGGGATAATGTATTACAACTATTTCATAAACTGAAGAGTAGCAAATCACCTGGACCGGATGGTATATATCCAAGGATGTTGAAAGAACTGAAAAATAAGATTGCAGTCCTGCTATTAGTAATCTCTGAACTATCATTAAAATCATCTGTAATACCTGAAGATTGGAGGATGGCCAACATAACGCCAATTGTTAAAAAGGGTTCCCGGGGTGATCCGGGAAACTACATACTGGTAAGCCTGACGTCAATACTGGGAAAAATGGTAGAAACCATCATAAAGAACAAAATTACTGAACATGTAAATAGTCATGGCTTAATGGGAGACAGCCAACATGGCTTTAGACAAGGAAGATCTTGTCTTACTAATCTGTTATGTTTTTTTTGAAGGTGTGAATAAACAGGTAGATAAATGTGAGTCAGTTGATATAGTGTATTTGGACTTTCAGAAAGCCTTTGACAAGATCCCTCATCAGAGACGTTTGGCAAAACTAAAGAGTCATGGGATAGGAGGCAGTGTACTATTGTGGATCAGGAACTGGTTAAAAGATAGAAAGCAGAAGGTAGGGCTAAACGGCCAATTTTCCCAATGAAGAAAGGTGAATAGTGGTGTACCCCAGGGATCTGTGCTGGGTCCGCTGCTTTTTGAGATTTATTTCATTTACATTCTCTTATATACCGTGCTATTCTGCATCAGTGTGGTTTACATTGAAGAAACTGAAATTACATTGAACAGGGCATTATAACTTGGAGATAACTATTTTACAGGGAACATGGGCTATGGAGGGTTAAGTGGCTTGCCCAAAACCACAAGGAGCACCTGTGGGACTAGAAACCCCAGTCCTTCCGGCCCAAGGTTGCTGTTCTCTAGTGGGATTTGAACCCCCGACCTTCCGGCCTGAAGTAACTTGCCCCAACCACTAGGCCACTCCTCCACTCCATATTCATAAATGACCTGGAAAAGGGAATAATGAGTGAGATTATCAAATTTGCAGATGACAGAAAACTATTTAAAGTTGTCAAAACCCACGAGGATTGTGGAAAATTGAAAGAGGATCTTGACCAATTGGAAGACTGGGCATCAAAATGGCAGATGAAATTTAATGTGGACAAGTGTAAAGTTATACACCTAGGGAAGAACAACCCAAACTATGGTTACATGATGCAAGGTTGCACATTAGGAACCACCACCCAGGAAAAAGATTTACGCATCATTGTGGATAACATGTTAAATCCCTCCGCCCAGTGTGCAGCGGCAGCCAAGAGAGCAAATAGAATGCTAGGTATCATAAGGAAAGGAATTGAAAATAAACAAAGGATATTATAATGCCTCTGTATTGTTCCATGGTGCGACCGCACCTTGAATATTGTGTGCAATTCTGGTTGCCGTATCTTAAAAAGGATATAGCATTATTAGAAAAGGTTCAGAGAAGAGCCACCAAAATGGTAAAGGGGATGGAAGGATATTCCTATGAAGAAAGGCTAAAAACGTTAGGGCTCTTTAACCTGGAAAAGAGATGTCTGAGGGAAGATATGATAGAAGTCTATAAATTAATGAATTGAGTGGAACGGGTAAACATAGATCGATTGTTTACGTCATCAAAATATAGAAATACTAGGGGACATGCAATGAAGCTACAGGGTAAATTATTCAAGACAAATAAGAGGAAATATTTTTTCATTCAATGTGTAATCAAACTCTGGAATTTGTTACCGGAGGATGTAGTAAAGGCTGTTAGTGTAGCTGGGATTAAAAAAGGTTTGGACAAGTTCCTGGAGGAAAGGTCCATAAACCATTATTAAAAAGGGACCCAGGATATCACTGCTTGACCCAATACAAGCATTGTGGAACCTGTGTCTTTTGGGGAAACTGCTGGGTACGTATGACCTAGATTGGCCACTGTTGGAAACAGGATACTGGGCTTGATGGACCTTGGTCTGACCCAGTATGGCATATCTTATGTGAGGAACGGTGTCAAAGGCTTTACTGAAATCTAAATGCACCAGATCTAGGGCTCACCCTCGGTCCAACTTCCTGGTCACTCAGTCAAAGAAATCAGATTTGTATGACAAGACCTGCCTCTGGTGAATCCATGCTGCCTCGGATCCTGTAATCCGCTGGACTCTAGAAACCTCACTATTTTCTCTTTCAGCAGCGTTTCCAGTAATTTACTCACCACCGAAGTTAAACTAACCGGCCTGTAGTTTTCAACGACATTCTTACTTCTGCTTTTGTGTAAAGGCACCACATGAGGCTCTCTCCAGTCCTTTGGCACCACTCGTGACTCCAACGAGGCATTGAAAAGGTCAGTCAGTGGAGCTGCTAGAATGTCCCCAAGTTCCCTCAGTATTTTAGGGTGTATCCCATCTCGTCCTATCGCTTTGTCTATTTTAAGTTTAGCTAGTTTCTCACGAACACAGTCTTCTGAAAATTGTTCAAGATGCCCCTCGCTTCTGTTCCTGTTTGTGGGTGTTTTCTGAGGTACTGTTCCTGGTTCTCCATCTGTGAACACAGAACAAAAATATTTGTTAAGCAATTCCGCTTTATCCTCATCAGCTTCTACATATTCCTCCCCTTCACCCTTGAGTCTGACAATACCACTTTTGCCCTTCCTCTTTTCACTAACATATCTGAAAAATGTCTTATCCCCCCATTTTATTGCATTGGTTATTTCCTCCTCTTTTTGAATCTTTGCTTTCCTGACTACTTTGCTAGCTTCTTTAAGTTTTTCCAAATATAGATGCCTGTCTTCCTCTCTCTGTGATCTCTTGTATTTCATGAAGGCCTCCCTCTTTTTCTTCACCTTTTCTTCTACTTCTTTCGAAAGCCATAGCGGTCTTCTTTTTCTTTTATCGTTATTTACCATTTTAACAAAAATGTTGGTTGCCCTTAAAATATCCCCTTTCAGAGAGGAAGTGACGTCACCCGAGAGATGGCAGCTTAAAGTCTGAGCTCCCATCGAGGCGCTTAATAATTAGGTGAAAAGTGCTAATTTTACCCTTTCTCGGTAATCGCACGGGGTGCCAGCCGAGAGCGGATTGCGTGAGGATGTCAGTAAGGAAAAAGCTGGCCAAATTTAAATCCCCCTACGCGGAGAAATCAGGGGAAGCAGCAGAGCACATGGTATCGGGAGACGAGTCCGAGGAGGAATTAGAGAGAGCGGACGAGGGATGCACTAGAGGCGATATGTGGGGCTGGATGCGCTCCTTAAAGAAAGAGCTGGTAGCCATGAGGGGAGATATGAAAGCAGCGATGGCGAGCATCCGCGAGGACGTCCGAGACCTCGGCCATCGGGTTGAGGCGCTGGAAGAGCGTGCGGATCAGCAGGCGGAGAAGGAGTTGGCGTCAGAGGCCTGGACTCAGAGATTGAGGGAGGAACATCAGCTGCTGTCGGAGAAAGTAGAGGACCTTGAGAATAGGTCCAGGCGTAACAATCTGCGCCTGAGGGGCCTTCCCGAGACAGAGGAGTTTGCGGATGCCCCTGCTGTGGTTCGGAAGATTTGTGCGGATTTACTGCAGAGCGGAGAGAAGGGAGATGCCTCGCCAGACATTGGAGTGGAGAGAGCGCACAGGGCTCTGGGCCCAGCGCGAGAGAGGGACAGCCCAGGGACATAGTGGCCTGTTTAACCTCCTTTGCTGTCAAGGAAAGGTGGCACGGGCGGCAATGGTGCGGAAAAACTTCACCTGGTCAGGCCATAAAGTAGAAATATACCAGGACTTATCCGCGGCCACGCTACAGAGAAGGCGCGATATGCGAAAGGTCACCCAGTACTTACGAGCTGAGAACTATAAGTATCGATGGCTGTTTCCATTTGCTATACTGATGGATATAAATGGTAGGGGGAGGCGGGCCCGAAATGAGATGGAGGCCTGGAAGCTCTTGAAGCAAGAGGGTGCCCCGAGGCTGCCTGCTGAGGCGAGAGAGAAGGCGACGGAGAACACTCGGGGCGGGCACTCTGGATGGGAGCGGGTCCCTGTGAAGGGGCAGAGACTTCAGCGGAAAAACACCATTGACTCCCGGAGTGAAGGGGCGGCCGCGGCTGCCACGGAGACAGGCCGAAGTCAGTGAGGGACCGACCGGACATGAGAGGTGGAACAGCAATTGCTTATGTTAGCAGCCGGGGCCCCGGCCCTTGGGGGTGACTTTTGGGGGAACCGGGGTTTTGCTAGTTCTAACGGGGGGGGGGGGCCAGAGGAGGGCTTCAGTGGGCAAAGAGAGGACTGGGCCGGCGTCTGGAATGGACAAGGGGCTGCGCTGCAGTAAAGTTGGAGATGCGGCCCATGAACTCTCGCAGGCCCCCTGGATAGAGCGGGTGAGTGCCTCAGGAGAGGGGGGGAGGGCTTCAGCAGCCCTCCCAGCGTATGAACCGCTAGGCTTCACGAACTGATTGTTATAGTTAATGTTATGTAAGCATGATTTTCTTTTCTTGTTCTTTTATGAAGTTGAATATGTATGGTTGCAAATGTTTATTGGGTATGAGAGGGCATGGATTCAATAGGAGAGACCTTGGGGTGTGGATATTCGCCAGCAAGCCCATGGGAACATCAGGGCGGGGGGGGGTGGAGTAGGGATCATGGGAAGGGGGGCAATGGAGCGCCCTTGGGGGGGGGTCACATCCTCAGTTGCTAGCGGACGGGAGGTCCGTATGGAGGGGAGGGGAAGGGGGGAGGGGGGAGGGGAGGGGAGGGGAGGGGAGGGGAGGGGAGAGGCCTGGGTTGACTGGGGGAAGAAGCGGGGGGAGTATACTGGATTAGAATGGCTTCCGGGTTGAAAGTGGGTAGCCTGAATGTGCGGGGCCTGAACTCACCCCAGAAGAGAAAATTGCTGTGGGGGGAGTTGAGGCGGCAAAAATGGCAGGTGGCGTTTATTCAAGAAACACACTTGTGAGAGAGGGATGTGCGGTTGATGGGTTCGGGGCAATATCGGGGATTCTTTGCAGCGGAGGAAGGGGGTAGGAGGAAGGCGGGGGTAGCAATCTTTATTAGCCAGGATGTCCCATTTGTCCCTAGCAAGGTGTTGCGGAAACCAGATGGTCGGGCGGTGGGGGTTGTGGGGGACTTAGGAGGGGAGCTAGTCACCTTCCTGTCTGTGTATGGGCCGAATATGCTGCAAAAGGGGTTCTGGGAGGGGTTGGGTAGGTGGCTCGAGGGAGAGGTGCAGGGGCAGCTTTTGGTGGGGGGGGGGACTGTAACATAGCCCTAGATGGGAGGGCGGGACAGCGGCAGGGACAGGGGGGGGGAGAAGAGACCATTGCTGAATTGGATGAAAGCGTGGGGGTTAGAAGATCTGTGGAGACTAACTCACCCTACAGATCGAGATTACACCTTTTACTCCCCGGTGCATGACTCGTACAGCAGAATCGATTACTTGTTGGGGGATGCCTACTGGAGGGAGGCGTTGGATAGGGTGGATATAGGGGTGGTCACCTGGTCTGATCATGCCCCGGTGGGAGCTGGGTTTGGACAGCCAAGGGAACGAGAGAAACGGTCCTTTTGGAGATTGAACGAATTTTTTGTTGCAGGGGCAGGGGGTGGTGCAGAGGCTAAAGGCGGCGGTGGTGAAGGAGTATATGCAATTGAATGATAACGGGGAGGTCTCCACGGGGGGATTGTGGGATGGATTGAAAGCGGTGGTGAGGGGCCACTTGGTCCAGATAGGGGTGCAAAGGAAGAGGAGCAGGGTGCAGGAGGAGGAACGATTGCGGGGGCTACTCAATGGGCTGGAGAGCGCTCATAAAGAAGCTGGGGGGGCGGTCTTGAGAGGGAAGGTGGAGGAAACTCGAAGGCAACTAAACGCACTTCAGCTGGAGCGGATAACCTTCCAATTAGAGCGGGTGGGCCAGAAGTATTACGAGTTTGATAATAAGGCGGGGAGGCTCCTGTGCCATAAGTTAAAAAGCTAGAAGGCAGCGCCAAGCAGTGGCAAAAATTAAGGGGGACCGGGATAAGCTGTTGTACAAGAGCGCGGATATCAGGGAACGATTTAGGGAATACTACAGGAGCTTGTATACAGCGGACCCTTCGGTGGAGGGGGAGGCCCTTAGGGACTACCTAGAGAACGGAGGGGAGGGGAGCAATCGGGTGGGGGCCACGGAGAGGGAGGATTTAGAGGCAGATATCGGACTTGAGGAGGTGAAGGAGGCAATCCGGCGGTTGGTCCCGGGGAAATCTCCGGGTATTGACGGGTTCACGGGTATGTTCTACAAGAAGTTGGTGGAGGAGCTGGGCCCAATATTATCTAGGGTCTTCAACGCGGTCTTGCAGGGGGAGGGGTTGCCGCGATCTATGCATCAGGCGGCAATAGGCAATAGTGGTGTTACCTAAACCAGGCAAGGATCCAGCGGTCTGTAGTTCTTACCGCCCCATATCGCTGCTGAATATAGATGTTAAGATCCTGGCTAAGATACTGGCTATGCGGCTGGGGCCCCTGATGCCGGGCCTTGTTCACCCGGATCAATCCGGGTTCATTATGGGCCGGCAGGCGGCTGATGGGATTCGCCGGGTATTGCAGCTGGGGTGGCTGGCGCGGAAGGAGTCACAACAGGCCATGTGTTTATCTATCTACGCGGAGAAGGCGTTCGATAGGGTGATTTTTAAATTACTTCGGGAGGTGTTGGAATATGTGGGGCTGGGCCCGAGATATCGTGCGTGGATTCAGGCCTTATACGCTTCGCCCGCAGCGACCGAGTTCGTGAAGGGGGGGTACTCCGAGTTTTTCTCTCTGGGGCGGGGAACCCGGCAAGGGTGCCCTTTATCGCCGCTCCTTTTCGCTCTAGCCATGGAACCGTTAGCAGCCAGGATTCGGTCTGTGACGGATATCAGGGGCATCGGGGTGGGGGGTGATCAGCACAAGATGGTACTATTTGCTGATGATGTCTTATTTGCTTTGACGTCCCCGAGGGAGTCACTACCGAGGCTTATGCAGGAGCTTCGGGCCTATGGGGCTCTCTCGGGCTTCAAAGTAAACTGGGATAAAACGGAGGCGTTGTCGATCTCATTAACGAAGCTGGAGCTTGAGAGTTTGAAAGGCGCTTTCCCCTTTAGATGGGCGAGTAGATCTATCAAATACTTGGGGGTCCAAGTTACAGCTGATCCCATGGGGATGTATGGGGCAAATTATCCCCCGTTGTTCGCTCAAGTGCAGAGGGACTTGCAGGGATGGAAGGGGGCGGAGATATCCTGGATGGGAAGGGTGGCCGCAGTCAAGATGAACATCGTGCCGCGCCTGCTTTACCTGTTCCAATCACTGCCAATACTGGTTCCCAGGCGGGAATTGCGCAACGTACAAAACAGGATATTTGCATTTATCTGGGGTAGCAGTAGGCCGAGGGTGAATAGACGGGTCCTATACCAACCTAGGGAGGGGGGGGGATTCGGGGTCCCAGACGTAACAAGGTACTATAAGGCGGCGCAATTGCGACAGGTGTTCGAGTGGCGAGAGGGGGTGACAGGTTCGAAATGCTTTTGGGCTATTGAGCAATACTGGGCGGGGGAAACGGCACTGAAGTTTTTGCCGTGGATTTTCGGGAAGCTCCCTGAGGGAAGATGGCGGGATAATCCATATTTGTGGCACCTGACGATGGAGTGGCGTAAGGCTAACCAACACTATGCCCCAGGGGCGTGTTTTTCGCCGCTGGCGCCTGTAAGGGGGACACCGGGGTTTGATCCTGGTAGGGAGGGGGTGTTCCGGAGATGGGAGGAGGCGGGAGTGGTTACCTTTGCAGAGTTTATTGAACAAGGTAGGTTAATTCCCTTTTCGGATCTTAGGGTGAAGTATCGTTTGAGCGGGGGGGATTTTCTCCCATATCTGCAGGTGCAGCACTTTCTGTCTCAGCAGAGGATAAGGGAGGGGTGGCAGGGGAATAGCGATGGTAGGGTGGCACTATGGCAAGGGTGGGACTCGTCTAGGGGGCTCATTACCCAACTGTACCAGGGTTTGGGTGGGGGAGAAGGGGAGAAGTTCCCATTTCAGTTGGACTGGGAAAGGGATCTGGGGATGGAATTGGGGGCACAAGATTGGAGAAAGATATATGTCAATATCAGCCGCCAGGCGCTGTCGGTGGCAGTGCGGGAGACGTCCTACAAGCTGCTGTACCGGTGGTACTATACGCCGGAGAGGTTGCATAGGATGTTCCCCGATGTGTCCGATCGGTGCTGGCGGGAGTGTGGGGTCAAAGGATCCTTTCGCCATATCTGGTGGGAATGTCCTCAGGTGAGCCAGTACTGGGAGATGGTGGGGCAGCGCATGCAAGATATATTTGGGGAGACGTTGGAGGTGGACATGGGAGTGGGGTTACTGGGAATTTGGCCGACCCACTGGCCCAAGAAGAGGGCCCGGCCTATATGGGCGTGTATCCAGGCGGCGCGGAGTGAAATAGCGAGAGCCTGGAAACAGGCCCGGCTCCCGGGAGGGGAGCAATGGCAGAGTAGGGTCCGCAGGATTACAATGATGGAACAACTCACGGCGGTGAGGCGCCGGAAGCAAGAACTTTTTAATGAGCAGTGGCTTCCAATGCTGGAATATCTGAAAAGCGACAGGCCTTGACCTAGGGAGGGGGGGGGGAGGGAGGGGGGGTGGGGAAGGGGGGGGGACTGGGTTGTAAGAGCTACAACTGGGTAAGGGGAGGGGACACGCCCTGGCTTTACGAATCTACAGAGCACAGGATGTATGAATAATGTATCTGGGATGGGTTTCTTCTTGTGGAGGGAGTGGAAATGTTCTTGTTCTTGTTCCTTTTGAGGGGTGGGTGGTACCACCTGATTGATGTCACTTGTATTAAAGCTGAATGTTAATAAAAATTTAAATAATTAAAAAAAAAAAATATCCCCTTTCAGTTTTGCCCACTGTTTTTCTACATCCCCCAGCTGTTCCCATCCCGCTATCGACTCCCTGAAGTATTGGCCCATTTTGGGAAAGTTAGTTTTCCTAAAGTCTAAGACCCTCGCTTTTGAATGGATTCCAACAGTCCTATTCGTAATACTGAACCACACCATCTGGTGATCACTGGATGCAAAATGATCTCCCACTACAACATCAGAAACACTTTCACCATTGGTAAGCACCAAGTTCAGTATGGCCCCTTCATGTGTGGGGTCTGTTACCAATTGCCTGAATAGTTCTCCCTGTGGAGAATCCAGGATCTCCTTACTTCTAGATGATACTGCAGCAGGAATGTGCCAATCAACATCTGGCATATTGAAATCCTCCCATCAGTAGCACTTCCCCTTTCCTAGCAATGCTGCGTATGTCTTCAATTAACTCTCTGTCCACCTCTTTCTCTTGTGAGGGAGCTTATCAAATCATGAATCAAAGCATTCTTATTCTTTACCAAGCGAACATGACAACAATGAAATGTCCTTCCTAAGCAAATGAAATTTTACTGTAAGCGAGGGAATCTTATTTCTAATGGAAACATACAATCTCCATTTAAAATTCCAATGCCCTCAAACTACAAGAACTGGATGAGTAGAAATACACATCTTGCTCCACTCCTCACACGATAATTCATCGGCTACCCCTTCAACAACTCAGCCAACATAGATATCACTAATACTGCAAAATCATAAGCTCACCAAGTACCACTTACCCAATCACAATAAAATCTTATCACAATAAACTTATCTGGCACCCATGATAAGGAATATTCCCCACCACTCAGCACTAGGTTGACCTTTCACAGAAGTCAGCCTGGAAGTTATGTCATCAGAGGGCAGAGCATTGCCGGAGTTTTACGTTCTGATTCAGTGCTGTGATATGCTCAGTCCTGTCCAGCAGCAAGGGCAAGGTAGGAAGGAGAGCCTCAGACAGCAGCGATCAGGGGATGCCCCTAATGAGTAGGGATAGAGCCGTGGCTGCGTTAGAAATAATAATTTTAAAACATCCTCACCCTCTCCTCCGATCCAGCCATGGCTCCTGCACCCAACAGAACAGCGGCTGTGATAGCAATAATAACTAAAACCCCCCCAAACAAACAGGTGTGTAGCTGCTATAGAGTCTTCCGGCCTCTGCTATTGAACCCTGCTGCTGCGTCCTGCTCCCGCTAGTGGAGTGATTCTCAACCCAGTCCTCTGAGATAGATTTGCATGCATTGCTTCCATTGTATGCAGCTCTATCTCATGCATATTCATTGTGGATATCCTGAAAACCTGACTGGGCTGGGGGTCCCAGAGGACTGGGTTGAGAACCACTGCGCTAGAGGGAGCGGGAAGCAGCAGCAGGGGTTCAATAGCAGAGGCCGGAAGACTCCACAGCGGTTGTGCACCTGTTTCATTTTTTTAAGTTATAATTGCTTTTGCAGTCACAGCCCTGTAAGGTGAAGGAGCTGCGGCTGGATCATAGGAGAGGGTGAGGCTGCGGGGGGGGGGGGGGGGAGACAAGGAGAGAGAGATGAAAGCCGTTTTTTTGCTCTGGCCGCGGGACCTGGGACAGCCAGAGCCAAAAAACGGCTGTTCAACTGCTGGTTTTAGCTCTCTACCAGGCATCTGGCCTGGCCATATAAAAAGCGGCGGGTTGGTATGAGAGTCTCATGCTCGTTTGAAGGCTTTTTCATTCTCACACTCATTGAGCCCCTTGTCTCTAACATTAGACTTGTCAGACGGATGCCTGGGTGAGTATGTTCACAGTCTTGGCAAAGGCATATATTAATATGATTTGCAAGGGATTGTGGGAAATGTAGTCCATTCACACCAGACACAGCCGTTCACAATAATTAGTTGTGCTTGAGTGTAAAGCCAATAAGATATTTATTTATGGGGTTATTTCTCCCAACACAGATATGCTTGGTAGCACATAAAACAGGATACTTGCTTTCAGTGTTAAACTTAGAAAAGCAAAATCAGGAAAACAGTTGAACTTGTCAGGCAATCAAATCAACAGAATAAAGACCTGGTTGGTAACAAACTGGTCTTTTCTGTAGGCTCTAGCTAATATTTTCTTATCAGTGCATCAAACAACAAGCAAAACCCACAAAGAAGGGAAAAACTGTTCTTTTCAGGTTAACTTCTTATATCTTCACACAGACTCAGAAGTGATTCCCTCAGAGCTCACAAGCAATTAGGTAAGGCTCAATTGCTAGCAGTTACCCAGCTGAAACCCCTTAGCTGGCTTACTTTCTACTGCTTGGCTCAAATCCTATTCAGGAGCTTTTCTGAGTAGATTAAAGAACAAGTTTGTATTTCTTTGTGATGGTTGTTGTACTTTGTAACAGTAAATTACCAAAGGAGTTTAGACAGAGAGCAATCCATGTATTCACAGCCTGGATCTATAACCTCTCCCCCTTCTTCAACAATCATGGGTTCAAAATCATGGATTGACACAGAGGAATTTCTCAATGGAGCACTTTCAGGAGAATACTTGTTTCCCTGCTGTCTTTCAAGGGTATAGCTAGGGCATAGATCAGTGTTCATACCTGAGCTTCCATTGCTGTTAGAGTTCCTCTCTAAATAGCCTGGCCAGTATGTAGTCCAGTTCTTATGTCCAGCCTTCCAATCCAGATCCCTGGACACTGGGTCTCTCTTCACATACCTTCTGGCACGGGTCCTAGGGTCCCTTCCAAGTGCAGCCGTCTCCCTCACAGGTACCGTCTGGAGATTCCTAGCTCTGCAGCACCACTCCTCTGGTTTTCCCCAGTCCAATGGTGTATGCTGGCCTTTTGAATGTCTCCCAGTATATGTACTGCTCTGGACTCCTTTAGACCTCCCAAATGTTTTTCTCTTCTTTCTTCCAAAGGGTTTCTTGCCCTCTCTGTCCGTCCGCTCTGGCTTCTGCTTCTGATGATCCTCCCGATGATGAAGCTGTCCAAGATGAATCTGAGGATGTCCAAGATGAAACTGAGGATCTCCCAGATGAAACTGAGGATCTCCCAGAATCTGAGGATAATTCTCTGTAGAATAAACTCTACCTTTATTCAGCTTAGATGAGTGCTCCACCCTAGCACGGCGCAGCTGTGCTGAATCAGGCCCTGCCCTTTGAGATGAGTGCTTAGGGATTACCTCATAGCCCTCCTGATTGAACACACGTTTCCCCACTTCAGCTCCTCTAATGGCTGTTGGAAACCTGGTGCATTCTGGAACTGGTAGTCTTTTATGGGAAAATTCTGTTTTCTTATTTCTACCAGAACTGACAGGTTGCTTGTTCAGAGTCACTTCACCTTTACTATAGCTCCTTCCTGAGCTATGATAAGCTTCCTTATCACAGACTTCAGTGCCAATACGCTGATCCTGGTCATTGCTTTCATGAGACAAGTCTAAAAAGAAGAAAAAGCAAGTGGCCCGGCCATAGGAAGGAATCTGAGCTCATCATCCTGCGTCCCGCCTCCTCCTGCCCCCTCCTTTTCCCTGTACCTACAAGTGGAGGTGCCCTGAAACCTCTGCCCGTACTTCTAGCCACTGAGAATTTACCATATTGCCTCCATTCTATCTAAATTCTTTCACAGACTCCACAGAAAAACAAATATTTTATGCTGCTTTTTTCATTGGCAAAGCAACACTGCATTTAAATCTTTCCAGCTTTATACCCTGGATGCACTGACTGAAACAATCTCACTCTCTGGAACGGTTCACCCTTGGCATCTCTGATACTTCTTCCCGAGTGCTGGAATTTTACTCCAAGCTTCCCCCCTTGCGGTTACTCTACGAGGGAAACTCCCTATGTTCGCTCCTGGTACTGATTGTTGATGGACTTCTGCAGTTTCTCTCCTTCGAGCCCGTAGCTGCTGCTATTGTACTGCAGGCATTCCTGGCTCTGGTGCTGCTGGCTTGCTGAGATGTTATGCACTTCTGTGGATCCTCTCTCCTTCCCTCTAGGAATAGGTGGCTCCCCTCTTCTCACATGACTTCTCCTTTCCACAGGCACAGCTGCAGGGTTTGCACACTTACTCAGGAATTCAGGATGTTGGCTAAAGTCCAAGACATCAGGGCTGGCACAAGGATATGAGGCACCCAGGTGAACCCTATTCCTACTGCTCCCCTCGCTCCCACCCCACTCCCATTGCCACAGCAGTGGCAAAAATTACTTCTAAACAACGATACAACCTTTACTATAAATGCTGGTGCTGCATTGCTCTTCCTGCTTCCATCCCCAATGCAGACTTCCCATTTGCATGGGGACAGAAGTGCTGCCTCATCATGGTACAGTGGCTGGCTGCCAAAGACAGAGTTCTTTTTTTGGGAGGGGTTTATATCGGAGTTAGATTTTCTCTCCCAGAGGAGTCTCCTCCAAGCCTTATTTAACTAAAGGTAACCTCCCCCATTCTGGAAAATTACTAGGGCATCTCCAGGTTACCTTGTAGTAATTTGGCAGAGACACTGGAGATCTCTGCTGCTCAAAGCAGTGACATCTAAGGGGTCTCTACAGACATCACTGCTCCCCAAAACACTGCATCTCTCTGAAGCTTACATCTTCCTGCTACACAACACATCACTCTGCACTGCACTGCACATTCCTGAGGCCTGTGCCCCATTGTTCCCCAACATATCGCGCATTCTTAAGCATTACATCTCACTGTTACCCAACACACTGCACTTCCCTGAAGCTCATATTGCCCTGCTCCAAAACACACTGCACTGCACAACCTTGAACTTTACACCTCACTGTTCCCCAACATGCTGCACATCCTTGAGCCTTACACCTCACTGCTTCCTAATGCACTATATATCATAAACCTTAACCTCATTATTCTGCAACACACTGCATTTCCCTGAAGCTTACATTGCCCTGGTCCAAACCACACTGCACTGCACATCCTGGAGGCTTACACCCACTGTTCCTCAAAACACTGCATTTCCCTGAAGCTTACATTGCCCTGGTCCAAACCACACTGCACTACACATCCTGGAGGCTTACACCCTCAACACACTGCATTTCCCTGAAGCTTGCAATGCCCTGCTCCAAATCACACTGCACTGTGCATCCTGGAGGCTTACACCTACTGTTCCTCCACACACTGCATTTCCCTGAAGCTTACATTGCCCTGCTCAAAACCACACTGCACTGCACATCCTGGAGGTTTACACCCTCAACACACTGCATTTCCCTGAAGCTTACATTGCCCTGGTCCAAACCACACTGCACTGCATATCCTGGAGGCTTACACCTACTGTTCCTCCAGACACTGCACTTCCCTGAAGCTTGTATCTCCCTACTAGGCCTCACTGCTCAACAACACATGTGCATATCCTTGAGTTTTGCAACTCACTCCTCTTCTACATGCTGCATTCTCTAAGCATCATATTTCACTGCACTTAGTGTCAGAGCCCCTCAAACCTCTCTACTTCACATCACTCTAGAGCTGGAGGTTTGGTCTTTGCATCTGATTGCATGCTTTGTTTTCCAGTGGTTCTCAACCCAGTCCTCTGGGACCCCCCAAACCAATCAGGTTTTCAGGTTATCCACAATGAATATGCATGAGATAGATCTTCATACAATGGAAGCAGTGCATTATGGATATCCTGAAAATCTGACTGGCCTGGGGGTCCTAGAGGACTGGGTTGAGAAGTCAGAGAGTTAGGGATTGGCTAAACGGAATAGTTAAGTAAGTTTTGATTGAATAATGTATATACTGAATGAATTGTGATATTGTGTGAATAAAAGAGTATAAGTGATAGAGTTCAATGAACGAATTAAGTAGTATCAGAATTTTAGGATCTGAATGGATACATGAAAGGCCTGTGTCGTTAAGGTTTTTATCTTATTTTGCATCTGTGAATCAGGCCCTTTGTCTTATTCCCTGTGTAGGAGAAAGCTAATACTGAAATATTGCAGTCGGCATTTTTGAAACATTAGCTGCATTGTCTAAAAGAACTCCAGAAATTCTTTGCCATCTCTGGCCTGCTGGCAGCGCTGAATAGTCAGAGAGAGTGGTGAACGGCTGCACAATCCAGACAGTGGTGATTCTGAGTCCATTATCCAGAAAACGTTAGGGCAGCTTTTAAACAGTCATAACGTTCTCCAGATAGCGGATTGAATATCACCACTCTCAGGATTACAACTTCCTCTGCCATGCTTTGCCTCCATATCCCCCAGCACTATCCAGATAATGTGGAGGAAATCTGGCAGGATATTCAGTGACACTATCCAAATGGAGAGTAATTCAAACCTCTGTGTCCCCGGACACCCGGACAGCCCAGGGTTGCACCTAATTCTGCTCCACAAGGACTATATGGCCCCATGGGAGCAGAATCGCAGCATATAATGGCTGGAAGTCCGGGACATGCCCCAATTCAGGCACCCTGGACGTCCAGCCACATCCCCAGCTAGCTCAGCCTGGCTCCTGCATGAAGCCACAGTGCCACGGCATCATGTTGCCATGCAAGAGCTGCGTTTCTGGTGGCAACAGCAGATTCTTCATTCCCCAACGACTCCCAATAGGGCCTTCCATGGCTAGGGTCAGGCTGTGGGGCACACTTCACCTATTTTTCATGCCCCAGCTCTGGCATCCCCCATTTAAATAGCCAACCCCGGACATACAGGGCCAACCTTGGAATCGGCCCTGTAAATCCAGGGTCATGGTGCCGCCCACTGCCTACCCTCGCTCCACCTACAGCCTGCCCCCTCCCACCCACGAACAGAGCTCCCCGCACAACCCTGTTCTACATGTGGGGAGCCCTGTTTCCTGCATAGCGATCCAGGCATTTAGCGAGTCTGGACGTCCAAATCGGAATTCCAGACCCGCTAAATGCAGTTCAGAATCTACGCCATAGTGTCACTGAATATTGATGGAGAGCGGCAACCAGCACCATTATCCATATAGCTGCTGGCGTTATATGGATACTGGCTTCGAATAAACCCTCCAACTGCTCTGAGTCTGTTGGAGTCTGCATGTCCCCCTCAGTGAAGTTTAAATCCTCCATCACTCTGTCCTACCGTATGCCTTTGAGTCTTTATGTCCCCCCCTCATGTTCAGGTCTTGATCACATATGAAGATTTTTTAAACCCTCCTTCACTGTCCTACTCTGTGTCTGTGAATCTGTCCATCCCTCTCACTTTCAGATCTTACCCTTGTATGAAGCTTTAAACCCTTCCTCACTCAGTCCTGCTCTGTGTCTGTGAATCTGTCCATCCCTCTCACTTTCAGATCTTACCCTTGTATGAAGCTTTAAACCCTTCCTCACTCAGTCCTGCTCTGTGTCTGTGAATCTGTCCATCCCTCTCACTTTCAGATCTTACCCTTGTATGAAGCTTTAAACCCTTCCTCACTCAGTCCTGCTCTGTGTCTGTGAGTCTGTCCATCCCTCTCACTTTCAGATCTTACCCTTGTATGAAGCTTTAAACCCTTCCTCACTCTGTCCTGCTCTGTGTCTGTGAGTCTGTCCATTCTTCTCACTTTCAGATCTTACCCTTGTATGAAGCTTTAAACCCTTCCTCACTCAGTCCTGCTCTGTGTCTGTGAGTCTGTCCATCCCTCTCACTTTCAGATCTTACCCTTGTATGAAGCTTTAAACCCTTCCTCACTCTGTCCTGCTCTGTCTGTGAGTCTGTCCATTCCTCTGACTTTCAGATCTTACCCTTGTATGAAGCTTTAAACCCTTCATCACTCTGTCCTGCTCTGTCTGTGAGTCTGTCCATTCCTCTGACTTTCAGATCTTACCCTTATATGAAGCTTTAAACCCTTCCTCACTCAGTCCTGCTCTGTGTCTGTGAGTCTGTCCATCCCTCTCACTTTCAGATCTTACCCTTGTATGAAGCTTTAAACCCTTCATCACTCTGTCCTGCTCTGTGTCTGTGAGTCTGTCCATCCCTCTGACTTTCAGATCTTACCCTTGTATGAAGCTTTAAACCCTTCATCACTCTGTCCTGCTCTGTGTCTGTGAGTCTGTCCATCCCTCTGACTTTCAGATCTTACCCTTGTATGAAGCTTTAAACCCTTCATCACTCAGTCCTGCTCTGTGTCTGTGAGTCTGTCCATCCCTCTCACTTTCAGATCTTACCCTTGTATGAAGCTTTAAACCCTTCATCACTCTGTCCTGCTCTGTGTTTGTGAGTCTGTCCATTCCTCTCACTTTCAGGTCTTTTCTGTGATGCTACCTGATGAATTTCAGTTTTTTCCTGTTTTCTCATGTCTTGGTTCTTGTCTCAGGAGAGTCCGACACTATTGTGGGTAGCTCTCTGAATACCACTCCAAGCACACTGATTGGCACATCTCAGATGGAGGATCACTCAGACTGGTCCGGGAGTCAGCAGACCATAGTGGAGAAAGACATTAGTGACAGCGCACCAGCTAGGGGACCCTACTTCTATCCTGCTGCTGGCCGGCCCCTGGACATCATGGCCAAGAACCCAAGGCAAGCGATCCTGCAGAACACCAGTGGGGTGGAAATCAGGCACCTAGGGGTGGAACCGCTGATACGGGCATCTTGTGCTAATCTGGTGGGCACAAGCTGGGACTCAGAGGATAGTCTGTCACTGGCCAGTGATGTGTACGACAGCGCATTCAGCCTGTACAGAGGCAGAGCGTATTCGTTTCACATGTAAGTACCCAAATCCCATCGCTGCCTTCTTCAACTTAAATCACTTTTCTTTTTGGCAATACCTTATTTTTCACATTCTTAATTTTTTCCTCTATTGTGGCCTTCTCATGTGAAAAAGTGTTCTTTCAGTACTGAGAGCTGAGAGCTCAGATTACTAAAAGTGACAGGAGGATAGAGGAGGGAGAGAGACAACAGAGAAGATGGAAGAGAGAAAAAGAGAGAATGTGGGGGCAAGAGTAAGAGAAAGTATATTTCCCAAAAAAGCCCTTTTCCTACCTAGTGTCACATGTCCCGGCTTTCTGGCTCTTCTACTCTTCCACAGTGTCTCTGTTAATTTATCAGACAGCGAAGGGGAAGCAGTCAGTCCTACATTAATCAAGTGAAAGAAAGGATGGTTGGGACAATATTAACCAAAAATACTACATTTATAAATCAACAGAGCAATCGTGGGATGAGCAGAAGAACTGGATACAGTGTGGTTATCTACTCCGCACAGTTTAGTCCTGTATATTTTTATATTGTTGCAAAGGAATGCAAAAGCAACACAATTGTAAAATATATGTATAAAACTGTAAGCCAGGAAAAGCTGTGACCTCCTAGATATCCACACTTTCATTTGAATGCAGCATTACCAGTATTTGAAGTTTTCAATATGAAATCAATTCGGAAATATCTTCAGAAACACAAAACAGCGCAATCATTCTGAAAAACAAGGTTACTCACCTGTGGCAGGTGTTCTCCGTGGACAGGAAGTTCTCACTTTTGAGTGATGTCACCGACAGAGCTCCCATGGGAATTCGCTCAGCCACTATTCTTAAAGCTTTTAAAAAGCTCACCGCCTGCTGCCGCTGCACCTGAGGAGCTCAGTCTAGGTAAAGAGCTTAGCAGCTGCAAGGGGAGCTGGGATGGTAGTGAAGACATGGTAATATCCATGAAGGACACTTGCTACAGGTAAGTGACTCATTTTCTCCATAGATAACAGGATAAGTCCTCACATTTGGGAATCCCTAGCTACAAGTCGATGGAGAAGAAATAGAAATAGTGGACAACTTTAACCTGCTTAGATCAATAATCAATAAAGCAGTGACAAACATTCAAGAAATCCAATGACACATTCTTTTTCGCAGAATGGCTATTAAGGACCTAGACAAGATTCTCAAGATATCTCTCCATATAAAGATTTGATTTGCCCAAGCCATAGTATTTTCAAAAGCGTCATAAGGATGTGAAAGTTGGACAGTGAAAAAGATAGGAAGAAAATCGATGCCTTCAAATTATGATGCTGGTGAAGAATGCTGTGCATACTATTGATTACCCGAAGAACAAACCAGTTGGTACTAGAGGAGATCAAACCTAAGTTTTCTTTAAAAGCTCAGATGACAACACTTCGACTTTCATACTTTGGACACATCATGCTTAGAGAGAGATCATTAGAGAAAGGCATCATGCTTGGCAAGGTAGAAGGTCAACGCAAAAGAGGAAGACCAACAATGAGATGGATCGATAAAGTAACAACAGCTATGGATGCCACTCTATCAACAATTAGTCACCTGACTGAAGACTAAACACAGTTCAGGACTACTATCCAGAGGGTCGCCATGAGTCGACACCAACTCAACGGCACTTAACAACAACACAAAAGCTGCAGGTTGTGTCAATAATAGTAACAATATGCCACAATTGGCTGGCATGGACAACTATTTTTGTTGTCAACAGGACTTTTTTTTCTTGAGGCAACATGAACAGAAAGAAAAAGGGCTTAAGAAGGAGTGGAGTTGGATTCTTTTTTTTTAATTTAACTTTTTATTGAAACATCAACAATGACAAATACAACCATTATATCAGAACTTAGTATTTCTTCTTTTTCCATGAAATATAGAAGCACTCATTAAACATATATTTCCACCCTATTCCTAAAGTCCACCCCTTCCCCCCTTTTACCGTTCCCCTCCCTCCTCTCCCTCCCTATGCAAATAGTCCAGTAGTCTGTTCCATGCTTTCTGAAACCTAAGCACTTGTTGTCTACGGATAGCTGTCAATTTTTCCATTAAATATATCTGGTGGAGTCTCTCCACACAGTGCTCCAATAGTGGGGCTTCACGTTGCTTCCACCTATAGGCTAATTCACATCTTGCAGCACTTAAACATGTCATTATTTGCCTCCTTTATTCCATGGTCCCCCCCTTCCCTCCACCACCACATCAAATATATGCAGGGGTCCATGGCCACCTCAATCCTTACAACCTCCTGGATTCATGCTTGTATCTCCTCCCAAAAGGAGATTATTCTTGGGCAAGTCCAGCAGATATGGAAAAAAGTGTTCTCCCCCCACATTCTCTCCAGCACTTTCATCGCCCTGGGGAACATCGTATGTAATTAAACTGGGGTGTAGTACCATCGCATTCTGACCTTGTACCAATTTTCCTTTATAGCCACTGATAAGGGTGCTTGTCGGACCTGGTCAAATATAATCTTCCAGTGCTTTTTCTCAATAACAAACCCAAATCTTTTTCCCAATCTAGCATATAGCGATGCTTAGTGGCCCAAGTCCCACGTATCGCTTTGTAAATGACCAAAATTAGCCCTGGGGAGTTCTTCTTCCCATACCATATTGTTTCCAGCATAGAGTAGTCCCTTCCGAGGCCTTCCTTTCCCAATTGCTGCTTTAAAAAATGAAGGACCTGCTCATATTGAAATTTACTTCCCTCCCCAAGTCCATAATCCTCCTGTAAATCTTCGAAGAGTACCCATTCCCCCCATCCATAAATTGGTATAACCACTTTAACCCTGTCTGTGTCCACTTTTTATATCTCCCCCCTCCCTCTCTGTAAGGAAATCCCTTGTATAGCACAAAGCTTGCATTAACAAAAACTGAGCACCTCCCCCCTCTTCCTCTTTTTATCCTTACCTTATCTCACACCTGAAGCACGTGTCACACATAGGGGTTTTTCTGAATGCTTGGTCCTCTTTCCAACCTCCCCATCCATGGGAGGCACTCCAGGGGTTTCACCCCTCCCACCACCCTGTCCAGGGCAACAAAATTCTTCGGTTCACCCCCCTCCCGTCAGTCCATCACATGGCAAACTTGGGCAGCCCAATAATAGGCCTGGAAGTCCGGGACTCCCAGTCCATCTTCCTCCCTCATTCTATACATTATGGACCTTGCTATCAATGGAGGTCTCTTTTTCTATATAAACTAATTGACTTATTTATTTTTATTTTATTTATTTAAAGTCTCTTATATACCGCACTATTCGGCATCAGCGCGGTTTACATGGAACAGAAATGCTCAGTACAGATTAACACGTATGAGTTCACAGGTAACAAGGCAAATAACTTGGATAACAAGGGTAACTATTTACAAACTTACTACATAAACTTGGATAACAGTGGTAAACTTTTTACAAATATTGCTACATCGAGTCGTATAATCCTCGATTATACGACTCCAGAAGTAACTGGTGACTTACTTCTGGAGCTCTCTCATGTGATTGACAGGGACTGCTAGTGGAAGAGCCTGAAAGTAATAAAGTACCCTTGGGAGAATATTCATTTTTACTGCTGCTATTTGGCCCAACCAAGATATTTCTGTAGTCGTCCAATCCTGCAAATCCTTTCCCACTGCCTTCCATAAAGTAGGATAATTTGCCTCATATAAGCTCTGCGGATGTGCTGTTATGTGGACCCTTAGGTATTTTATGTCCTTGCTGGCCCACCTAAAAGAGTATCATTCTGCCCAAAACATCAGTTGGTAAATTAATGTTTAAGGCCTCAGTCTTTTCTAAATTCATTTTAAATCCCGACACTGCTCCATACTTCTATAATTTATCCAACACCCATGGCATAGTCTCCTCAGGATGAATCACAACCAAAAGGATGTTGTCTGCAAATAAGGAGATCTTATGTTGTTACCCCTCCACTGTTATACTGCACAAACTCTCATCTGCCTGTACAGCTTCCACCCAGGGTTCAACTTCCAATACAAAGAGAACTGGTGACATTGAGCATCCCTGTCTAGTACCCTGCTCTAACTGGAACAATTTGGTATACCTCCCATTAATTTTAACCCTTGCCTGGGGGGTCCCTATATGGAGCCTTTACCTACCCCATGTACTTCGGTCCAATGCCCATCTTTTGCATGACTAGGAATAGAAATTCCCAATCTACGCAGTCAAATGCTTTCTCGGCATCAACAGAAAGCACCATTGTATCATCTTGTTTTCGGTGCGCCGCCCATATCGCCTCCAGTGCCCTCTTAATATTGTCTGGGGCCTGTCGCCCCGTGATAAAGCCCATTTGATCTAGTCCTACCAGTATGGGTATCTGCCTTGCTATCTGATTGTGGTGAAACAACTCTCCAGGGGTCTAGATGTTTTCCAAACAATTTCTCTCTTGTGGTTATTACTTTACATTATGAAAAAGGTCTCAGACTTAGTGGCAACAGTTTTTAGACTTCAAATACGTCCAACTCTTTTGCCTTTTTAGCATCAATGACCTTTCTAAACTATTTCCATTGTAATTCTAAAAGAGACTAAACATACGCAGCTTGTGCCCCACTGTTCTTCATATATTGAAAAAACTGCTCCAAAGAGATTCTCCGTAGCTCTGTTACTTCTATCTCTTATTATAAACGCATTTCTATAAAATGCTTAGCTTATCTTTCAGCGGTGTCCTCAAGCTTCTGTTTCACTTCAACTTTATGGTTAGCTTATATCCCAGAGGCCCACATCCTGCACCTCATCATTAACATTTGCCTGCCAGTACTCCGGCAGCCAGGCGTTTATGTCCTTTACTACTTCCTCCCGTTTAAGCTTCTGGAAACGTACACCACCTTCTCCACTAGTATCCCCTATCACAATCCATGTTGGAGTGTGATCTGACCAAGTTATATTGCCAATTGCCACTTCTTGGACCCTTAATTCTCACAATCGATCTATTAAGATATAGTTGATCAGGATATAACTATCATGTGTTTCTGAGTAGAACGTATAATACCTACCTCCCATACGGTGTTGCCTTCAAATATCGACTAAGTGGTACTTCCTTATAATTCTTTGCACTACCGCCCTAGGTTTTTTATTTCTGTCCCTGCCCCGGACCTGCCAATCCCATCTGGATGGAAGGCCAAATTAAAATCCCCCCCAGCACCAATTTCCCCTGGACAGTCTTATCAAGCAACTCCCTAACCCCCCTTCAGAAGAGAACTTGCCTCTCATTGGTGCATAGATATTAGTTAATGTCACCTTTTCCCCCAACAATTCTCCCCTGAGCCCTCTTTATCCCACACTATCTCTTGCACTTGAAATGGGTATCCCCTCCACATTAAGATGGCTATGCCACTTTTTTTTACTCCCCCTCTCCCTCCTGGGGCCTCAAAAATATTGATGGAGGTACAAGTGTCTCTGCAGTAGACCCTCGTCTTTCCTCCTCAAGTGAGTCTCTTGAATGTAGATTATATCCCATCCCAACCACTCTGCCTCCCAAAAATGTAGATGCCGCTTCTGTGGGGTTCTGAGCCCCATTGTACTAATAGTGCCTATCCGCACCATCGATATAGCCAAGTATCCACTGGCCCCGCACTTCTTCCCCCTTGGTCCCTCCTACCTCCCCCTTCTCTTCACCCCCTCCCTTCCCTCCCCCCACTCCCCTGCAGGTCTCTCCCTGGATGTCACCAACGGAGGTGGCTCTCTAATTAGGCGGAATGAGGCGGTGGCTTCAGGCAGCAAAGTTTTGGGGGTGGCAAAAATGCCCCCAAAACAGCCGCCTCACTCTGCCTTCATTAAAAAAAACCCAAAAAAACCCCACGAGGACAAACTGCTGTGGCCGCAATAGCTTTTAAAATGAAAGGAAACTTGGGCGGAGCCTCCCGGCACTATGGAACCTCTGCTGCTGTCGCATTCCACTCCCAAAAGGAAGTGACGCTAGAGCGTGATGCGACAGCAGAGGTTCCATAGCACTGGGAGGCTCCGCACCAGTTTTCTTTAATTTTAAAAGCTATCGCAGGCAGCTCAAGGGGAAAGAACAGAACTACGGAGACACAGCTGGCAGAGCAGAATGAGCTACGCGGGGGTGGGGGGTGGAATGAGAGAAGCGGAATGAGCTACACGAGGGGGGAGGAGAGAAGTGGAACGAACTATACGGAGGGAATGAGAGAAATGGAACAAGATACATGAGGGGGGGAGAAGTGGAATGAACTACATGGGGGGGATGAGAGAAGCCGAATGAACTACATGGGGGAGGGAGGATGAGGGAAGAGGAATGAGCTACATGGTGGGGGGGGGGGAAGGAGAGGGAGCTGAATGGAGCTGACAGATGGGGCTGGAAGAAAGCTGACAGGGGGAAGGGAGGATTGAAAGGGAACTGAGAGGGGCAAAGAGGGGGCTGAAAGAAAGCTGACACAGGGGGAAAAGAGGGCTGGAAGGGAGCTGACAGTGGGGGGAAGGTGGGGGCTGGAAGGGAACTGACATGGGGGGAAGGAGAGGGAGCGAAAGGGAACTGAGAGGGGAAGGAGATGGCTGGATGTGAACTGACATGGGGGAAGTTGGGGGCTGGAAGGGAACCGACATGGGGGGAAAGAGGGGCATGGAAGGGAGCTGACACCTGGGGGTGGGACTGGAAGGGAGCTGACATGTGTGGAGGGTCACTGGGACTGGAAATAGGTTGATGGAAGGAAGTGATTAAAACAAAAGAAAAGACAAGAAATGGCAGATAGAGTGCTAAGAGAAGACAGGAAAGCAGAAGCCTCAGATCAGGACCGGCATGACCAGAGAATAAAATGGTCAGACAACAAAGGTAGAAAAAATAATTTTGTAATTATATATTTTTTAATGTTTTGAAATTATACAGCAACAAAACATAGAAAGAAAAAGGAAAATCTCCATAAAGTACACATTAAAGCATGCCAAAAAGTAATAAAGAAAAAATGGAAGTTAGCCCACATCAAGGGAGCAATGACTAAATAAAAGAAAAATACAAATGTAAAAGGAAAACAAGAGACAATAGTCTCACAAAAGCTGCAAACTAAATCTCCAAAAGAGACCGTGTAAAAACAAGGTCTCTACAACCCCTCAACCTTCCTCAGCCATAGGGGCAATTATTTCCTTACTAACCAGACGTTTCTACAAGTGAGAAGGATCAAGAAATACATATTTCACCCCCAGCAGTGTAACAAGACACTTACATGGAAATCTTAAATAAAAGGTACCAGAAAGACCCAGTACACGAGACCTAAGAAGCAGAAAAGCCTTCCTTCTGACTTGGATAGCTCTGGAGACATCCAGGAAAATCTGAAGTTTCCCAACACAAAAAATAGCATTTTTATGTCGAAAATAACTTCTCATTATTAAAGCTTTATCACTCACTGTGGTGAGCTATTGTGTTTGGAGCCGTTCCTTTGCTGCTTGACGCTGAAAACATCATCTGTGTGTGTCTGCCTGCAGCCTGGCATTGAAGTGGTTAACACTGCTCTCCCTGGGGACTTATACACCTGTGTCTCTCTAGCGCGCGGCTGGTGACGTGCACTAAGGGGCTGAGCCCCTTAGGAGCACTGAGGAGCGTGGGATACCACTTTGCTAAGAAAGTGTGTGTTGTTGTATGTAGTAAGTATCTTAAGTATAGGCTATAACACGATACCTGGGAAGCAGAAAGTGAAAGGCAGCAAGACTGTGTCAGGGCTGGGCCCTATGGACAAACACGTAGTAGTAAAGACTGATGTTTTAGAGCAAGCCAGGCTGCAGTCATTATCATCAGGCGAGGGAGTCTCTTTGAGCTCCCTGGAGCGGACTCCGCCCCCTCCCCCCCCCCCCCCCCCCCAGCCGATTTTGCAAGACTCTCCTCATGGGGCTGGTCTGCTTTCTTTTTCTGGTGGCCTCAGTGATTTGACTCCTTGCCCTGCTCCTGTGCAATGTAATTTGGATCAGGTTTGTTCTTCTGTAGTGAATTCTACTGTTTCTTTACAGGATATTTGGCAGGTTGTCTCACGCACTGAGGCCCTTCTCACTACTATAGTACCTCAATTTTGTGTATTTTCCCAGGAGACTACTGCAAAATTTCAACAGGTGGATGCCAGGCTGGAGACCATGGAGAGAGAGGTTTCCGGCCTGGATTCTCACTTTCTTACATTAACCCTTCACCACACACGTGGGGTCATTTTGACCCCAAGCCTTTTGTTATGTTAAATTACTTACTTATTTATTTCAGCCATGACTTAAAACTTCCGGTAGCTTCTCAATATTGACAGCCATTGAATTTCCCATAGAGTGTTATCATTTAATCGGAACAGTAATTTTATGACCCCAGCTTAGCGAAACCAGTGTTGTCAGAATTCCTGTTTCAGGTTCATGTTGTAGTTATTATTGTTAATTTGGTATTGCTAGACTATTTCATCTGTAGGCTACTGTGATCTTCATGTGAAATTAAGGCGACATTTTTCAGCGTTTGAGTTCATACCAGGCATGTGTTCGTATAGACCTATTCATTGCTGCTATAGAAGTAATGGCACTTTGCCACCAACATTGTTTCTTTTTTTCTGAGATATATTTGATTGGTAATAACAGTTATTTATTATTATTTCAGTTATTTTATTGTTCCAAGAATTCTGGTGGAAATGAGTAGTAGTCGTCCTCGTCGTCTAACAAGCCAGGCTGTACTTTAGGCAGTATTAGCTGAACTTGATAATGAATCATCGGAAGATGAAACAGGAATAGAATGTGAAGACTCTGATGGTGAGCCAGACAATGTTGAACAAACTAGTGACTATGACGATCAAATTGAGGGACAGGAAGCACAGTACCTGGCAGGTGATACTGCGGAGAATGAAGACAGTGCATCATCTGATGATGATGATGATGCACAACCAAGCAAGAAAAGAAAAATTAACTCAGGATTTTATAAACAGAAGAAATCAGGTAAAATCTACAAGGCAAAGAGTGGACGCATGTGGTCAGTAGACGAGCCTAATGCTGCCCTGCGTACAATGGCAGCTAATCTGCTTCGTCAGATGCCTGGCATTACAAGGGCAGGCAAAGTTCAGTTAATAGCGAGGCATTCTCTTTGTTCGTTACCAATGAAATGTTAGACATCATTCTTAGAGAGACTAACAGTTATGCCAAGAACTACTACCACACACAAGCTGAACAAATTGATGGAAACGTAAAAGAGTGGACAGATATTGACATTGTTGAACTAAAGGCAACCACTGGAATATTGCTGGATGCTGGTAACGACAGATCATTAAAAGACACAATTACATCATTGTTTGCACCTGACCCAAAACCTTTTTATCGCTCTGTAATGAACATCAATTTTTTCCAGGATATCTTACGGTTTGTGAGAATGGATAACTTGTGCACTCGTCCAGAACGCGTAGCCACGGACAGATTGACACCCATCCATGTACATGCTAAATGCACACTTATCAATGATGTACTTACCTGGAATGGATATGACAGTTGATGAGCAACTGGTCAGCTTCAGAGGCAAGTGCGGCTTTCGACAATACATTCCCACAAAGCCAGGAAAGTATGGAATAAAGATATTCTGGAACTGCGATGCAGAGACCAGCTATCCACTGAAAGGAGAAGTTTATCTGGGGAAGCAAACAGGAGCAGTGGTCGAACTGAAGAAAGGAGTTGGAAAAGATTGACTAGACATTGGTGGAAAACTGGCCGCAATGTTACATGTGATAATTTCTTTACTGATGTAGGACTGGCTGAAGATCTTCTAATTCAACACACTACAGTTGTTGGCACCATGAGAAAAAACAAAAGGGCCATACCAGGTGAACTGCTGATTTCACGGAAGTTTTCATCACAGTTTGTTTTTTGCAAAGAGATCACACTAGTGAGTTATGTTTATGTTTATTTGAATTTGATATACCGCTCAGACCAAAAGATATTAGAGCGGTTTACAATACTACATCATTTAAGGAAATAAGAAAAGAACGCCATTATAAGATAGGACAGAGTAGAGGACAGAAACAGTCAAACAGATAAGAGAAGGAGAAGGACACGGAACAGCAAGTTACCCTGATATATAAGCAGGACATCAATATAAACTCCAGAAACAGACGCCACAGACCAACGCCTAAGGGCCACGCCAAAGGGCCCTCTGGCGAGGCCCTCAGGCGTGGGCGCGCCCCGGAAACGGCAGATCTTAAGCCATTGGGCCTGGCTGCTGATTGGTGGGCTCGGGGAGGAAGGGGGAGCTCCTGCTCTCACCCCCGTCAGAAGCGCTGCTCATCGTCTGCAGCTAAGGAGTTGTTGGAATGTGTTGAAAATAACTCAGATTTCATCAAAAGATTATTACTGGTGATGAAACATGGGTTTATGGTTATGACCCAGAAACCAATGCTTAGCCCTCACAATGGAAGACTCCAGACTCTCCCAAACCCAAGAAAGCCCGTCAGGTGAGGAATAATATCAAGGTCATTCTCAGTTTTCTTCAATTAGCAGGGTATTGTTCATCATGAGTATGCTCCAAAAGGCCAAACAATCAATAAGGAGTAGCCGTCTAGTGGTTAGAGCAACTGCCTAGTACCCAGATGATCAAGGGTTCGATTCCCACTGGCACTCCTTGTGACTTTGGGAGAGTCACTTTACCCTCCATTGCCTCGGAAGAAAAGGCTGGCAATCTACTTCTGGTGATACACTGCCAAGAAAACCCAGAGGTAGCTGGGTCGCTATGAGGCCACACTGACTTGATGGCACAAAAAAAAAAAAATCCAAGTTCCAAAGAAAAACAAAACGGTCATTGTTTTGAGCAGCATGCATCGTGACAAGACGATAGACGACAAGAATGAAAAGAAGCCTGAGATGATTCTGCACTATAATGCTACTAAGTCTGGAGTAGACAATCTGGACAAGCTTGTGCGTACATATACATGCAAACGTGGCACTAGAAGATGGCCATTCTGCCTGCTGATGAACATGTTCGATGTCGCTGGTGTGGCAGCTTACATAATTTGGGTGCAGCAAAAACCTGAATGGCAAAGAGGTGTCCCACAAACGGCGACTGTTCCTAACAGAACTGTAAAGGAGTTAGTTCTGCCACAGCAGACATTGCGATTGCAGAACCCAAGAACACTTCAGAAAGGGGTGCGGATCTGCATGCAACTACTTGGATTCAGCTTACCTGGTCCTACAGGCTGTGAATCCAGAGGGGCACGATCGCGCTACCAGCTTTGCACCAGATGATCAGATAAGAAAACATCAAAATACTGCAAGCGATGTGGTACAGCCATATGCCCAGAACATTGCCAGCTGTTATGCAATGAATGTGCGGACTAAAAGACACCTAGATAGATGATTATACTAGGGGTGTCGAGACTTAATTACAATTAATTGATAAACTGATGTTAAAAGTTAGACTGTTTTTATATCATAAACACTGAACATTTGTAAACAGCAATAACTGAGAACTGTTTTTAATAAATGCATTAAAATACCAATCCTATGTGGATGAAATTGTTCACGGTTTCTGGTCATTTACTGATGGGGTCAATTTGACCCCAGGTGTGTAAAGTCGTCGGTAATTTAACGTGTGTGATGAAGGGTTAAGTTCAGCAGGCTCTTCCTTTATTAAGGCTAGCCAGCTGATACACCAGAAGATGGAATCTCTGGAGAATAGTTTTCGTAGTAAGAATTTGCGTTTTATTAATTTTCCTCAGACTCATTTGTTATCACCAGAGATCCTGTTAAGAAAATATTTTACAGAAATTTTGTTATTACCTGTTGCTAATGAGATTGTGATTTCACGTTTGTTTTATATTCCTGATAAAAGAGTGCGGTATTCCTCAGAACAGGAGGGGGACGGAATCCTGGAGATTAGCCCAGAGTTCTCTCTCTCAGCTTTTCTTCAGGATTCGCATGATATTATAACTACTAGAGCTATCTTAGTTGTTTCCCTTTTGAATGATAGTGAAAAAATAATTTTATTTTCAATTTAGTGATTGGACTTTGTGCTATCTTTATAGTTTATACAGTATGGGGAACTGCATCTCTTTGGGGTTTCGGTTTAATTTTTGTCTAAATATTTTATTTTTACTTAAGGTTGTGATCACTTATTCTGTACTTGGTGAAAGTCTGTGTTCTGGGTGTGTGAGCACTCCAAAATTGATGTTGTCATCCACTTGGGTACAAATGACCGGGCTAGAAACAGTGCATCTGCAGTTCAAAGGGAATTCCAGAATCTCGGAGAGAAACTCAAGCCCATTGTTAGCACTGTAGCATTCTCAGAAGTTCTACCTGTTCTTGGTAAGGGGGCAGAAAGGCTGCATCGCATAAACAGCTTTAATACATGGCTCCAAACCTGGTGCAAACAAGAAGGATTCAGATTTATAGGCAACTTGGGAAACAGATGGACCAACAAGAGACTATACTGTGCTGATGGACTACATCTATCTGTCACAGGGAAAAGAATCCTAAGTGAAAAATTCAGGCAGTATGTGGATTTGCATTTAAACTAGAAAAAGGGGGTGACGCATGGGGAAGGAGAAGTTCAGGACGTCACTCCCGGCAAAAGCAGAACAACATCCAAAACAGCCACACTTTTAAACCAATGACAAGAGGGAAGAAGTGGGCAGAACAAAATCAATGCAAAATACATGCAAGCCAGTTAAATGCAGGAAAGCAATGAGCACTAATGCTCGAAGCTTAGCCAACAAAGTTCCTGACCTGGAAGCCCTAATGGTGGAAATGGACTTGGACATTGTGGCCATTACAGAAACATGGTTTAATGAATCACATGAATGGGATATAGCCATAGCTGGCTATAATCTATTCAGAAGAGACAGTGAAAGCGGAAAAGGAGGAGGAGTAGCCTTGTATGTCAAAAGCAATATTAAAGCTACTGAAATGCAGTGGGGCATGGGAAAAGAAGAAGCGCTCTGGATTGTGTTGGAAAGAGGAGATGGCACTGTCATCCATACTGCTGTAGTCTACAGACCTCTGACTCAAATTGAAGAAATACATAACAAATTGACTATAGATATTGCCAAGATAGCCACAAAGGGGGAAGTGATCATATTTGGTGACTTTAATCTACCCGATGTAAATTGGATTACTCCTTCTGCAAATCTGGAAAGAAGCAAAAAAATTGTGGATGCTTTCCAAGATACATTACTTAGACAAATGGTTATGGAACCAACCAAGGAAAGCTCAATGCTGGATTTAGTGCTCACCAACGGTGATAGCATGTCAAATGTCCGGGTGGGTGCCCCTGTGAGCAGCAGCGATCATCACACGGTGTGGTTTGAGATAAAAGCCAAGGTGCAGTCCAATCATATCAAGCTCAAAGTCCTAGACTTCAAAAACACTGACTTCAGTAAAATGGTCAAGTACCTGAAGGAGGAGTTGGCAGGGTGGGAGGGGATAAGGGAAGTGGAATTGCAATGGGCTCAACTAAAGGTGGCAATAAAAGGGGCAACAGATAAATATGTAAATTAAAACAAGAGGAGAAGGAAACCTATTTGGTTCTCCAAAGAAGTGGCTGCTCAGATAAAGGCAAAAACCACAGCTTTCACAAAATTCAAAAGCTTGCAAACAGAGGAACACAGAAATGAATACAGGATCAAACTAAAAGAGACAAAAAGAGAAATAAGGAAAGCAAAATCAAAGGCAGAGGAAAAGATGGCTAAAGATGTGAAGTGTGACGACAAAACTTTCTTCAGGTATATTCGGGAGAGGAGGAAAATCAGAGATGGAATTGCAGGACTCAGAAGTGCTGGAAACAGACTAATGGAAAGTGACACTGAAAAGGTAAAATTGCTAAATAAATACTTCTGCTCTGTTTTTGCTAAAGAAAATCCTGGAGAAGGACCACCTGTGACTCCCGTCGAGGCCCTGCGAAAAGGACAAACAATCTCTCGGATCTGCGGAAACTCGCAGTACTGCGAAGATACTTTTTCAGTGCCCGCCGGACGTTCAACTTCCTTGTCACCGAACCTGTCGCATCTGCACGAAACACTGGCAAGGAAATGTCCTGATTAAAGTGAAACGCTGACACAACCTTGGGCAAGAATGCCGGAACTGGTCTCAATACCACCTTTGAATCGAAAAAGGAGAGATAGGGTTCCTTACAGGACAACGCTTGCAGCTCCGAGATCTGTCTGGCCGAGCAAATAGCCACCAGGAACACGACCTTCAAGGTGAGGTCCTTCACCAAAGCCGTGCTTAGCAGCTCAAACGGCTCCCGCTCCAGCGCCTCCAGCACCAGCGGAAGCTGCCTCTTGGGTACCAGGCACCCCCTAGGTGGCCTCAATAACGATACCGCTCTCAAAAAATGCCTGACATCCAGATGGTTCCCGATGGAACGACCAGCAATCCTTCCTGGGTAACACGACAGGGCCGCAACCTGCACCCTAAGCAAAGCAGCAGCTAAGCCTTTGTCGAAACCGTCCTGCAGAAATTCCAAGATCTGAGAAATGGACGCACTGAGCGCCTCCGAGTCCCTCTCTCTACACCACGCCTCAAAAACTCTCCACACCCGGACATACGCTAAAGACATAGATCTTTTCCTGGCTTTCAACAGCGTGGAGATCACCGCCGTGGAATAACCTCTCGACCTCAACTGAGCCCTTTCAATAGCCAAGCCGTAAGCGAGAACCAATCCACATGAGGCATGAGCAGAGGACCCTGCGACAACAGATCCGGCCGGACTGGGAGCCGCCACGGCTGCGCTACCAGGAGTCTTAACAGATCCGCATACCAAGGGCGACGTGGCCAGTCTGGAGCGATCAAGATCACCTGCCCCCTAAAGCTCTCTATCCGCTGGATCACCCTGCCTATGAGCACCCATGGCGGAAAGACGTACAGGAGCTGGCTCTCCGGCCATGACTGAATGAGAGCATCGAGGCCTTCCGACATCCGTTCTCTTCTCCTGCTGTAGAAGCGACTGGCCTTCGCCAAATGAAATGTCGCCATCAGATCCATCACCGGTGTGCCCCAATGGCGCACTAGCATGTCGAACACCTCTTGATGGAGGACCCACTCCCCGGGATCCACCTTTACTCGACTGAGGAAGTCGGCTTCCACGTTGTCCACTCCCGCTACGTGCGCTGCTGACACTACCAGGAGATTCTCCTCAATCCAGTCGAACAGACTCTCTGCCTCCGCCTCCAGCGCCATACTGCTGGTCCCCCCATGATGACTGATGTATGCCACCGCGGTGGCGTTTTTGGAAAACACTCGTGCCTCGTCGGTGCAGCGGTATGTCTGAAAGCTCAACAGCGCCAGAGACACAGCTCTCAACTCCAATCTGTTGATCGACCAAGTTTTCTCCTGAGCATTCCACTTCCCCTGCACAAACTGGCCCTGGCAGTGGGCCCCCCAACCCAGGAGGCTGGCATCCGTCGTTAAGGCTATCCAAGTGGGTACCTCCAGGGGCCTCCCTCTCTGAAAGAAACTGGGGACCAACCACCAGCGAAGTGCTACTCGTGTTTCGTCTGGGCAGGCAAGTTTCCGTTACAGCGGGTCCTGCTGATGAGACCAGCTCCGGAGTAGCGCCCTTTGCAAGGGCCTCATGTGAGCTCTCGCCCACGGCACCAATTCTATGGTCACCGCCATGGTGCCCAGAAGCTGCAGGTACTGCCACACAGTGGGCTGATTTCTCCTTAGGAACCTCTGGACTAACGTCCATAACCTTCACATCCTTTGCTGTAGAAGAAACACCTGCCCGGTCTCCATGTCGAACCGAGCCCCTAAATATTCTATACCCTGAGAGGGCACTAACTTGCTCTTTGCCCAGTTGACCACCCAACTTAGGCTCTCTAGAAAACTCACTACCCTGGAAGTAGCTTGTTCGCCCTCGTGCCTTGACTTCGCTCGGATCAACCAATCGTCTAGGTAAGGATGCACCAGGATGCCTTCCCTGCGCAAGGCTGCGGCAACCACCACCATAACCTTCGTGAACATGCGCGGTGCCGTTGCCAGGCCAAACGGCAACGCTCTGAACTGGTAATGGCCAAAGGGAACCGCAAAGTGGAGGAATTTGTGATGCTCCTGCCGAATGGGAATGTGCAGATAGGCTTCTGCGAGGTCCAAGGAGGTGAGAAACTCTCCCCTCCGAACTGCCGCAATCACCGAACTCAGGGTTTCCATGTGAAAGTGGGCCACGCGAAGACACCAATTCACTCCCTTGAGGTCCAGAATTGGCCGGAAACCTCCATCCTTCTTTGGCACCACAAAATATATGGAGTATCGACCGCAACCTTGTTGGTTTTGGGGCACTGGCTCTATTGCCCGGAGGTCTAGTAGCCTTTGTATGGTCTCCCGCACCACCTCGCACTTGAAAGACGCCTTGCAAGGAGACAGCACGAAGGCATCGTGCACTGGCTGCTGCAGTTCCAGCTTGTAGCCCTCTCGGATGACCTCCAGCACCCACAGATCTGAAGTAATCTGGACCTAGGTGGCATAGAACTCCTGCAACTGACCTCCCATGGGAACTAGGGGCCCCTTGGTCCGCCTGATCTCATTGTGCCTTTCTAAGATTAGAGGAGGAGAAAGAGAAGGCCGACGAGGCGCCCCCAAACCCTCTCCCTGCTCCCCGGAAACCTCGAAAACCCTGGTTTCTACCGGGAAATCTGCCTCTCTGTCCGGAACCGAACCTTTGGAAACTAAACCTGCGAAAGTCCCGTTGCTGACTCTTGCCCGCCGTAGCTCCTCGGCCCTGCTTAGGCTTGTCCTCTGGTAGCTTGCTCCCTTTGACTCGCCCAAGTCTTTGACCAACTTCTCCAGGTCTTCCCCGAACAGGAGGTGCCCCTTGAAGGGAGCTTACTCAACCTGGCTTTGGACGAAGAGTCCGCTGCCCAATTACGGAGCCACAGGTACCGCCTGGCAGCAACCGCCGTTGCCATGCTCTTTGACAATCCCCGCATGAGGTCATAATGAATGTCTGACAAATAGGCCGCCCCCGACTCCAGCCGGGCAGCCTCGTTGGACTTGTCGCCTACCTGCCCTGATTGGACCTGTTGTGACCACTGAAGGCAGGCCTTGGCCACCCAGGCCCCACAGATAGCCGCCTGGAGAGACAGAGCATTGGTGTCAGAAACCTGCCTCAATAAGGAGTCCAGCTTCCTGTCTTGCACATCCTTAAGAGCCGCGCTGCCCTCCACCGGGATGGTGGTCTTCTTTATCACTGCCGCCACAGCCGCGTCCACCTTGGGAGGCTTGAAAACCTCCCTGTCCTGATCTACCAGAGGGTATAACCAGCTTAACACTCTGGAACCCTTGAGTGCAGCCTCCGGTACGTTCCACTCTTCCTGAATCAACTCTTGAAACACCCGGTGTACCGGAAAGGCCCTCAGACATTCGGAAGACCTGCAACAACGGATCCTCCAGAGACTCGTCCTCCGCTGGCCCCTGCGCCGGCATGTTTAGGGTTCTCAATGTCTCTGAAATGAGAGCCGGCAGCTCATCCCTTCGGAATACCCGCACCACTCTGGCTTGTTCTTCCTTGTCCTCAAGCTCACCTTCCTCTAGTTCCTCCTTGGGGAGCACACTCTCTCCTTCCTCATCCGATAGATACCCCTCCAAAGCCAGAGATGGCGCCTCAGCCTCCGCATCCAGCCGCAGTCTTTTTCCTCCGTGCTGGACCTCTGCGGGGAGAGCTTGTATGGCACGCTTCACTCCGCTCCCTTTGGGAGTGCCCGTCGTCTGTTTGAAAGGCAATCCTCCCACCGCCTGCTGCAGGAGGGCCACGAACTCAAGCGAAAAAATGGACTCGAGCCCTCTTGGCCAGGTCACCTGAGGCATGGGCTGCTCCGAGGCGGAAGATGGCCCAGCCACCAGCTCCCCACGGGGTAAACCGACCATGGGAGCATCCAGGGAGCCTGCCTCAGCCCCTGCCCGCTCCCCCACATCTTCTCTGGAAGGGTCCATGGCTGCGGCCTCCTTGGAGCAGCCCCTGCACACTCCTGAGTCCAGAAGAGTACTCCTCTTAGACCCACAAATAACACACTGGGCTTTTGGAGGCATAGCCCCTTAGAGCCGCCCCCTCCCCCTTGGGCACTCTACTCGCAATCTGCCTATCTCCCAAGGGGAACCTCGGAAGCCTGCAGCCCCTTAAAACACTCTTATCAACCTACTATTTGCCTTTGCTCAAGATTTTTTTTTTTTTTTAAACTCACACCTACTTCACTCAAACTGTCCTTAATTGTTCCTCCAGTGAGCCCGGACCCCCGGGCTCGACCTATTCAGCTGCTTGGAGACTGAGGTAACTGATGGAGGAAGGCGGATCCCAGAGATATATACGGATGACGTCATGGAAAAGAAGGAGGTTCCTCAGTCTCCAAGCTGCTGAATGAGGTGGACAACTCAGAGGTCCGGGACTAGACTGGGGATACGATCAGGAACAAAGATTTATGCTCATCTTCATAGATATAGCAGCCGCCTTTGACTCACTAACCCAAACCATGCTCATAAACAGACTGATGGAGATTGGAATCAGTGGCATAACTCTTTCATGGTTCCAGTCTTACCTGTCAGATCATCACTCCCAAGTCAAGATAGAGAATAGAATCTCTAAGTCAATTAAATTACAAGGAATACCCCAGGGATCTTCACTATCCACTCTCTCATTCAAAGTATATATACAACCGGTCTGCAAAATCATACAAGAACAAAACCTATTCTACCACCTCTATGCAGATGATCTGATGAATTACCTCCATTTGAATCCGGAAAACCAGACTACTCCTCTATAACATCCTGCATGAAATCAGTCACAAATTGACTTCAACTTCACAACCTCATAATCAGCTATAGCAAATCAGAGGTCTTTACAATTACAAGAGATCCCACATATACTCCACCTGACACTCAAAATCGACAACTTCTCCATCCCAGTGAATAAAGAATAAAATATCTAGGTGTAATCCTAGACCAGAGACTCAACTTTCAAACGCTTATGAAGAAGATAATGGCCAATGCATACTACAAAAAGAAGCTGCTACAAAACCCAAGACCTCTACTTTCGCACTGTATGTCAGGCAATAGTTACTCCACACCTAGGCTATTGCAACTTACCACTTCAAGGCCTCCCCAAACATACCACCCAGACAATACAGCTAGCTCAAAATACTGCAGCTCGATTAATTACTAGAACCAAACGACAAGAACACATCATGCCGGTCCTTCAATCCCTTCACTGGTTACCAATACAATCCCGCATAAAGTACAAAGCAATAATTATGACATACAAGATGACACACAAGCAAACCACCGACTGCTTACAACCACTGATCCAGATGGCCCCAGAGTCTCGGACAAGGAGGAAACATCAAAACACCATCTCAATCCCACCTATCAAGACCAGAAGCTCTCAAAGAACCTGACAGAGAACCTTCAAAATCTTCAGGCCAACTCTATGGAACTCACTACCACATCAAATAAGATAAATCAACAACACTTCCGATTTTAGAAAAATGCTGAAAACTCATCTGCTTACCGAATACTACAGGACAATACTCAATACCTAACCATAACTCTAAGACTTAAGACAATCGTCTTGAATACTACCCACAAATGGACTGTAAATAAACTCGGCTGACCATCCCCTACCCATAATGCTAACCATTAACAGTAAATAGTTGCTGCTGTTGGCTTAACAGTTAATTTTCTAGGATGTATTGTATTTATATCCGTAACAGTTCCATGTATAATTGTTGAGTTAAATGTAAGCCACTTTGATAACATTGAAAGGCGGTATATAAGAAAAGTTAAATAAATAAATACATAAATAAAATAAATAAATAAAAATTTCTAATGGTACTGAAGTTACCTTTCTCAACTTGTCTGTCTGCTCCCCAGCATAGACTATTTGTCCAGACACTTTAAAACACCAGCTAAATGCTTCCCAATGGCTTGTACTCAGAATCCATTTACAGAGCAAACATTTTTCTCTTCTGCCAGTTTCCCCAAACCCTAATTCACATTCTGTAACAGCCCTTACTATAAGCTCCTACCTCATTTCAGAGTCTGACAACTAAGCTTCAAACACTCTCACTCTCACCTTCTCCTCCTGAAACCATCCTGTGGCTTTGCAGTTCTACCTCTCCTAGTCTCTTAATCCTCACTGCAAACAGTCTACTGTAGGTTTTTCTTGTTTTCACCAGCAGACTGCTAATTGGCCCCGTGCATATTTGCCTTCACTGGTGTTCTGAGCCCTAGCGGTTTTCTTACTACATCTGTCAGACTGATTTGCCCTCAGCATGAGCTCACTTCCTGCTAGTTCAGGTCTCTCAGGAACTACAACTCCTAGCATTCCTATGAGCTCACTTTCTTTCAGAGGGATATGGTATTAGGTTGATTCTTTTGAGGGGTTAATTGTGGCGAGTTAATGGAAGTGCACTGAGTTTAATGTTGCAAAGCTGGGCCTGAACAAGATAGGAGTATCGACACTCCCTAGGAAGGTCCTTCCTGATTGTTTGGTAGATGAGTGCACTGAATTTGGTGATATGGCCACAGAGTTAGATTAGACTCAAGGGTAGTTTAGCTTGCGGGGTTGAGACCCACCTGCATGTTCGTGGGAGGTCTTTATTGTGGTGTTTGTTGGCTGGTGACTCCTGTAGTCCATTCCAAGGGCCATGTCTAAGGGCCCTTTGGTGTGGCCCATAGACATAGGTGCGCCTGGGGCATGGGTATTTTAAATAGTCTCTAGTGATGGTGACTGCTTCTTGATGCCATGGGTGGATGGGGCTACAGGCCACGTGTGATAGGGCTTTCTTTAGCTGGGTGTGCTTCCCTGTTGCCCTGGATCCCTGCCTATGGGATGGATGCAACTGCCGGATTGAGGAAACATGCAGGTACCTGTTCTGGCTGGGGCGTCAGTGTTTTAAATGTATTTTATTTAGACAGTTTTGTATACCACCTTATCCTTCAATCAAAGTGGTCACAACACAATTGGGCGATACATTTAACGTGAGGGGATATGAGACACATACACTAATACTTACAGGGAACATAGTCCAGAGCGAAGGTCAGCACTCAATGCAGCGGGAGGGCAGGGCTACAGGTCACGTGTGAGCAGGCCTTCCCTTAGTCGGTGTGCTTCCCTGTTGCCGTGGATCCCTGCCTATTGGACGGGTTGAGGAAATGTGCATGTTGAATATCTGCGGGAACTGCTGCTAGGCATGCTGATGATAACTACCGAGGCAGCACCCAGAGATAACTGGCCAGAGGCGATATTCAGCCAGCAAAAGTCAGGTGCCGTAAAGACTGGCTTAAGTTTAGTCGCCGGAGTTAACCAGGCAGTGACTGAATATCACCGCTGTCTGGTTAGCTTCCTGGCTATCCGGCTGACCTGGCCATTCAATGCCAGTGACTGGATATGGCCCTGGCATTGAATAGCTGGGTCTAGGGTTCAGCGGTGATGACTAGCCGCTGCAACACTGACATCATGTCTCCAAAAGATAGTCACAGTTCCAGAGAAGTGATGCTGCAGAGGAAAAAGCATGAACACAATTTTCATCTTTGTGCAGCAAGTTTGCAATATCCGAATGAAGGGCACGTGTTGGACGATATTTCTGGAGAGCAGTACACAAATATGATATATGGGGAGACTGCTAGGTACGTATGACCTAGATTGGCCACTGTTGGAAACAGGATACTTGGCTTGATGGACCTTGGTCTGATCCAGTATGGCAGATCTTATGTTCTTATGATGGCCCTGGCTATTAAAGGCCTTAAAAACAGTCATCAAAATTTTAAAATAAGCCCTAACGTCTATGAGTAATGAATGCAATTGCATTGCAAAAGGAGACACTTGGAAACCTGGAAGTGCCCTTACAACCACATTCTGGGAAAGCCGCAATGCCCCGAGGTACAAACCCAAATACAATAAATGAAGTAATGGAAGGATGAGCACTTGGAAACATAGATCATCCTGCGGTGCACGGGTTCCAAGGCAAGCTTATAAAAACAGATGGGTTCACACCAAGAGAGCAAATTTTGATTTTGAAAGAAACAGAAATTTCTCCAACACAGCTACTGCCCTCAGAAGGCATCACTATCTCATGTAACAATAAGGGCATCTGACTTGACTAAATTAAGTGCCAACTTGTTACAATTTAACCAGGCACTGAAATAGCAGACGCTTTCTCATTTCCATAATAGTGGACATGATCGACATCCCTTCTGTGGAAGAAATATCAAAACATCATCTGCGCAAATTCTATATTCCAACTATAACTCTATAAACACCTCGCATAACGGACAAAGATAAAGATTAACTAGTAAAGGAGAATGGAGGAGTCGCCTAGTGGTTAGAGCCACTGCCTAGTACCCAGAAGATCCTTGGGCAAGTCATTTTACTCTCCATTGCCTCGGAAGAAAAGGCCAGGCAATCTACTTCCAGTGATACATTGCCAAGAAAGCCCAGAGGCAGCTGGGTTGCCAGGAATCAGCACTGACTTGATAGCACTAAAAAAAAAAAAGCAGAAAGTAAAGTCCCCTGAGACACACTGAACTTTTATAAAAACAAATTAGCTAATTCTTGAGCAGCCAGTGCTCTTTCCTGATCGCTGGCTAAATTGTGCACTTTAGAGAACTGATTTTTATACAATCCATTGGGTGAAGTCCATGTGTACAGTCGTCGCTTGTGTTGCTGAAAGAAGGTGTTTGAGATGAATAGATCATTGGTCTTGCAGAATTCTATCAATCTTTCTCCAGCTTCATTTCTGTTGCCAAGTCCATATTTTCCAACTACTTTGCCTTCTTCTTTGTTGCCAACTTTTGCGTTCCAGTCACCCATGACTATCAGGATATCCTGTTTGCATGTTCTGTCAATTTCAGCTTGTACTTGTTCATAGAACTCACCCAATGGATTGTATAAAAATCAAATTGACTACATCTGTGGAAGTCAACGATGGAAAAGCTCTGTAACATCAACAAAGACAAAACCTGGAGCTGACTGTGGTACAGATCATCAACTACTAGTATGCAAACTCAAGCTAAAGTTGAAAAAGAGCAAACCACTCATGAATGCACCAAAATATGACCTTGAGAATATACCACTGGAATTTAAAGACTGCCTGCAAAATCGATTTGCTGCCTTAGATACAAATGACAGAGCTCCGGAAGAGTTATGGAATGACATCAAGAAGGTTGTGCTGGAAGAAAGCGAGAAGTCTCTACAAAAGGTGAAAAAGCAAAAACGGCCAAAATGGATGACGGAAGAAACTCTAAAAATTGCCCAGAAACGCAGAGAAGCTAAAGCCAAAGGAGAAAGAAAGACAATCGCAGAACTCAACAGAGATTTCCAACGTGCAGCAAGACAGGACAAGGAAAAGTACTACAATGACACTTGCAAGGAAATAGAAGCAGAAACTATTAGAGGAAGAACAAGATCGGCTTTCCTAAAGCTGCGAGAGTTAAAGAAAAAGTTCCAGCCTCGAATTGGAATGTTACAAGATGCTCAAGGTTCTATGTTGAATGATGCTGAGAAGATCAAGAAAAGGTGGAAGGAATATACAGAGTTTTTATATGATAAAGATCAAGTGGACCAACAGCCGTTTCAACCTATACCTTATGATCAGGAACCATTGGTGATGAAAGAAGAAGTTGAAGCAGCATTGAAAGCCTTATCAAAGAACAAAGCACCAGGCATTGATAGCATTCCCATGGAAGTATTGCAGCAATCTGATGCAGCTGTTACCGTACTTACAAGGCTCTGCCAAGAAATATGGAAGACAACATCATGGCCAACTGACTGGAAAAGATCTGTGTTTATACCAATACTAAAGAAAGGTGATCCAACTGACTGTGGAAATTATCGCACAATCGCTCTGATCCCACATGCCAGCAAGATTCTACTGAAGATTATTCAAAAGAGACTACAGCCATACCTAGAACAAGAACTACCTGAAGTGCAAGCAGGGTTCAGGAAAGGGCGAGGAACGAGAGACATCATTGCGGATGTGAGATGGATCCTTGAAAAGACTAAAGAATACCAAAAGGATATCTATTTGTGCTTTATCGACTATAGCAAGGCTTTTGACTGTGTAAACCATGAGAAACTCTGGGCCACATTAAGAAGCATGGGCATACCAGAACACCTGATCGTTCTCTTGCGTAATCTGTACATTGATCAAGAAGCAACAGTTCGAACGGAACAAGGAGAAACAGAATGGTTTAAAATAAGCAAAGGTGTAAGACAAGGCTGCATACTTTCCCCCTACCTGTTTAATTTATATGCAGAACAAATCATCAGAGAAGCAGGACTGTATGAAGACAACAGAGGTGTGAAGATTGGTGGAAGACTCATCAACAACCTTCGCTATGCTGATGATACCACATTACTGGCTGAAAGTGAAGATGATCTGAAACATTTGCTTCTCACAATCAAAGAACATAGTCTCAAAATGGGCCTGCACCTTAATGTAAAGAAGACAAAGATCATGACAACTGGCATAATCAACAGGTTCATCGTTGAAGGAGAAGAAATTGAAATCGTGAACAACTTTAACCTACTTGGATCAACTATCAATAAAGAAGCAACAAGCAGTCAAGAAATCAGACGACGCATTGCTCTTGGCAGAATGGCTATGAAAGACCTAGATAAGATTCTCAAGAGCAGAGATGTCTCTCTCCATACAAAGATTCGACTTGTTCAAGCCATGGTATTTTCAATAACATCATATGGATGTGAAAGCTGGACAGTGAAAAAGACAGACAGGAAGAAAATTGATGCCTTTGAATTATGGTGCTGGCGGCGAATACTGTGTACACCATGGACTGCCTGAAGAACAAACCAGTCGGTACTAGAAGAGATCAAACCTAAGCTTTCTTTAGAAGCTCAGATGACAAGACTTCGACTTTCATACTTCGGACACATCATGCGAAGAGAGAGATCATTAGAGAAAGACATCATGCTTGGCAAGATAGAAGGTCAACGCAAAAGAGGAAGGCCAGCAATGAGATGGATTGCTACAATAACAGCAGCTACGGGTACCAGTCTGTCAACAATGAGCCGCCTGACTGAAGACCGAACACAATTTAGGATAGCTATCCAGAGGGTCACCATGAGTCGACTCCGACTCGACGGCACTTAACAACAACAGAGAACTGATGAGCAGATTATAGTAAACCAAGAGCATTGCAAATCTTTTTACTATGATAAGCTTTCTTTGCTTCTGCTTTTGCCGGCAAATAATATTCATAGCATTCTCATATTCCAATTTATCACCATTTGTTTTATTCTTTCTCCACAACTTTTCTTTTTAGGGTGAATAAATCTCGCATAAACCATAGGTCATAACAAGAGTGTTGATCAGGCAGTTCATGAATTACTGTGACACTGTGGTGTCCACAAAAAGAGCACACACGCTCGCGAAAACAGAGCAAAACAAACCAGAATGAGACATAGAAAAAAACTTGTATTTATTTACATTCTCTTATATACCGTGCTATTCTGCATCAGTGCAGTTTACATTGAACAAGCTGAAATTACATTGAACAGTGCATTATAACTTGGAGATAACTATTTTACAGGGAACATGGGCTATGGAGGGTTAAGTGGCTTGCCCAAGACCACAAGGAGCACCTGTGGGACTAGAAACCCCAGTCCTTCCAGCCCAAGGTTGCTGTCCTCTAGTGGGATTTGAACCCCTGACCTTCTAGCCTGAAGTACCTTGCCCCAACCACTAGGCCACTCCTCCACTCTTCATTAACAAAAAGGCTTTTTCCCTACAACTTGCTCTGGTTTGTTTTTTAACTGTGACACTGTGACACACATTAGTAACAATCATATCCCATTCAGCATCCCCATTTCAGAAGGCCAGACTTAGTTGTACATTGAGTTCACAATGTACATGCACAAGAGCCTTTGAATTTTATGCTCCCAACATATGGAACCAGCTACCCCCTACATTATGTTGCATCCAATCCCACGACCTATTCAAGGAACATCTCAAGACATTCCTCTTCAAATTATACTATGGTGCATCCCTCACAATCAACCCCCCAGCAAGAGCATCCCCCATTCCTTTATACCATTCCTATTACCTCCCTCCCTTCTTAAACACCCAAGACTGTCCACCCCCCATCACTCCTACCCTTTATTCATCTCATTACAACCCCATCTCTAAAAAATCCACCATTATGACCTTTCCTTGCTATACCTCATCCCCCATAATCTCACTGTAACATAGGTTCCAAAGTTATAATTTTCCTGTTTTTTACCCCCTCCATTTTGTTACATACTGTTCCAATTTAAGTTGCTTGTTTAAATTTATGTTTAAATTGTTCCATGTAAACTGTTCCTTTTTGTTCCATATAAACCGTTTTGCCTGGTAGAAAACCAGTATATTAAAACCAGTTAAATAAATAAATACTGTCCCATAGGTTGCTAAAACAGGCCAAGTAAGTTTTCTTCCTTGTCTTTTTTTCTATTCCTGTCCTCAACCACCAACTCATGTAGAGTCAATTGCAACTCAATAAAATAATGATCAGACAACTTCACAGGGAAATTTCTTAAGAAAGACAGCACTTGATTTGATAGCAAAGATTCAGACAAAAATAGTATATCTAACAAATGCCCTTGAAAATGACTAGCCTTTGAAACTAAATGAAAGTCAACCCTAATGCCTCAGTCATATGCAAAAATAATTCCAACTCCCTAGATAACGGTTGGACGTCCCATTTTAAAATAAAATCCTCAAGAAAAAGAAGCATACTCAAATTGCTCACCACAGATGTAAGCCGTTGCAAATCATCCAATAAGATCTTTACAGAAGCATGAAGGGGACTGTACATGACACAGATATCAATCAGGCAACTATGCGGTAAAAGCAATTCACAAGCGGGATCACAACAGCCATTAACTTAGTAGTTTATACAAATTTCTTTAACTCTGACAAACACACCTCCACCTCTACCACTAACAGGAGGCTGGTATAACATAGTTACTCACCTGTAGCAGGTGTTCTGCATGGACAGCAGGAATATGTCCTCATATATGGGTGATGTCCCCAATGGAGCCCAGAGTGGGAATGCTCCCCAGCTTCCATAGGAAGCTTTTAGGAGACTCCATTGCGCATGTGTGCCTGCCTCCCGCCTGTTGTGGCGCCATCATATCTCTAGTATGATAGCCAAACTAGTAGCCAAAAAACAACTCCAGGCAGAGGTGGGAGAGTGGTGAGGACTTATTCCTGCTGTCGATGGAGAACTCCTGCTACAGGTGAATAACTACACTTTTTTCGTGGACAAGCAGGAAATAAGTCCTCATGTATGGGACTCCCAAGTTACAGGCTACCGAAAAAACGAGAAAACATTTCAACAGGGGCAACAAAACTGGAGAACTGAGAGAAACAGCATGGGTAGTCTATCTGGGGGACTTGACTGACTCAGCATCCACAGTATACATTGACATCAGGAGGACTCTTTCAGTAGCCTGGATGAACAGAAGGGCTGGTGGGAAGGAGTTGAACCTAAGTCTCAAACAGATGCCGGAGTATGGCTTGGCTGGAGTTGAGCCACCAAGACATTAAGCTCACTAACATGGTGGACCGAGGTGATCGCCACGAGGAACACAGCCTTCCAAGTCAAAACATTTAGTGGGCAAGATGCAAGTGGCTCATAAGGAGCCAACAGAAGCTGTGCTAGCACCACACTGAGGTCCAAAGCCACTGGCAGGGACTTAACCAGAGGTTTAGAAAGAAGCAAGCACCGCATGACCAGTGGCTGAGCAGAGATGGGCTTGCCCTCCAAGCCATGATGATAGGCTTCAATCGTGTTCAGGTGGACCCAGACTGAATTGGACTTGAGGCCCAAGTTTGAAAGGTGTAGGAGATACTCCAGGAGCCTTTTCACAGCACAAGAGAAGGACACCAATTTCACATAATTTCAGCCTACACGGAGCGGTGGGTTCTCCCCTAAACAAAGACATGAGGAGGGGTGGCCTGCACGGAGCGGCAGGTGCACCTACTCTTGCCATCTTACTGGGCAGACTAGATGGACCATACTGGTCTTTATCTGCCATCATTTACTATGTTACTATGACTCTAGCACACCAAATCGAGAACCTTTGTCACTTAAAGGCATAGGAACAGCATGTGGAATCCCTGTGGGAAGCAAGGAGAACGTCCGTCACTTCCCTGGGCAAGTTAAGTTCTGAGAGAACTACCCGCTGACCATTCAAGCCATGAGGGCCAGGGACCAGATAATGGGGCAGAGCAAGGTCACATCCTCCTGAGAAATTAGGTCTGGGGCACAACCCAGATAGAGAGGCTCCCTTGGAGAGAGTTGAAGCAGCAGGGGAAACCACTACTGTCTGGGTTATTAGGGGGCGATGAGGATCATGGTATCCTGGTCTGCCTGGAGCTTCAGCAATGTCTTCACCATGAGTGGGATTTGGAGGTATGCGTAAAGCAGCCCCACTCCCGAGTTCAGGAGGAAGGCATCTGAGAAAGCCATCCTGGAGCAGAAACGATCCACCTAGGCATTGTGCAGAGTGGCAAAGAGGTCTATTGATGGAGTGGCCAACTCTCAAAAGATGCAGTTCACTACCCCCCTTTTGAGGGTCCATTCGTGTGACTGGAGGACCCTGCTGAGGTAGTCTGCCAGGGCATTGAACTCTACAGGCAGCTAGGTCACCCTTTGTTCCATCCATGGGCCAAGGCAAACTTCCACAAGCGCACCACCTCTCGGTACAGGAGGTACAATGCCATGCCTTCATGCTTGTTGATGTAAAACATCGCTACCTGGTTGTCTGTCTGAATAAGGACCACCTGGTTGGTCAAGAATGCTCAGAACGCCCAGAGAGCATTAGCAATGGCTCACAAGCTCTAGGAAATTTATTTGGTGCAGGCTTTCCTGCTCCAACCACAGGCCCTGCATGCACAGGCTGTCCAGATGAGCTCCCCAGCCCAACTTGGATGCCTCCATGGTGAGCAACCGGTGGGGTGGCGGCGACTGGAAGGGTAGGCCCCAGAGCAAGTTCTTCCACTCGATCACTGTGGCGGCCTGTGGCTTGCCACCATTGAGTGTTCAGGTCCACTGAGATTGTCGCATTCAGAGACGGGCTAACAGGTCACATGTACCGTTGAGGCCATGTGACCGAGCATCCACAGCATTCCCCGAGCTGTCATGTGACGCCTCTGTCAGACGGCGGCAACCACCTCTGTGAGCTGCTGCAGGCAGTCCATCTCGAGAGACACAAAAAAGAGCACTGACTCGCAGAGAGTCCAAACAAACAAAAGAGCGAGCAGGATAAGGGTCACTTGCACTTTATTAAATGAACAAACCCCGACGCGTTTCGGCGGATGCCTTCATCAGGGGGCTAAAGGACTGCAAACAAATAAAAATAATAACATAAAATTCAATAAACAATAATAAAAACAATAATAAATATAAATATAAGTATATGATCACAAGTAGAGTAAAAGGTCAAAAGTAAAGTATAAAAGAATATCATATTGTACTTAAACGTTGTACTATATCAATGCATTAAATGGAGCGCATAGAAGTGTGTGACCAATAATGCAATAGATAGTGCTGAAAAACAATGAATACATTAAAACACAAGAACAAATTGGAACTTCAAATGATGAACCCAATAATTAAACAATGGGACAAAAAGGAAAAAATGGGAAACCTTTTTGTCCCATTGTTTAATTATTGGGTTCATCATTTGAAGTTCCAATTTGTTCTTGTGTTTTAATGTATTCATTGTTTTTCAGCACTATCCATTGCATTATTGGTCACACACTTCTATGCGCTCCATTAATGCATATAGTACAACGTGTAAGTACAATATGATATTCTTTTATACTTTACTTTTGACCTTTTACTCTACTTGTGATCATATACTTATATTTATATTTATTATTGTTTTTATTATTGTTTATTGAATTTTATGTTATTATTTTTATTTGTTTGCAGTCCTTTAGCCCCCTGATGAAGGCATCCGACGAAACGTGTCGGGGTTTGTTCATTTAATAAAGTGCAAGTGACCCTTATCCTGCTCGCTCTTTTGTTTGTTTGGCAGTCCATCCCGATCCATCCTCTTCACAAAAAAGCTTGGGCTTGAGTGGGAGGAAAGCTTGGGCTCGACTGGTATTAAGGAGGGCCCCAATGAATTCTACCTGCTGAGAAGGTTGGAGGGATGAGTTGAGATACTTTATCACTAACCCCATCTGTTCAAGCACCTGAATGGTCAGGATGGCCGAATGTTGGACCCTGTCTGACATGGAGCTCTTTATGAGCCAATCATCTAAGTAAGGAAGACGAAGAACCCCAGAGTCCGGAGGTAAGCATCCACCACCACAAGACACTTTGTGAAGACCCTGGGGGCCGATGCCAGTCCGAATGGAAGTATTCAGTACTGAAAGAGCTGGTCCCCCCGCACAAATCAAAGGTATTTTCTGTGAAGAGGATGGATCGGAATGTGTGTGTATGCATCCTTCAGATCCAAGGAGCATAGCCAATCATCTTTGAGGAGGTAAGAGAGCAGCATCCTTAGGAAGACCATTTTGAACTTTTCCCGTGCTAAAAGGTAGTTGAGGTTCCGAAGATCCAGAATGGGTCGGAACCTCCCCGTCTTTTTGGGGACAAGGAAGAACCAAGTGTAGAAACCATGCCCGACCTGAGCCAGAGGCATTGGCTCAATGGCCAGTTTAGCCAACAGTGCGATGACTTCCTCTTAGTGGAGACTGTGGTGAAGGGAGTCCAGAGTGTACTGTCCTGGAACAAAGTGGGGTGGCAACTTGGCAGAGTACAGCAGGTGATGGGAGGCCATCTGTGCGTGAAGTGGACGAGCCATCCCCCCACCTGAGGGAGCACCCCATCTGGGACCAGGTGATTGACTGTGCTCCTGAGGAACCAGTCAAAAACCTGCCCCCGGCTTGAGCTGAGTGGTGGGTTGGGTCTTCTGAGAATTGTCATGCCTCTGCTGGTGCAGGTACTGTGCCTTCGGCTGGGCACTCTGGGGGCTTTGGTAGTACCAGCGCTTGTGTTGGTAGAAGGTCTTTTTCCCCTGTTATTTCTTCCTTGAGGGGTCAGCAGTCTTTTGTGAGAGCCTGGAGATAGTTACATGCTCCTTCTCAATCTCACATGCTCTCTCCTCCACCAGCTTGCCGAAGAGGTTATCCCCCCAGTAAGGCACATCTGCCAGCTTGTCCTGGATTTACTGTTCCAGGTCCGAGGACTGAAACCAAGCAAGGCACTGTGCCCTGATGCCCACAGCTGCCCCCGGCAAGCTGACTCAAAGGCATCATAAGTGGCATGAACCATGTACTTGAAGCAGTCCTCACCATGGTCCACCAGGTCATGGAAAGAATCAAGGTGTTCCGCTGGTATGAGAGAAATGAACTTGTTCAGGTCTCCCATGATGTCCTTCAGGAACATACTCATGTAAAGTTGATAGAAGAGTATATGGGCAACTAGCATGGAGCCCTGAAAGCATCTCCACCTGAAGGCATCGAGGGTTCTGGTCTCTCGGAATGGGACTTGTGGGGTAGCACAAGGGGTAGCTTGTGGGGTAGCTGAGGCTTCTCGAAGCCAAGGGCTTTATGGACCCAATATATGGAATTGAACTGCTGACTGATGGCCAACACCATGAGGGGGTTCTCCCACAACCTGAGCAACAGACACTGTAGGATCTGGTGCACGGGCACCATGACAGCCTCCTTCAGAGATGAGGGGTATTGGAGGATCTCTAGCTCCTCTGCCTTTGGTACATACTCCACATCTAGCGAGAACAGAATGGTTTTTGACATCTCCTGGATGAAGTTCTGAAAGTACATGTCCTCTGGGGGCAACTTCCTTTGCTCATACAAAGGGGAAGGCTCAGACGGAAGGTCCAGAGACTCCTGCTCAGAGACCAATGATTCCTCCTCTATCTCCCATCCCTCGGAGTCCAACTCCGAGAGAAAGTCAAAATAGCACACTCTTCTCTCGGCGCCACTGCCGATCGGGCAGTGAAGCCAGGCACCAATTGGACTGATGGCGCTCCTCACAAGGGTGCCGGTACATTGGGGCATCGGAGCCTGAAATGCTGGACAGAAAGATGGTGGTTAGGACCGATGTGAACTCCAACTGCTGACTCGACGTGCCCCTCAGAAGGGAGTGCATGGGTCTCCGGGAAGGGTTGTACTGTATGCGATGACATTGCCGAGGGCAGCAGGGCCTCTGGGGTCCATGCAGCCAGGACCACTGCCATGTGTGCTTTGAGGGCCCAAATGTGCTCTGTTAGCACCACCGTCTGCACCGACGGCGAGGATCAGAGGCAAGGGAATTAGTCAGATGGATGTAGTAATCTTGTTTGGCAAGTGCTAAGGCTGACTGGAAGGAGCCAAGCATGAATTTGAAGTGTAGAAGGTCTTCCAGGGAGCGGGATTTGGACCAGGCTCGTTCGGCAGAACGGGCACAGATGCGTAGGTAACGGATTGTGGGTGAAAGCCAGGGTTGGAGGGTAGATAGTTTTACAGAACGAGGGGTGGGAGGGGCGAGAGTGCCAAGGGCTGAGGATAGTATAGCATTGTATGAGGATAATGCCTCGTCTACGGACTCGGAGGATAAAATGGAGGAAAGAGATGGAGAAATGGTGGAGGAGAGAGTCAGGGGATCAATGTTAGGAAGGTTTCTAAATAGGATGGGGGAGACAGGATGAGGTAGGGACGGCGGGAGCTGAAGAGTGAATGTCAGGAGGTGATGGTCAGATGAGGGAAGGATTGAATTACGGAGGTTTGAGGGAGAGGAATTGGAGAAGAGTATTAGGTCAAGGCAGTGGCCGTGTAGGTGTGTGGGGGCAGTGGAGCAAGGTTGGAGGTCGAATGAGGAGATAAGAGCGAGGAACTTTGAGGCATGAGGGTCGGAGGGGTTGTCGATGTGAATGTTTTAAATCGCCAAGAATAAGAGTGGGGGAGGAGGGATCCATAAAGGCAGAAAGCCAGGAGTCGAAGTCAGTGAGGAAGGTTGATTTGGAGTTGTCGGGTAGGTGATAAATAACAGCTACTCGGAGGGGAAGTGGTGTGAGGAGGCGAATGGAGTGGACTTCGAAGGAAAGGGGGGAGTGTGATTGGGGTGGCAGGAGGGGTTGGAATTGGCAGGAGGGAGAGAATAGGAGGCCAACGCCATGACCGCGACCAGTAGATTGAGGTGTGTGGGAGAATTGGTAGCTCCCATAGCAGAGAGAGGCAATGGATGCGGTGTCGTCTGAGGGGAGCCAGGTCTCGGTCAAGGCAGGAAGGTGAAGGGCATTAGAGATGAAAAGATCATGAATAAAAGTGTTTTTTTTAGTGACTGAGCAAGCGTTCCATAAGGCGCAAGTAAACGGGAGAGCGAAAGGGGGGAGGAGAGGGATATGGATAAGTTACGTGTAGATTTCTTATCAGAGTAGTGTGGGGGTCTATTTCTAGGGTAGTACCAAGATTTAGAGGGAGCAGGGTGTGGGCGGGTACGTCTGGGTGTGTGTGCTCTCCGAGAGGGACATGAGAGAGGGGAAATGAGGGGTAAATTGATGGTATCAGGTAGGTTGTGTGAGGGATTATTTTTGGGGGTAGGGCTGGAGTTGGTATCGATGGATGAGTGATTGTGGGAAGAATGGGGGAGGGCGGAAGGAGGGAGGAGCGGGATGTGGATGAGATTAGATCGTGTACATGAGGAACTTTCGTGTGAGAAGGAAAACGGGGGGGGGGGGCAGGTTTGGGGTTTATATTACCTGATGAGAGAAGGAGAATGAGTATTAGAGAGCGAGGTAAAGTGGAGATAGTACGGCGGAAGCGAGGGTGGGGTTGCTTGAATGAGAGGGGGGCTGGTTGAATGCAGGGGATGGTGTGAAGAAGCTCTAGAGCAGGTGCTAGGCTAAGGGGCAGAATGGAGGGAGAAGTGAGGAAGGTAGAGGGGGGCTGGTTGAATGTGGGGGAAGGTGTGGAGAGGCTCAAGAGCAGGTGCTAGGCTAGGGGGCAGAGTGGAGGGAGAAGTGAAGAAGGTAGGGGGGTAGGGGGGGGAGGAGGGAGGGTGTTGATAGGAGGGGAGGCAGTTGGGGAGGATGAGGAAGAGAAGGATAATGAGATGTAGGGCCATAGTAGTGGGTAGCGGGTAGCAGTTCTACACAGACAATGGGTAGCAGTTCTATGTAAGAGAGATATTTTGGGCTTAGGGTCAAAAATGTGTTTCAGAGATTTAATTCTACACCGGGCAGCGAGGTGCTCCTTATTGCTTATGAGTCGTGGGTGTGAAAGATAAATCTTTATTCCAGTTTACTGCAAACAGTTTTATCTTATCCTTGATTGACATTGGGATTGTTTTTAGTTTTGAAACAAAACATATCATCTTATCCTGAAAGAATATCCAAAGAGCTTCTTTTTTCTTTTTACATTCAAAACAAATTTACCCGCCTCAATCCATGACATAATTTTCTGCAATTGAGAATTCAGGCTATTCTCAAAGTGAGAATCCCAGGTCTGAGGCCATTAGAAGTTGAATGTCATCAAAAGAACATAAGAACATAAGAAATGCCATACTGGGTCAGACCAAGGTCCATCAAGCCCAGTATCCTGTTTCCAACAGTGGCCAATCTAGGCCACAAATACCAAGCAGTTTCCCAAAAAGACACACAGGTTCCACACTTGTAGTGGGGCAAGCAGTGGATTTCCTGGGTCCTATTTAATAGCGGTTTATGGACCTTTCCTCCAGGAACTTGTCAAAACCTTTTTTTAAACAGTCTTTACTACATCCTCCGGTAACATATTCCAGAGTTTGATTACGTGTTGAGTGAAAAAATATTTTCTCTTATTAGTCTTAAACAGGTTACACTGTAGCTTCATTGCATGTCTCCTAGTCTTTATACTTTTTGATGGCGTAAATATGATCTATGCTTACATGTTCCACTCCATTCATTAATTTATAGACCCCCATCATATTTCCCCTCAGCCATCTCTTTTCCAAGTTGAAGACCTTAAACTTTAAAGCCTCTCCTCATAGGGGTATCCTTCCATCCCCTTTACAATTTTGGTGGCTCTTCTCTGTACCTTTTCTAATTCCACTATATCCTTTTTAAGATACGGTGACCAGAATTGCACACAATATTCAATGTGTGGTCGCACCATGAAACGATGCAGAGGTATTATAATATCCTTTGTTTTATTCTCCATTCCGTTCCTCATGATTCCTAGCATTCTATTTGTTTTCTTGGCCGCCCCTGCACATTGGGCAGAGGGTTTCAATGTATTATCGATGATGACGCCTAAATCTTTTTCCTGCAAAGTGGTTCCTAATGTGGAACCTTGCATCGTGTAACCATAGTATGGGTTTTTCTTTCCTAGGTGCATAACTTTGCACTTGTCCACATTAAATTTCATCTATCATTTGAATATCCAGTCTTTCAATTTATCAAGCTCCTCTTGCAATTTTTTACAATCCTCTTGGGTTTTAACAATTTTGAATAATTTTGTGTCATCTGCAAATTTGATCACCTCACTCGTTATTCCCATTTCCAGGTCATTTATGAATATGTTAAAAAGCAGTGGACCCAGCACAGATCCCTGGATTACTCCACCTTTCTCCATTGGGAAAATTGACAATTTAATCCTACTTTCTGCTTTCTATCTTTTAACCAGTTCCTGATCCACAATAGTACACTGCTTTCTATCTATGACATTTTAATTTTGCTGAGAGTCTCTCATGAGGGACCTTGTCAAAGGCTTTCTGAACATCTAGATATACTATATTGACCAGCTCACCTTTATCTACCTGTTTATTCATACCTTCAAAAAAATATAACAGATTAGTAAGATAAGACCTTTCTTGGCTAAAGCCATATTGGCTTTCTCCCATTAAACCATGACTATCTACATGTTCAGTAATTTTGTTCTTTATAATGGTTTCTACCATTTTCCCAAGTACTGATGTCAGGCTCGCTGGTCTATAGTTTCCTGCATCATCCTTGGAACCCTTATTAAAAATTGGCGTTACATTGGCCATTCGCCAATCTTCAGGTATTCTAGATGATTTTAATGATAGTTCACAAATTACTAATAGTAGGTCTGCAATCTTATATTTCAGTTCTTCCAACACCTTTGGATGGATACCATCCAGTCCAGATGATTTGCTACTCTTTAATTTATCAAGTAATTGTAAAGCGTAGTTACTCACCTGTAACAGGTGATCTCCGGGAACAGCAGGAATAAGTCTTCACATATGGGTATCGTTGGTACCGATGGAGCCTGCGCGGAAACACTCCCCAGCGCCCAATAGGAAAGCTTTTGGGGGCATCCCACAGCGCCTGCGTGCTGCCTTCCCGCCTTTCCAACTCTCCCTCTTCAGTTGAGTTTATAGTGCGACACCCTCCGGCTGGGCCAAGAGACTGACAGCTGGTAGGCGGCCTTAGGGTCCCTTGGAATAAAGTTCTTTCACTCCTCAGGCAATAAATTTGTAGTTGAGTCGGTGGTAAGGCTTTGCAAGATTTTTATTTTCTTTTATGGGGATTTCCAAAAGCACGCTGGGGGTTCAATTACAACCAAGGCAGAAGGATAACATCTCCAAACAGAAAAGATGAACTCAGGAAAACCAGGAAAAATAAATCAAATAAACTTTTCTTTTCTCAGCCTTACTGCTGCTCTGTGTCCTCACACTCTGCACTGCTCCGTGTGGTCACACAATGAACTGCAGCAGAACTCTATCACAGCTGTTCTCACTTTGTAATGCAACATTCCCTCACAGCTCCATTGCTCTCAGTCAGTGAACAAACAAACATTGAATGCTTCTTACAACTCTCGTGGTAAGCACTACCCTTACTATAGGGTTTTTACATTTCTTCTTTTCTTATCTCACAACTATAGCTTTCCTTTGAGCCAGAGAACAATCCATAGGAATTGGGCAACAGACCTCATTAGGCACACATGTCTCTATTTGCATTTCTTCAAAATCATTTGTACCAACAGAGTCTCTCTCATATTTTGGAGTTTCTTTAAGTTTCCCCTCTCTTAGAAACTGCTGAAACTGGTCCCACAGCAAGTCAGCCCTCGTAGGTATTTTTGCATTAGAGATAGAATTTATTTATTTATTTTTATTTATTTATTTACATTTCTTATATACCGCACTATTTGACATCAGCGCGGTTTACATCGAACAAAAATTCAGCACCATAAGCAAGCGTCTGAGTTACAATAAACAGGGGCATAAAACTTGGATAACAGGGTAAAATCAGTAACTGGGGTCATAAAACCTGGATAGCAATGTGATTAAGAATAACGGAATATAACAGTGAACTATTAACATCTTAGATGATAGCGCAGATGAGATTTAAGACAGGCCCGTAGAACCTTATACCAAAGGTCTGTGGAACCTTACTAAGTGGGAAATTCTGGTTCAATAGGTGATTCGGTGTGTCTATGATTCACAGAGAGGGGGCGTGCCTCTGCACTCAATGAGAAGTATTTAAGGAATAAGTAGTGTTTGAGGGATTTTCTAAATTGCAGTAGGCTGTTGATTGCTCTAATATCTGGCGGTAGTGCATTCCAGAGTTTAGGGGCACGAAGGCTGAAAGCCCGGTTTGCTGTTGCTGAGGTGCTTCTAGTAAGTTCGCGGGGAACCATTAGCGAATTTACTGCAATTGATCTCCTTGATCTATTTGGGGCTATGGGTTTGATGAGTTCGGTTAATGATGTGGGGGAGAGACTATTTACTGCTTTGAATGTAAGTAGTAATGTTTTGAATATGATCCTGGCATGTATAGGAAGCCAGTGTATTTGGCATGTATTTGGAAGCCAGAGCCAGAATTCCTCTCATTAGAGTGTCTCCCTTGCAAAGCCCCTAATTTAGAGGATTCAAAAGCTTCTCTGTTATCTGCACTGGGGATTCCAACACTGGCTAAGCTTTCAATCCACTGGTTAACGGTGGGAGGTGAAGGTTTCAGTTCCTGCCCTTTTAAACCAGCCCTTAGCCCTCTTGCCACATTATCAGGAAAGAAATTATTGGCTTTACCTTGAGGCTGTTTCTGTATGTCAGCACTGATATCTTTTCCACCTCTCCAGCTATCACCGTTGTCCCGGTTGCTGGCCTGACGTGCACTTCTCCTCCAGTTACTTGTACTTCTGCTTTTAAATGCTAGCTCAATATCTCTTTCTTCCTGGTCTGAAACAGTAGACGGGCTTTGGCCTGAGACTGCCACTGCCTCTCGGTGAGCTGCTGCTGCCTGAGTCTGAGCCTTCTCTCTAGCTCCTTCTCTCACCCAGACTTCTCTCTCTCTGTCTGGCTTCAGCCACTCTCCTCTGGCATTCTCTCCAGCAGGTCTCCCGCTGACTCTCACTCCCTGGAGTCTCCCTTCGTCTCTCCGTCTCTGTCCTTGAGCTTGACTCTGTGCTTGTCTCTTTCCTTGGCTCTCTCCTTGGCTCCTCTGAACTTGATCTCCTCTCTTTGCTCTGCAGGTGGTTTTTAACCACTGCTTCCTGCTGGGTCTTCCCTGTGCTCCGCCCTCCTCTGACCAATCAGGAGGGTGGTTTGTCTCCACCCCTGAGCTAGGGCGTGGTCTGCCTCTTGCAGGGAGCTGAACTTCTCTCTGACGTAATCCCCTTGCATCTGTGCACTGTCATTGACTTCCATGGGGCTTTCAGGATTTTCATCCATATCCATGCTTTCTACTATGCTTTCACCATCACAATAGCTAAGACCAAAGGAGAAAGAGAGAGATACTTGAGACAACTCCTAGGGGAGGTGGATGGGTTGTGAAGACTTATTCCTGCTGTTCCCGGAGATCACCTGCTACAGGTGAGTAACTACGCTATCTCCAGGAACAAGCAGGAATGTTGTCTTCACATATGGGGACTCCCAGCTGAGAGATGCCAGGGGGATAAACCCAGCAAGCTGCGAACCCCAGGTGAGATGGGTCATGTTTCCTCCCATGGATCTCTGGCATCGAAACCCGGGATGGCGGATAGGAGTTATATTAAGTCTGGAAGAGATGCTGGAGCACAGCCTGGCCAAACGAGGCATCCCGACGGGAGTCCTTTTCTAAGCAATAGTGGGCTGTAAAGGTGTGTATCGAAGCCCAAGTGGCTGCTCTACAGATGTCAATGGACACAGAACGAAGATTAACCACTGAGGCTGCCATTGCTCTCACATTGTGAGCTGTGACATGGCCTTCAAGAGAAAGTCCCTTACTCTCACCTGCACAGGATATGCAATTTGCAATCCACCTGGAGAGAGTTATTTTGGAAACTGGAAGTCCCAAATGACTAGAATCAAAAGCAACAAAAGGCTGAGAAGATTTTCTATGTTGCTTAGTTCTTTGAAGGTAAAAAGCTAAGGCTCTTTTACAATCTAAGGTATGAAGATTCCTTTCTGCATTAGAGGCATGAGGCCTGGGGAAGAATACAGGAAGGTAAACCGCTTGGTTTAAATGAAAAGGTGAAACCACTTTTGGCATAAAGCGAGGATGAGTCCTAAGAACTACCTTATCATGGTGAAATCTTGTATAAGGAGGATCCGCCACTAAAGCTTGTAACTCACTGATGCGTTTTGCAGAAGTGACGGCAACGAGGAAGATGACCTTCCAGGAAAGAAACTTTAGAGCTGTAGTGGCTAAAGGCTTAAAGGGCGGTTTCATGAGCTGCCCAAGAACAAGATTCAGATCCCATGCCACCGCTGGTGGCTTAATGGGAGGTTTTGTTAAAAGTAAATCTCTCATAAATCTCGCTATGAGTGGATGAGAGGAAATAGGTTGTCCATCCGGAGGTTCGCGAGAAGCAGCAATGGCACTAAGATGGACCCTTACCGAATTGGTTTTAAGACCAGAATCTGATAGATGGAGCAGATACTCCAGAAGCGATTCCACAGGCACTGTATGGGGGTTAAGTTCCCTTTGAGAACACCATACAGAGAATCTCTTCCACTTAAAGGTGTAGGATCGCCTTGTGGAAGGCTTCCTGGAAGCCACAAGGATATCCTTTACCTGATGAGATAGGTTGATATCCGGGAATCCTAGGCTTTCAGTAACCAGGCCCTGAGATGCAGGGACTGGGGATTCAGGTGCAATAGCATCCCATTCTCCTGGGAAAGAAGATCTGGAGCACACCCCAACTCCAGAGGTGTGGCTTGAGAGAGACGCAGAAGCAGAGGATACCACGTCTGCCTTGGCCAGTGTGGAGCTAAGAGTATCATATGACCTCCGTCTCTCTGAAGCTTGAATAAAGTTTTGGGAATGAGGGGAATGGGTGGGAAAGCATAGAGGAAGTCCTGACCCCAATGGAGGAGGAAAGCATCCCTTGCCTGGCAGTTTTGAGCCAGAATTCTGGAACAGAATCGGGGAAGTTTGGCATTCTGTGGACTTGCAAAGAGGTCTATATCTGGTGTTCCCCAGATTCAAAACACTCGAGCAAGCTGGTCTGAGCACAGAGACCATTCGTGTGGCAGCAGTATTCGACTGAGTTTGTCTGCTCAAAGATTTTGAATGCCCGGAAGATATACCACTAGGAGGTGGATTTGAAGCTCTCTGGCGAGGGCCCACAGTCGCAAAGCTTTGTTGCATAGCGACAGAGAGCCTGTTCCACCCTGCTTGTTCAGGTATTGCCTTTAACCTCTCCCGGCATTCACGGCTTCACAGATAACAGCCGCTAACATGAGGGAAAAGACTCCACACACTAGTGGCTGTGCAGAGGGAGCCGGGGCCTCACGTGGGCTTCCCCGGCTACCTCTGCTGCTGTCCACAGTGTGCATTAATGGTGTTCGCACGGGGCCCCCTGAAGCATGGGGCCTTGTACAAACAACATTATCGCACAATGGATGGGCCGGCCCTTGAAACATGGAACACCCTTTTCAAGAAAAAAAACAAAACCAGGACAGAACCTGTAAGGTCAGTTTGCTGTAATCATTCTAGTAAGAATGTATGATCAATGGTGTCAAAAGTTGCACTCAGATCAAGTTGCAAAAGTAAGACATCCCTAAAGTAATATCATTTAGCAGCACTAATAATGCTGTCTCAGTGCTATGTCCTATTCTGAAGTCTGATTGTTGAGGATGAAACGTATTGCTATTATTTATTTAGTCATTTAACAGGGTTTTTTTTATACTGCCTTATCATAAAATCAAAGCAGCTTACACTTTAACTCAACAAATTCTACATAGAACTCATGGTGTGGGTAAGGGTGGTGTATGGGACATGCTAGAAAGCATAACTTATTTACATTGTGACATATCTACATTGATTAATCAGCAAGATAAGAATTGTTGTTCAGGCAATTCGGGTGTTCCTGCAAGTGGATTGCAGTGTGAGCTCACTGAAGTGTTCCATGAAGAGGAATGTTTGCAGCTTTTTCCTAAAGTTTTTTAAGTCCATGGTGGTCCTCATTGCTTCTGGAAGGGAGTTACAGGTGATGGGTGCCGCTAGTGAAAGAGCTCTGTTGGTCATGGAATTGTTGGCTTTGGAGAATGAGCTAGGTGTTCGAATGTTGTCAATGGACTGTTGTCTTCATGGCCTTTTGCTGGGTTGGATGCAGATTAGGTCCTGGAGTATATTGGCTGAGAGGTTTTGTCAAATTTTGAAGATGATCAGCGCTGTTTTGTATTTGATACGCAAGGTTAATGGGAGTCAGTGAAGCTGGTGTAAGATAGGTGCTATGTGGTCAGACTTTGTAGTGCAGGAAATGATTCGGGCCGCAATATTTTGAACCAATTGTAATGGCCTGATAGTTTGTTTTGGCAATGGTAGGCCATTGAAAATGGAATTGCAGCAGTCAAGTATTGGTATTATAATAGCTTGACAGACCATACGGAAGTGGTCTTGGCTGAGGAGAGGTTTGAGTCTGCGGATAGTGGCTATTTTGTGGTATGCATTTCTAGTGACTTTGTTGATGTGAGCTTTTAAGTTCAGGTTTCTGTCTAGTGTGATTCCTAGGTACCTCACTTCTTCTTTTACTGGAATGGATGCATTTGCCAAGGTGATTGATTTTGGGGGGATGAAGGAGGTGTTTCTTGTTATAATTAGGGCCTCAGTCTTCTTGAAATTGATGTTTAGATTGTTATCTGCTAGACAGTCGTTCATTTCTTGTATGCATACTGTCATGTTTGTGTAGTCTGGTAGGTCCAGGTGGATTGGGGTGTACACCATTATGTCATCCACATATATGGCATATTGGATGTTATGCTTATTGAACCCCCATCCTTAAGGACCTACACTGGCTACCGATTAACTGCAGAATCACATACAAGGCACTACTTCTTACCTTCAAAGCCATCAACAAGATATCCCCCCTCCCTCACAGCCCTCCTCACCCCCACCCCCAACAACAGATCAAGAAGGACAGTAGCCACCAACACACTGATTTTCCCCATGGAAACTACAAAATCTGCGCTAACAACTAGGAACAGAGCCTTTGCTTTTTACGCCCCAAAGTGCTGGAACAACCTCCCACCCAATATCAGATCGATCAGAGATCTCACACAATTCAGGAAAGCCCTCAAGCATCACCTATTCCTTCTACACTTCTCGCAACACAGCGGTACCTCCCCACTTCCCACACCCCAATCCACTCAAGCAGCACCCCACACATCACATGCAAACTAGGACAAATCTAGACTCATACCCAACCACTGGATATGTTCAACGATGTCAATCAATGGTGTACATAACAAATCTGTGATAGTAATACTATGAATATTACCAGCACCGTAAACTGTAACAACGGACATATGTGAATGTATATATATTAAGGCTTTGTGCTGTAAATAACCAATAAGACTCAGACCTAACCATGCGGTTATGGTCTAACATGTAAATAGTCACCCTAGCGACAATTTATGATTATTTATTTTATTTATTGATCTAAAATGTAAATAGTTCCCCCAGTTACAACTCCAAGCTACTGTTCCTGTTCAATGTAAGCACAAGGCAGATCTGCCCCGCCCTGTACAAGAATTGTTAATTGTGAACTGCACTGATATTAAAGAGCGCGGTATAGAAAAGCTTTTAAATAAATAAATAAATACATTTTGCAGATGGGTTGAACATAAAGGTTGAAGAGTACAGCAGACAATGAGGACCCTTGCGGGACTCCTTATTCTGCGATGAATGGGGTTGAGGTGTTTGCTCCTACTTTGACTTGCTGGCAGCGGTCACTGAGGTAGGACTGAAACCACTTAAGAGGTGTGCCATGGAGCCCGGTGTCTTTGAGCTTGTCTAGTAGGATGTTGTGTGCTATTGTTGATATGGAAGGACAGACTAGATAGGCTGTCCTTGGGCCCAATTCTGGTTATCATGAGAACATTTTGTTCCCACGGTCCAGAATCGGGTCCAAATGGGCCCATCTTGCTTGGGGCTGTCCAGATGGCCTGGACGTGCCCCTACCTGAATCGGGCTCTATGTGTTCAGTAATTTTGTTCTTTATAATAGTTTCTACCATTTTGCCTGCCACTGACATCAGGCTCACTGGTCTGTAGTTTCCCAGATCACCCCTGGAACCTAGTCCTCTGTTTCAAAAACTTAAGATGAAACTTTCTTAGCATGAGTTAAGTCAGAATTAGGACTTCTGGTATCAGGAGGGAGGAGTGGTCTAGTGGCTGGGGCAAGTTACCTCAGGCCAAGAGTTCGAATCCTGCTAGAGGACAGCAACCTTGGGCCAGAAGGACTGGGGTTTCTAGTCCCACAGGTGCTCCTTGTGGCCTTGGGCAAGCTACTTAACCCTCCATTGCCTCTGGTACAAAAACAGATTGTGAGCCCTTTGGGGACAAGGGAAAAAATATATATATACAGTACCTAGGAGGAAGTATGCCACTTGGCCTGACACAGCTCAGCACTCCTGCTTCTCAGTACTGACAGACACATCTCTAGTCTTTGCTTTCCATTTCTATGATTCACTGGCTGCCTGACTTTCCTTTGATCTCCATCTTACCCATTGTGTTTGAAACTTTTTACTCCACCAGATTTATAATTATTTTCACCTGACGCCTTCTTTCTTTTTTTTGCTGTCATAAATGATATTTCTCTGTTTCTACTAATTGTGTATGATATGTAAAAGAGTTGGAGTGGAGGAGTAGCCTAGTGGTTATAGCAACTGCCTAGTACCCAGAAGATCAAGGGTTCAATCCCCACTGACACTCCTTGTGACTTTGGGAGAGTCACTTTACCCTCCATTGCCTCGGAAGAAAAGGCTGGCAATCTACTTCTGGTGATACACTGCCAAGAAAACCCAGAGGTAGCTGGGTCGCTATGAGTCAACACTGACCTGATGGCACTAAAAAAAAAAAAAAAAAGTAAAAGAGTTACATGGGCCCCACTAGATGGGGATCGAATCTAGGCCATCTGTTACTGCACTGAAAACTCTACTAGCCAGGGATAGAACCCAGGCACTCTTACTGTCCCAGAAACTCTGTCAGCTGAGAATAGAATCCAGATCCCTTGTTACTGTCCCAGAAACTCTGCCAGATAGGAATAGAATTCAGACCCCAGTTACTGTCCCAGGGATAGAATCCAGGCCCAATTACTACCAAGTGGGAATAGAATCTGTTGCTGCCTCAAAGGCTCTAGAAGATGGGGATGGAACCCAGGACCTCTGTCTCAGAATGTACCAGTCAGGAATAGAATCCACATCCCCCAGTTACTGTCTCAAAGACTCTGCAAGCTGGGAATAAAATCCAGTCCTCCTGTTGTTGGCTCAGAGACTCTCATCAGCTGGGGATAGAATCTGGAACCTCTATTACTGTCCCAGAGACTGCCAACCAGAGTTAGAACCCAAAACCTGTGTTGGTGTCCCAGAAACTCTACAATCCAGGGATTGAATGGAATCTAGGCCTCCTTTTGCTGTCCTGGAGATTCTTATTTATTTATTAAAAAATGTATAACCTGCCTCATTATCTTAGATACACCATTAAAACTGTATAAATACAAGTGGAAAAAAAATGCAGAGCAAGGCTCAAGGAATTCTTTCCAACCGATCTGCATGTGTGGGTGCATTTGTGAGTGCGTGCATGCATGTTTCTGCACATGTTACCTGTATATATGTGTGTGTATCCTGTGTATGTGTCCGTGTGTTTTTATGTATCTCTTAGTGTCTGTGTTTAGCAAAAGGGCTGTTATGATGTTTTGTAGAATGCGTACATCAGTGCATTCATCAACATCCAGTTAAACGAGTTTAACATCCAAGGAGAAGACTCAGTCTCTTAATGTCCAACTGCTTATTACAATAAATAGAAAAAAGCACTCCCTTCAGGAGCTGAAACGAAGATGCAGCACATCCTACTGTTTAGCTAATGGCTTTTGAATTAAAGCAGTAACCACATGCAGACCCGTTCTACATATTCAGCTAGAAACAAGGATTTTAGAGGTTATATTTTATTCATATTAATCTGTTTATCAGTTTATAGAGGTAATTTGGAATCTTTTGGCTCTGTCTGCTCTGTACTTAAGGGCATCTGGGTTACTTAAATCTTTATTGGAACCTTTGTCGGGATGCCCTAACTTCCCTCTTTTGCTACCGTAGTATCCTTCAAGGATACATCTTCCAAACCATTCACTCTTAGGTGACTGTCGGCTTTCCCCTATTATCTAGTTTAAAAGCTACTCTATCTCCTTTTTAAAGGTTAATGTCAGCAGCCTGGTTCCATCCCGATTAAGGTGGTACCCATCCTTTTAGAAAAGCCCTTCGCTTCCCCAGAATGGTGCCCAATTCCTAACAAATCCAGAACCTTCTTCTTTGCACCATCATCTCATCCACGCATTGAGAATCCAGAGCTCTACCTGCCTTTTGGATCATGCGCATGGAATGAGAAACATTTCTGAGAACGCTACCCTGGAAGTTCTGGATTTCAACTTCCTACCTAAAATCCTAAATTTGGCCTCCAGAACTTCCCTCCCACACTTTCCTATGTCATTGGTACCAGCATGTATCTAGACAACAGGCTCCTCCCCAGCACTATCTAAAACTTGTCTAGGTGGCATATGAGGTCCATACCTTCACAACAGGCAGGCCTGTTACCTGGCGATCCTCATGTCCACCAGTCACCCAGCTATCTACATGTCTAATGATCAAATTGCTGACTATAATGGCTGTCCTGACCCTTCCCCCATGGGCACATATCCCTGGAAAAACCTCCTCAGTGTGAGAGGGCTTTACAGCACCTGGAGGATTGGTCCTACCTACAGAATCGCTTCCTGCCACACCAAGGTGATGCTGTCATTTCACATGACCTCTCTCCTCCATAGCAATAGAGAGGCTGCAAGACTGGAGGTGAGACTTCAGTACTACATCACTGCCAGTCTTGTCTTTATACTGCTTTGTCTTCCTGAACTCTTCCAAGTCTGCTACTCTAGCCTCCAGAGATTGGACTTGTTCCCTGAGAGCATAGAGCTCCTTACACCTAATGCACATGTAAAACCTCTTAACAACTGGGAGAAAATTGTACATGTGACACAGTGCAAAAGGCTGGATAGCCCCCATCTTGTTGATGGATTGCTGTCTGCATCTTAATTTTAAGGTTTTGTTAACATATTTGTTTACTTATTTAAAGTTGCTAGAGAAAGTTGTTCAAACACAAGTATACCTTATAGATTTAAGGTCTTTGTTCACATCACAATTAATTTTAGGGCTTTAATTAATTAAGTTATCCCTGATGAGGACACCCACCTGAAAGTTAATTTGACCATCTCTATCCCTGTAAGAGCTGTCAGAGCCGATAAATCCATGATTATGCCTGGGGTGGGTGGGAGCCTGGGTGGGTGGAAGAGAAAGAAACACCTAATAGAAGCTGGCTTACTAAAACAGTATGCTATGTGACTTTAACAAACACAGAACTTTAAAACAGAATACAGACTTTATCAGTTTAAAGTCAAAGAGCTCCCTTTAATCCAAGAGTCTGAGACATTACCAGCCGGGTAAATACTTACAATTGCAGAATCCTTCCCAGCAAGAGCAGCTTTGCTCATTAGTGCTGCAGACTCCATTCTTCTGGTTGTGACTTAACACATGGGTCAGGGCTTCTGAGGAATTCGTTTTTATTTCATCTTTGCTTGCTGTGCTTCAGGATGGAGATAAAAATTGAGATTTCTGCCTAACGAGAAGGGGAAAGGAAGAGTACCTAAAGGCTAGGGGGCTCTGCCACTGACCAGTAGGGTCAGAGGTTGTATCTTGGGCTGAAGTATGACCTAGGCAGGTCTTCAGAGGACTGAATGGATCACATGCATCATTTAACCTATGGGAGCAAGGTTACAGGATCAAAGCAAGGTATGTTGCTTGTTCCTTACACTGACGTTAACTGTAAGGAGGGGCCATGGAACAGTATGCATATCTAAGCTCTAGGCATGTATAAATGCACACATTATTATGCCTGTGCTCACAATTTGGCATCTTATGTGCTGCAGAGCATCTACAGGTGTTCAGGTGACTTAAGACCATCTTGCCCCATATTTATATCTCCCCTTTTTATTTCCTGTGGGCTGTGGGGGGTGGGGGAAGAGCCTGCATGGTATACCTAGATGTGTAAGGGCACCCGCTGCATGGTATACCTAGAGGTGTAATGGCACCCGCTGCATGGTATACCTAGAGGTGTAAGGGCACCCGCTGCATGGTATACCTAGAGGTGTAAGGGCACCCGCTGCATGGTATACAGGTGTAAGGGCACCTGCTGCATGGTATACCTAGAGGTGTAAGGGCACCCGCTGCATGGTATACCTAGAGGTGTAAGGGCACCCGCTGCATGGTATACAGGTGTAAGGGCACCCGCTGCATGGTA